>JALBCR010002197.1:0-111904 GCA_030710515.1 Abscondita cerata
TTGTCGGATCAAAAGAGTGAATCTAAATTGCTAGATGTAACTACTGTCTGTACATCGGAAATCAGGTGGACGGGCGCCGGGCCATCGCGCCTGATGGTGCCCCAGGTTTTTGGCTTTGAAAACTTGTGTGCTGCACGACAATTTATCATTCAGCATTAGTCGTTTGATGAGTTAAATCGTTTACAACAATAGTCGTGGCATAAGTACCTGCAATAGTCGTACATAAATATTATCAATACAATGTATAAAAAAAGAGGTAAGTGACCTTATTTAAGAATCAAATAATTGAACCTGCGTCATACAATTGTAATTTTAAAATATGAAAATTGTTTCTATGAATTCTAGTCATTTTAAAAATGATGTGTTTGGTCAATTTTAAGCGCGTAGATGATAATAATACAGGCGCAGGGTTTAATTGATTTGATTTGATCGAGTTAGGACCTTCGTAAATACTACAATACCTAGAATCATATTCATTTTTATTTATTTGTATATTCTAATCAAGTTTTTTAAGGGTTGGTATTTTGCATCGATTATCAACGGGGACGATGTAAGCGGGGCGTTGAATGTCGTTATGTACACGGATCCAACGTCGAAGAATCAACTGCTTCTTCTTCTAGCGGAGTGTACAGCAATACTGTGCTAAATGAGGCAAATAGGACGCTCCAAAATAAAAAAAAAATGCAAACAATTTTTGAAGGGAGAATGCAATCGTGGAGTTTCTTGTGATTTTCCACACAGGAATAAAAATGAAGTAATAAAGTGGTTGACGTGCCCAGTTTGTTTGGAAGGAATACGTTCCGGCGATCTTTGTTGCTATGAATTGTGCAACCACGTTGTATGCAATTTTGCCAGGTCTACCGTAATAACGGTATAACTTTCAACTAGTACAGAGTACACTGCCACTGGTGTCTGCACCGTAACGAATCGACATCAACTATAAGAGAAAACATAATTACAAAAGCTGACATAGATATTGCTTGTATATAGGATTACTAATTACTATTTAATTTTCACTTAGGTATACTATAAAAAAAATATTAGTGTTTAAAAATAAAACTAAAAAATATTTATTTTCCAAACAAATAATAAACTAAAGAATTTAATACGGCCGTTTTGAAGAATGCTACCAGGAATCGCAACTTAATTTTGTCGCATCTGCAGTTTAGTACTTTAGAAACTTTCACTTTTATTATTATTGGTGAAATAATTTGAACACTTATTTGCCGAATCCTGCCGGACCGGACTTACATAAATAAGTGGTTTTTCACAGTTTTATTACATGATGTACCCATTTCTTGAAAAAGAGGATTAAAGGTACGCGTCCATAGGTACGCATCGTACGTATCGTACGGATCGTATGAAACGGATTTTAGAATTATTAGTATAGTAAGTTATACATATGCGTCCACTGGCCGGCAGCGGACGGATCGCATGTATCGGTCCGTCGGTAATGCCGACGAAATTGATCGAAGGGCAACTTTTCCGACTGGTGCGGATGACGTCATACGGATTGCCGATAAGTGGACGCGTGTCACAACCGGTCGTCACTGGTCGCCACACTGATCATTCTGTTGTATTTCGACACTCAGTACACACGTGTTTTAATTATAATATATTTATTATTTAAATTATAATTATTATGGACATCGCAAGGCTAATAACAATTGTACAAGAGTACGAAGAGTTGTACAATTTAAAACACCCTAATTACTCGAATCAACAAAGACGAGACAACATTTGGGAAGAAATTGGAAAGAGATTAAATCAAACTGGTAAGTTTATTCATATTACAATATAATTAGTTAGTAAAATATAGTTATTTAGGTACAAAATGTTTAGTTAATCACTTTATCATAGAGTCACGAACCTCCTTCCAGCTCGAACTCTCCTTAATTGCCATTCTACTGACCCTGCTGCTGAATTAAAATAACTTTTGAAACCATCCCTAACTGCTAAAGCATCTGTTTTCGAATTTCCACCTATATTTCTTAAGTCTTGCAGTCCTCTCATGTTGGAAATAGAAATATTCAAATCATTTTCTGTCCAGTGACACGTGTCATTTCTTAGAAAGTTGTGCAAGCAACATGTAGCCATTACAACACTCACAATGTGTTCTTGAGACATAGACAACTTACGTTCGAAAATTCTAAATTTCCGTGCCAATATTCCAAACGTATTTTCCACAGTGTTTCTAGCACGACTCAACCGATAGTTAAACACTTTTTTCTTCGTTTCTTTGTGCATCGTCGCGTGAGTATGGTCGCATCAAATTCGTGCATAATGGGAAAGCTTCATCACCAATTATGACGTGAGGTAATACGTCACTGACCCGGGTAGTATTTTTGGTGAAGGTATATTTAGAGTTCCATTCTGTAAGCCTTTACCCAAATTAGAATTTCGCAAAATGCTAGCATCAGAGTTTTTACCAAAGCCCCAATATCTACGACTATGAATTTATAATTTGCATCCACTAAGGCTAATAGCACCGTACTAAAGTGTTTTTTATAACAAAATAATTTGATCCACTGTGCGGTGGTGCCTGTATCAACACGTGTTTCCCATCAATGGCAGCAATCGCGTTAGGAAAATTCCATTTTCACGAAAACCTTCTTCCGATTCTCTCCATACTTCTTCAGATGGTTTAGGCATTACTAGTGGCTGTAGAAACTGGGATATGGCTTCGCAGGTTGAGTAAACGATTCTTCGTACTGTGCGTTCACCTAGCCTAAAGGAAAATGAAATTGAACGAAAAGAGTTCCCAGTGGCCAAAAACCTGAAACAAAAGTAATGGCAACCGAAACAAGGTTAATATTATTCTAAATACTCAAATACCTATAAATAAATAGCCTAATATACGCGTATCCTTAGTTATAAAACTGAACATTTTATAATTTTTGGGTTCTGAATGAAGTGATGAATGTATTGATTTTACAATGATGTGTGTTTATTTTGTTTTTTATGTATCTACATTGTAAGGTAATTTTTGAAAGTTACACCAAAAGCCAAAATTGGTTTTGTATTGTAAAATTAATACATTCACCACTCCGTACAGAATATAAAACAAACACGTCGTAAAATCAACACATCGTTAATCGCCTTGATCATAATCTAAAAATATTGATTCATTGTAATGTATTACAGGTAATGCATGCAAGGAGAGATGGACCAGAACTAGAGACAACCATAGGAAGGCTTTGAATCTGCGCAAAACCAAAAGCGGCCAAGCAGCATCAAAACTGAAGCCTCCCAAATACTATAAAGAGCTCACTTTCCTCACTCCGTATTTGAATGACGAGGAAGAGAGACTTTCAAACCTATCGCCACCTATTGGTGATGATAGTAACGGTGATGAAAAAGAGCTTGAAATATCACGTAATCTAAATAATTTAGATAGTGATACAGTAAATGAATCAAGTGATACACAAGAGTCACAACCAACATCGTCATTGTTATCATCACGAACTGTTGGTAGGAAATCGAAGTTTGTAACACCACAACAACCAACTGCAGCTAACGTCCTTCAGGAATATTTATCAAAAAAAAGAACAACTCAACAGCATTCAGAGTGATCCTATGGTTGAATTTTTTATAAATATGGCAAAACAGTCAAGACTTTTCCTATTCGAGATCAAGTTCATATTAAGGCGCAATTGTTTCAAATGGTTAACAATGTAGAGATGAGCATCGCGTTAACTTCACCAACTTCTGTTTCAACGTAACGATGCCTCCGCCACAATCAAATTATTCAAGGTTTTCTACACCGTCTACTTAAAACAAACATCAAATAGAACAATGTATTTTTCACCTACCATGAACGAAACTCTGCATATTCATTGTCCCGTCATCAAGATAATCAATATCTAAGTCAATTTTTTAAAATTTCCTAATATAAATAATGTATCGGAATAACTTTGTTTTGTACCACATTGTAAAAACTGACTCAACTAGAATAAAAAGCAAATTGGTTTAAAATGTAATCGTATTGTTTTTCACATTGCGTTTGAAACGATGTATCTACTTAATATTTAATACCTACCCAATAATTATATTTTTTAATATTTAAAACTAATTGTTTTTAATACATACCTTAAACACACAGCAAGTTTTTGTTCTGGTTCTATGGCCTCTCTGTATGTTGTATTCTGTCTTAATATATGAGGACGTAAGATGTCAAGAAGAGTTGTGAATTTGGCATGAGACATACGAAAATACTGGAAGAATTTTACATCATCGTTGAGTAAATCGGTAAACAGTGTATGATATTCTCCAAATTGTGACCTTTTTTTGAATATATCATGTATCCACATTCTATGTTTCTCTTATTTCCTCTACTTTCTTCTTCATCTTCTTCATCTAATAACAAAGTAATAATGACAAGTTCTTCATCACTTTCCATGTTGTCTATTAGGTACACACACTGTAATACTGGATTGTGTAATGTACTGTAATGTACTGATCGTTCACTCGCAACGAAAATGCGAATGTAAATAAAATCCGACCGTCGCATCGGTAATCCGATCGCTACGGATACAGTGGACGCACTACCACAAAATGATCCGTTTCATACGATTCGTCCGATACGTACGATGCGTACCTATGGACGCGTACCTTAAACTTTCAAGAAATTTTGTTTACAGGTGGTGAGGCGCAATACCTAACTAAAATTTATAAAGATTATTGGACATCATAAACATTTCTATTCTATTTGTCACGTTCGAAAATATTTATAATCACATATTATATTATTTCGTATTATACAAAATATGTAATTAATATGTATCTACGAATGCAAAAAAAGATTAATTGAATAGTAAACCCATATCGCCTATTCAAGATGCTTAAACACAAAATGAAATATATTTTAGTTCTCACTAACTAAATCATAGGATTAACTAAACATGCACTAAATCCTTTTATGACACAAAATGCCACCTTTGTAAAATTATTTCTAGGTAACCATTTTTGTAAATATTTCTAAATGGTCAGTATCTTACACATTTCAATTTTAATCGCTCTTCGTGTTGGTGCTTAGTTTAAATTTGGTGCTACTCATCTGAAATATATACAAAGTTGTTGTTGTTGTTTGTGTGAATATTTTGTAAAGTTTTACCTAAAGCATATAAGACCAGAGAATAGAGAAAATGAGTTAAGCGAAAGTACATAATGTGCATGTAATACACCGCGCTTATTGTGTTAACCCAGATAAAGCCATATCATAGTAAATAATTGTATACATATTTTGCCACTGTCCTTTTAAAAGACACTAGCAAATATTCCTGTAATCATCTTATTATGAGTCTCACTCATAGATGTCACAACTGATATTGAAAACGTTACAGTTAATACTTAAACATTTTCAATTTTTAGTGCTTATTTAAAGTGAATTATCGGTTAGATACTTGATTACAGTATAGTCGTAAAATTGAAAGAAGAGATGGCAAGTTCACGGTAAGTTAATTTTAAATTTGATTAATAAACTAATGCTTTAGTGAAATAATGTGTGCCTATATTAGTATATTTTCTTGCAAAATGAAACACGTGCTGATACAGGTTAACGGTTTTAATATAAATCAGAGTTTTTAACTGCGTCCTTTTAAAAGTACAGTGGCAAAATACACTTCTTTTACAAAAAAGTTTGTTCTAGAAATTATTGGACGAAACGATTAACGCTTAATGAACTTTTAGAAGAAGCTGAAAACATCAATCTTCATCCACAGCTAATTCCTGATGAAATAATAATTTTCCTCCAGAAGATGGCGAGATGACGGACGAAGACAGCGGGGAAGAAGAAAATGTTGTTGTAAACAATTTACCAGGAGCACAACTTCGAACCGAAGCAGAAGTAGTTTTGGAGCATATTGACAGTTCTCTAGATTATGATAGTGAGGATGATCTTCCGTTATCGCATTTTATTAAACGTCAGAAAATATCAAAATCGAAAAAAGTAGAGACGAATTTGTGTGGACAAAAATGATCTATTGCCTAATATGCCAGTTTGGTGTACTCCTTATGGTCCAAGTAATGAAATTTCACCAGTAGACACATTTTTTTTATTATTTGACGACGATCTTATAAACATGCTGGTAACGTATACAAACTTATATGCTAGCACTCATAATCGATTTGCTGATGTAACACTGAATGAAATGCGATGTTTTGTTGGTATTTTGCTACTTAGCGGATATCACTGCTTATCTCGTCGAGAGATGTACTGGGAAAATTCATTAGATACAAAAAACAATTTAGTGTGTCAAGCTATGCCAAGAAACCGTTTTCGCCATATTATGCAAAATATACATTGCTGCGACAATGCACATTTAGATAATGACGATAAATTTTCAAAACTCCGCCCTTTGATTATAGCGCTCAATAAAAAATTTATGGATTTTGCTCCCTTAGAGGAGCATCATAGTGTGGATGAATCCATGGTTCCATATTATGGACGTCATCCCACAAAACAATTTATTCGCGGTAAACCCATTCGCTGGGGATACAAGCTCTGGACGGCTACTAATAGGTTAGGGTACATTGAGTGGTTTGAACCTTATCAGGGCTCAAAAACAAAAGTTTCTGAAGAATATAAACATTTGGGTTTAGGCGCAAGTGTAGTGTTGCAGTTTACAGATGCTATGTTATCTGCAAAATCTAATATGAACTATCACCTTTATTTTGATAACTTCTTTACTTCTTTACCATTACTATCAGAATTAAAATCAAGAGGTGTAAAAGGAACCGGCACAATTCGCGAGAATCGTATACCAAAAACTGTCCAATAATGTCATCTGAGAAAGCACGTAAAGAACTTCGAGGCTATATCGATTTTGCTACAAGTGAAAATAATGATGTAATCGTTTGTCGCTGGCATGACAATAACATTGTAAATATTACATCAAATTACACAAAAGTTTTACCTACTGTGCAAGTTAAAAGGTTTTCACAAAAGACAAAAAAGTAATTTACGTTCCGCAACCAAATTTAATCAAACTTTATAATGAAAATATGGGAGGGGTAGATAGAGCCGATCAGAACATTAGCTTGTACCGAGTTTCGATTCGCGGTAAAAATGGTATTTTCCTTTGCTGTGCCATTTCGTAGATATGGCTGAACAAAATGCATGGCGTCTTCATAAAAATAATGGTGGCAAATTGGATCACCTTGGTTTTAGAAGATCCGTAACTCTTGGAATTCTCGAATCTTATAAGAAAAGGGCATTGCTAATATGTTCCAGCAGATTATCCAGAGATGTTCATTCCCATTCTAGATTCGATGGAATAGATCACATGGTTTTATACCAAGATAAGCAAACTCGTTGTGTATTTTGTCACAAAAATGCAATTTTGTCTGCCAAAAGTGTGAATTAGCTCTTCATCCCAAACAGTGTTTCGTATTATATCATTCAAAATAACTTTTTTTGTATTATTAGTGTTATTGTTCTTATATTTTTAAATAAACATTTATCATTTCAAGTAATGTTTCATTTTGCCACTGACCTTTAAAAAGGACACCTATTTACTCAAAAACTGTTCACTCGAGAAAAAAAATTATAATTTTTTTCGTAAGTTGTTACATTAAACACATACATTCTTAATTTTGGTAGTTTTTATAATTTTTTGGCAATATCGAGTCGCTGCCTTTTAAAAGGACAGTGGCAGTATCTGGGTTAATTAGTTCTAGGGATTCTGATGCAACAGATTTAGATGCTCCTTCTTCTTCAAAACCTAAGCCAAAGAAACGTAAATATGATCAACATTATAAATCTGAATGGGAAACAGAGTTTAAAAATTGGATTGCCCCGAGTAAAAAAATAACTTACGCTTATTGCAAAGTGTACGATAAGAACATTAACATTGCATCAGGAAAATTACAATTAGTTAGGCACCAAGACAGCGAAAGTCACAGAAAAAAATGTAAAACTGTAAAATCGCAATTGTCGATAAGAGAATTTACAAAATTCCATCTACGAATGAACAATCAATTAAAAAAGCCGATTTTTACATTTCCGCGTTTGTGGCAGAACATAACTTGCCAATTGCTGTTACAGAAATTAATATCAAGTATTTGTCCAGACTCGGAAATTGGGAAAAAAATCAAGTGCAGTAGAACAAAGACTACAGCGATTATAAAATGTGTTGGGACAACAAAATTTAGACAACGTTTGTGTTATTTTAAAAATTCAAAGTTTTCCTTAATTGTTGACGAATCCACGGATTTAGGTTGCACAAAAGCATTTAGCACTAGTTGCTAGATACTTTCATGAAGACAGGTATTTTGTTGAACATAATTTTATAATAATACTCATTATCATACATATTTTAGAGTACACGATTCATTTCTGACTTTAATTCCGATGAAAGAAGCTAAAGCTGTAGATATTCATCAGCATATAGCAAAGTTTTTTCAAGATCATCAAGTACCATATTGAACAATTTGATAGGATTTGCATCGGATGGAGTCAGCGGCGCCGACAGGGGGTGGCAGGGAGGGATAAATCCCCGGGGCCCGGGCTTCCGCAGAGGGCCCGGAAGAAAATTTCGGATATTTGAAACTGGGAATGATTTTATAGTTTAATGATATATAGTGAAAGTCTTCGATTATATAAAGTAATAATCGAATGTGGAAACTAGCTATTGCTATCCTTTAGGTTTTATAAACATCTGGATAAATAAATACAGGTAAATATACTTTCTCTGTTGTTTGCCGCAAAGTGAAAATATGAATCTTTAATCCCTACTTCTAGGTATTTGGCACTCGACTGTTACAAACTCATTGAAAGAGGTAAACTTGTTCGACGAAGTATCTTTTAAAAAAACAAAATACGATGACGTCTCTATTGTTAGAAAATAAGTGTATTTTTAAGCAATAGAAAACGAAGTTGCAAAAAAGCGTTTATTATTTTGTAATTATATTTTAGAGTATAATCCTCACTTCTTAAAGCTTTAAAAATAAGCTGTTCTTTTTCAAAAACCTGCACTTTCTCAGAATATGCATGCACTCTATTTGTTTTACCAATGGTTGTAGATGGTACTTATCCCGATGACGTCAGGGATATATTAAATTACCTTGTTTTGATCATATAGTTCATCAGCGGCGTAGTTAGTCCCAAATGGGCCCTGTATCAATATTTCTTGAGGGCCCTTCATACCCAAAAAGTAGTATAATTTTTTTTCAAAATAAACAGAAACACTGAACAAACACAACAAGTATATTCAAATGTGCAATATAACAAACTATTTTACACAGTTTATAATAATGATAATTTAATATAAAACGTAAAAGAAATTATTAATAGGAACTTAATCAAATAACCACTTTTCTTGCTTTTTTTCGGCAAACCTATTCTATTTCTATAAGAGGATTAAGTTTATAACTGGCAAAAGTATACAAATTAGTTCTAAGAACATTTCTAATAGAATTTTTGGGAAGCTTCTTTGTAACGGTGAAACCACAGATGTTTTTAACGGATTTCTTTTAAAAATATTATGACCGGTCGGTGCTGACAAATTGGATTATAAGACAGTTTACAACTTCTTGTAAAATGTAAATAACTACAAAAGCATTTAAGACAGGATTATGCACGAAGCTAAAATGAAAAAATTGCCCCAGGTAACTAGGACTAGGAACGTCACTATTCAGTCACATTATTTTCCAACAGCTTATCAATATGTTAATTTCAAAGAAGTTTTAATTTAACACGCCGGGGCTCCACTGGTCAGGGGGCCCCGTGTCTTTGATACGGCTGATACGGCGGTAGAAACTAAGTTCATACTTTATCGAAGAATGTATATGTATGTATATTACAAAATGATAGTCGTATTCAAGTACGCGCTTGATTCATCAATCAATCGGCTAGTTAAACGAATAGGAATAATCTGTACGTTAACATTTTAATCCGTCTTCAGAATTTTATCGGTGTTCCCTGTTTTTTAAAATATTTAAAAGTTTATTTTATGGCACTTCTTAAAAATAAGTAAATGGTTGCATTTTATAGAACATTTGGTAAGTATGCATTAATTCGAAAATACGAAAATAAGCAACTTCTGTGTTTGTTTTTCGAACCCATAATCTTTTTTTTTGCTAATGTTCGTGTTCCAGAATTAGTGAGAGTGAGATACGTATCGTATTTTTTGGGCACGTTATTTAGCATAATAAATGCGCAACAGTTTAATCTAGGATTTCTGGGAGTTAGGCTACGGTTACAGTGCAAGCGCTTTCGCGCGAATTGTCCTTCGCGCGAAGTTTCGCGAATTCGCGCGAACTAATAAATCCACATAAACAAATGCAGGTGGTTACAGTTTAAGCGAATTAGTCGCGCTAATCAGAGGTTGTCGCTAAGCGTTCAAACTGATTTGTTTTTTCGCGCGAATAGCGACCTAAAATTTAATTCAATCAAGGTTCTATAGGCGTTGATAAAATGGATAGTGAAAAACTTATATTTCTGGTGTTTGATAGAAGGGTGTTGTGGGACCAGAAATGTAAAGGGTACCATAACCGTGATAAGTCACGAAAATTATGGGAAGAAGTGGCAGTAGAATTAAATATTACCAGTAAGTATAGATTTTTATATTTTATTTTATTATAGCCTAGAGACAGTTTAAGATATAAGTAGGTACAATACAATCTACGTGTTTATATACTGTTGCGGTATTGCACCTATTTCGCTATTAAAGTACACTTTAAAAGTTTCTCGTACATCGTACGCCATATTAGTAGATCTATTATTTACACGAGTTTTTGAGATTTTGGTTACTTTGTGAATTGAATAGCTCAGATTGTAACATATCGGACTGGTAGGTACCTTCCCTGTCTATAATAATGTTATGCAATAAGCAAATACATTTTACTATTAAATCAACCTTATCAGGATAACATTCTATAGGTTTATTAAGTAGTCTCCACTTAGCTGCCATTATTCCAAATGAGCATTCTACTGTTCTGCGACACCGTGATAGTCTGTAATTAAATATTTCTTCTTCGCGTGAAAGATTTCGTTTAGAATATGGTTTCATTAAATATGATTTCAAAGGGTAAGCATCATCACCTAGTAAAACGTGTGGAAGCACTACTTCCGAATTAGGAAGTTTTTTTTCTTCTGGTAGTAAAGATCCATTTTCTAACTGCTGGTATAAAGTTGAAGACGCGAAAGTTCCACCATCGCTTTGCTTTCCATATCCACCCACATCAATACATAGCAATTTATAATTTGCATCAGCTACAGCCTGTAGCACTATGGAAAAGTATTGTTTATAATTATAGAACATAGTACCCGATTTTTTAGGACATTTAATACGAATATGCTTTCCATCAATGCAACCAGCACAGTTTGGAAAATTCCACTTATCATAAAATGTCATAGCACTTCTTAATAACGATTCCTTTGTAGGCCGAGGCAAGTGCTGTGAGTGTAATTTTTTCCAAATAGCTGAACAAGTTTCATATACGACTTTTCTTATCGTACTGTGTGACATTCTGAATGAGTAGGCTAGGGAACGAAATGCAAGTCCAGTTGAGAGAAATCTGTAACAAATTAAAATAATATATGTATATTCTACGTATTACTATCTACATATTATTCTCTATAATACCAACAGAGATATTTAGATACATATGCAAATCCTATATCTATTTTCTGCACTTTTAGGTGAAGCGGCAAAGACAAAGTGGAAAGGACTACGAGATACATTTCGGCGGGAATATCAGAAAGCTGTTAAACACAAATCAGGTGCGGCAGGAGGAGGAAAAAGTGGTTCTACATGGCCTTACTTCGAGACCTTGTATTTTTTGGCAGATCAAATGACCCCAAGGGAAAGTTCCGGAAATATTCCACTGTCTAAGGAAAACTCATTGCCAACAAACGATGAATATTATGACGAAGCAGACTCTCCTGAAACACAAAATCCCGACAATGACCATCCAGATGACGTAGTAGAGGTTTTACCATCTACGAGTACTACCAACCCCTCAAACGAGCTGTTGCAGAGCGAAATCCATTGCCACAAACCGAACAGCAGGAACCTTCGAGCAAAACAGCAATCCCGACCTGCAAAACGAGCAAGTGATATCCAGAGCAGATTGCTACAATTGGAAGAAGAAAAGCTAAAATTTTTAAGCAAAGGAAAGTGCAAACAGACGTAAATACAGATTATGATTACCATTTCTTAATGAGTTTACTACCCCATTTCCAAACTGTGAAACCAGAAAGAAAGCTTCTTTTACAGTTACAGCTGCAACAAGTTCTTCTTAACGAGATCACGTCCTACTCAACTCGACCATCACATCATATGAATTTTCTAAATAGGCCTTCCACAGGTCACGTTTGTATACTCCTCAATGTACACCCTCACCTTCGTATGAACTTTCTTCACCCTCATCTTTCTCTCCACGTCCCGTATCCCAGCATTCCAATCTATCGACGAATAATGATCCTGTTTTCGACACTAACACTCCCCAAACGGAAGACCCAAATTATAGTATTGCAACATTTGTTTCAAATTTCAAGGTTTAAATGTAGAATAAGTTTTACTATACTTACCTTAACGTTATTGTTAGTTTTTCTGATGGAGAAATACATTCCCTAAAGTTACACTGTTTCGTTATTTCTTCCTCTATTGCATTTAATATATAAGAGTACGTATCGTAAGTCATTCGATGATATCCATAGAACTGTAACGGCTGCCTTTTAACTCTTCGAAAATCTGATAATATTCACTTAAATGACGATTTGCGTATATTTCGTTAATCCAGAACCTTCTCTTTCTTTTAGTAAACGCAGATAGCATCAATACCGAATTTTCAGCTAGATAAAATTCTTCGTCAGTATCCATCTCTTAATGTTTTTACACTGGTGCTCGTACCCCGTGCTTTAATTTAAATGATAAAATTGCTTTAATTCGCGCGAATCTAGGAATACCAGAAACCACTGATTTTTCGCGCGAATTCGCGAAACTTCGCGCGAAGGACAATTCGCGCGAAAGCGCTTGCACTGTAACCGTAGCCTTAGTGTTATGTTATGTATTACCCATTAAGTTATACTATATATATATATATATTATTATTATTTTATGTATTAGTTATATTTCCCAAAACTATATTAATCATTAAATTTCTCATATTAAATTAATCAATAGAAAATAGAAACGTATACAAATATTGTAATATATTTTTGTCATACTATCAATGTTTGACGACGATTATTACAAGGACAAGTTCCAACAGTCATTTATTCAAAAGGTTTATAAATACCGAGATCCTAAAAGGGAATTCAATTATTATTATTATTATTATCATTATTATTATTAAACTAATTAACTAGTCAGTAAGAATCAGCGAGTTGGGCTGTTTAGTAATCTTTATCAAAAATTCGGTATAATTTTATACGTGTATATTAATTGTAAATTATAAATCAATATAAATTAAAATATACTTGTGCGAATAAATTATTCTCGATCAAGACCCATAACAAAAATTGGTGGCAGCGGTGGGATTCACTTCACCAACATCTGGAGGAAACATTGGTAAAATTCCAACACTAATTACTCTGGTGGTCCACGACGTGGTTAAAAAAGAAGACGAATTCAATCAAAGGTCTACGATCGAGCTCCAAGGTACCCTTGCAGTAATAATTCTGTTCGACAACATGAAAATTGTATTGATCTTGTAAGTACAAGCTTTTATATTTTGCACGTACATCCATGACCGAATCTGACCAAAATAGATCAAATTTATATCCAAAAATAGAAATAACAGATTTGACCAATATGTCCACTTCATCGAGCATAGACAGTCATGAAGATCGTGTTGAATCACATAAAATAACAACGCTATTTCAATGGATTGACAAATACGATGGGTCAAACTATAAATTAAAATGAGTTTATCATAAATACAGACGCGGCATTTCAATTAGCAAATGTAAATCAAAAATCAATTCTTTTAGCATACGCAAAAAAACAATTAACAGGACGCGCAAAAATGATAATTTCAACCAAAATAATAACCTTCTGGGAACAATTAAAAGATTTCTTAATTGAAACCTTTTCACCCCATCAAAGTATAGATGAGCTAATTTTAGAGGCACAAACATTTAAACAATTGCAAAATGAATCTATCATGGACTTCACTTTACGATTAGATATTTTAGATTCCAAATTTATTAAAGCTATTAATTTAGACAAAAAAGATCCTTTAACATTACCCGGCTTACTTAAAATGAAAGACAATATCTGCTTACGTACCTTTTTAACTGGTGTACCTTTATATCAAACTTTATTGTCAATAAAAGAACCTAAAACATATCAAGAAGCCTCGTATTTTTGCATTAAAATTGAAAATGAAAACAAAATCAACCAATCACACGAGAAATTATTAAAAACTCCAAATAATTGTAGTTATTGTAAAAAAGGTAACCATTCATCCGCTAATTGTTATAAACGTTTAAATCATTCGATCAATACTAGACATAACGAAAATACATTCGCTAAAAGCGAAGCTAAAATTCATAACACTACAACCACTTCTAATTCGAATATTACCAAATCCAATTCTTTTTGTAATTATTGTAAAAAACCCTATCATACTATCCAAGAATGTAGGAAATTAAAATGGAAGAAAGAAAAAGAAAAAGCAAATTCTGCTTCTGGAAATAATAATGTTAATTTAGTTTCAACTAATTCAGAAATTCCAAATTTTAATCATCTTTCTTTAAACTCGGTAAGCCCTGTGGAAGTTCCTGCCGATCCACAGAACATAAATCTCATCAAGGCAGAATATTCACAATGATGGACTCCATCACTTCTTATATTTCTGTTTCTAGTACAAATTCTTGTAATGATCAAAATAAATTAAATCTTTACTTGATACTGGAGCAGATGTTTCTTTAATTAAAATCGAATCCATTCAAGGCGACGAATTTATATATCGTCACCAAGCCATCAAATTAAAAGGTTTAGATATTACAGATAACCCAACCTCGACGTTAGGAACTGTTAATATTCCACTAAAATTTAACAATAAAATTTTTCAACATATTTTTCATGTCATACCTCCAAATACTAATGTCCCATTAGATGGACTCTTAGGGAATGATTTTTTACAAAATGTTAAAGCCAAAGTCGACTTCGAGTCAAATCTTCTTAAATTTTCTAACATTTCCTTACCTCTTCAATTCAAGATTAAAATGAACAAAATGAACACTATTATTCCACCTCGTGCGGAAGTGTTTATCGAATTTGACGTCAACAATCCTGAAATCGAAGGCCTAGTACCAGAGTTACCCGTCCTCGATGGCGTGTTTCTTTGTAAATCTATCGTCAAAGTTAATAAAAATTCCAAAGCAATTACGTCTATTCTAAACACTACTGAAAAATCAGTTAATATTGAAAATTTTCACTTACCTATTATCTATTTCGGAATATGAAATTTTACAATCAAACAAACCTAAAGAATATAATTATAGTAGAAATCAAAAACTCAATGATAAAATTCGTTCAGAACATTAAAATACCGAAGAAAAAGAATCTCTTCTTAAATTATGTCACGAATTCAATCATATATTTCATTTAGAAGGAGATTTATTAACCTCAACAAATACGGTAAAACATAATATACCGGTTACTACTCAAGTTCCAATTTTTTCTAAAACTTACCGGTATCCTGAAATTCACAAGGAAGAAGTAAATTCTCAAATTGATAAAATGCTAAATCAAAAAATTATTAAACAATCAACAAGTCCTTGGTCTTCTCCAGTATGGGTCGTGCCGAAGAAAAATGATGCGTCAGGTAAAAAGAAATGGCGAATAGTCATAGACTATCGTAAACTGAACGATATCACTGTTGGAGATGCATACCCTTTACCAAATATTACTGATATTCTAGACCAATTAGGACATTCAAATTACTTTACGACCCTAGATCTCGCTTCAGGATTTCACCAAATACCAATGTCACCTGAAGATGGAGACAAAACAGCTTTCCCTCCTCTAGGACATTACCAATTCGAGAGAATGCCCTTTGGATTAAAAAACGCACCTGCTACTTTCCAACGTTTAATGAACAACGTATTAACTGGACTCCAAGGAATTAAATGTTTTGTTTACTTAGATGACATCGTTATATATGCGTCAAGTGTAGAAGATCATACTAAGAAACTAAAAGAAATTTTTAAACGTTTGAACGAACATAATTTGAAATTGCAACCTGATAAATGTGAATTTATGCGTAAAGAAGTAACTTATCTCGGACATATTATTTCAAATCAAGGAGTTAAACCGAACCCTGAAAAAATCTGTGTAATAAAAGATTACCCAATACCTAAAAACCCTCGTGACATTAAGGCATTTCTCGGGCTCGTCGGTTACTACAGACGTTTTATTCAAAATTTTTCAGGAATTGCAAAACCACTAACCAAATTATTAAAAAAGGACGTAGTTTTCGATTGGACAAACGAACAACAAAAATCTTTTGATACATTAAAAGAAAAATTGATAACGGAACCTATTCTACAATATCATAATTTTAAATTACCATTTAATCTAACCACAGATGCCTCAGGTCATTCTATTGGCGCAGTTTTATCTCAAGGTTCAATTGGCGATGACCTCCTATCGCTTTTGCTTCGCGCACATTGAATAAAGCTGAACAAAATTATTCGACAATTGACCGAGAACTTTTAGCCATTATTTGGTCTACCAATCATTTCAGACCCTACCTATATGGTAGAGAATTTAAATTAATCACAGATCATCGTCCTCTGGTTTGGCTAATGAACTCTAAGGATCCTCTTCGTGCAAGATGGAGATTAAAACTCGAAGAATACAACTATCAAATTATTTATAAACCAGGAAAATTGAATAGTAATGCAGATGCATTGTCACGCATTATGCCCGAAGGTCAGATGTTACAAATTCAAGAAGATTGTCAACCACTTACGTACGAAGATTTCATTAAACAACATTACCTCGATAATATACATCCTCCACCAAACATGGAAGAAGTTATGCAGAATGTTTTAACTAGGAATGACAATGTTGCTCATTGCATTAGTAATGATAAAGAAATGTCTTATTATCTTATTCAGACCTAACAAATAAAACCACTCATGTTTTCGATATATTACAGTCTAACTTTAAAAATTTTAAAATATTTCATCTGATCACCAAACAAAACTTCTGGGATAAACCTACTTATAAAGAGCTTTTTATGTGTTTAAAATCCTTACGAGAATTATTAATCCACGAAAATATCAAATCCATCTCCATTCCGAAATTAGGCTGCGGACATGATCGACTACAATGGAACAAGGTCAAATTAATGATCATGTACATATTTTCGAATACTTCAATTCAAATTACAATTTGTCTTAACCAAATAATTATACCTGAACCAGACCAAATTTCAGACATCCTCAAAGAATATCATGATAATCCTATTGGTGGTCATGCAGGCTTTCATCGTACTTATAATAGGATAAAAAATTATTATAATTGGCCAAATATTAAAAATGACATAAAAAATTATATCCGAAAATGTCGAGAATGTCAAATGAACAAAATTAGTCGTCAACGTAATGTACAACCTTTGGAAATTACATCTACATCATCGAAACCATTCGAAAGAATTGCTCTCGATATTGTTGGTCCATTACCAATTACAGAAACAGGAAATCGCTACATTTTAACTCTTCAAGATGACTTGACAAAATTTTCTCAAGCCTATCCAATTCAAAATCACGAAGCCGAAACTATTTCTCACGAATTTGTCCATAAATTCATAAGCATATTTGGTATACCAAACCAATTACTTACCGACCAAGGTACTGATTTTACTTCAAAAGTAATAAAAGAGACCTGTAAACTATTTAAAATTGATAAATTGCAAACTTCAGCTTATCATCCTCAAACAAACGGAGCTTTAGAAAGGAGTCATGCCACACTATCAGATTATTTAAAACATTACATTTCTTCCTCTCAAACAGATTGGGATCAATGGATTCCACTAGCTATGTTTTCATATAATACTACACCACACACATCTACAAAATTCACCCCTTATGAGTTAGTCTTTGGTGTTAAACCAACCCTACCTTCTACAATAACTAGAGAACCAGAATTTAAATATACCTACGATAATTATTTAGACGAATTAAAACTCAAACTCCAACAAACTCACAAAATAGCAAAAGAAAATCTCATTTCAAACAAAATAAAAAGTAAAGAACAATATGACAAACAATTACAAAATAATCATGCTTACAAAGAAGGTGACTTAGTTTTATTAAAAACCGAATCAATTCAAAATAAATCAAAAAAATTAACTCCCAACTACACTGGCCCATTTACGATTATTAAAATTAATTCTAATGTAAATGTAACTATAAAAGTAAATAGGAAAGATGTAGTCGTACACACTAATAGACTGAAACCTTTTGTTTCAGACTCATAACAACAACCGTCAAAACTTCGACGATTGAACCTACTAAATATGAAATTATTCCTATGAAAGAATCTTCAGGAATATTTTACGAACATATAGGTAAAGCTAAATTCTACAACGATTTTTGGAAAGTAATCACATACATAGACACAAATCCTCTACATGGTCATCTTCAGTTAATCGAATCAGTATACAGTCAAACACTCGTTCTCTGTCAATCAATTAAACTTACAATCCCTTGTAAAAGAATACCACAATTAATTGAAATTAATTTACCAGTTTTAAAAAATAAGTATAAGTCATTTATAGAATTGACAGATCATAAATCTATTAGGATTAAACGAGGAGTAGCCAATTTTGTAGGCACTGGCCTTAAATACCTGTTTGGCGTCGCCGATATCGACGATGTCGAATATTACGACAAAATTATTAATCAAATCAAAAAAGATGATAAAAATATTTTATCAATCTTTAAAGAACAAACTCAAATTGTCCAAGCAACAATATCTAATTTTAATAGCACTATTCAAAATTTAAATGAAAACGAAAGAATTTTTAACGAAAATATCGAAAAAATTCATAAGATTATTAACGAATTGCAATTGCAACAAATTACTCAACAACATCTTAATGACGTGTTGGCTCACCTAACATTTTATCACAATTAATCGAAACCTGTAACAACGAATTAGATGTTCTTTTAAATACAATATTATTTGCTCAACAAAATATTGTTCATCCCTCTATCATCTCACCATCCATATTGATCAAAACCTTAAAACAATCACTACCTCAGCTAAATCAAGGTTTAACATATCCGTACAAATTAGAAATAGAAAACGTGCAGAATATACTTGCCTTGGCAGAATTGAAAATTGTATTTTTAGACAGTAAATTTTTATATCAAATGAATATCCCTTTAGTTAACGAATATAACTTTAATCTCTATCATTTGATACCGTACCCAATATTATATAATCATCATTATATTTTTATACAACCATCAAGTAAATACCTCTTTTTTACGGAGACTAAAGAACAATACGTAAACTCAAATAGTATAGAAAATTGTAAAACGATCGAACCTAATTATTATATTTGTAAAAAATATGAATGTACTATATCTAACAAATTTAAAACCTATTTGTGAAACAAAATTAATCGATCCACTTTATACCGAAATTTCGAAACTTTGCGATATCAGAACATCTCACAATGAATATGAAATATTCAATAGACTTGACAAATCAAATACTTGGTTATTTGTATTATCTAATTCTGAAATAGGAACGTTATTTTGTAATTCTAGTTTAACTGAACAAAATATAATACTTAATGGAACCGGAATCATAACTTTGAACAAAATTGTAAATTATTCACCGATTCCGCAAGATTATCTCCTACTAAGATTTATACTAGTAATTTATATCATATTATTCCAAAAATTGATATTTCAAATGATGAATGTTGTGAAAAATTAAAAATCAATCAATTGATTTTGAGCTACCTCCATTAAAATTATCGAATATCAATTTAGATGAAATACAACATTCCTCGGATAGATTAGGTAAAATTGAAAAACATATAGACAATGTTTTAAATCATAGTAACGTAACTAAAAAACGTGATTTATTTCATTATTTAGGACTTTTTAATAGCTATAATTATTACTTTATATTCTCTTTTAAAATGTATCAAATATTGTAAGCGTAGAAATATCCGTAGACGAGTAACATACGCAGAACCTTCTGGTTCAATGGATAACTCAAGACCATATTCATCAATCAACATAAATCCTGTCATCCAAGCAATTACTAAATGTTGTCGTAACGATAAAAAACAATGTAATCAATTACCTACGATTTCATTACAAGAAGTCTCTAGTGTAAACAAGACCCTATTGGAAGAGAAGATCTACCTGCAGAAATACCTCATCTACGAAGAAGCGTGAGACTACAAACAAAAAACGCTATTTCTTGAACACATTCAATATAAAGAATATGTTCAAACTAACAGGGAAGGTGTTATGTATTACCCATTAAGTTGTATATATATATATATATATATATATATATATATATATATATATATACATATTAGGTGCAGTTATGAAGCCCAAAAGTGCATGTCATACGTATGATGGGAAGCCCGAGACCACCTTACGAAGCCCGGTTCCGGGCTTCGTTAAAACTACGTGCATTTTAGTGCTGAGGATGAAAAGTTATGAATCATGGTGCAATCAACTTTTTTTTAAAAGGCTTCGTATGGTAGTCCAGACACCTACAAACATACTTTTTAGTTCAAGTACAAAATTCTAGATCGCGCTTGGGTTTGAGTGTATATACAGTGGATATATTTTTCCGATAGTTAGAAGCCCGTAGCATATTTCATGTAATACCAATCCCTTAAACTTGGCAACACAACAAAGAATGAGAAATAAAGATAATAGTATTTGTGCAGTTATTTAAGGGATTCTAGCGTTTTAAATGTGTATCAAAATTTTAGAAAGCAAATTACTGGTGTATTATGAGATTAAACATGACATGTTATATATCAATTTATAGCTATTTAAATAGGGAATACTGCTATTACACTCTAGTTTACAAATATTTAACGTAGTGCACAACATTCTATGAAAACTGCGTAAAATCGTGAATTTTGAATTAAAACTGAAAATGCGTTATAACGCAGTTTTTTTACTCAACTTAGAAAATTTTAAACCACTCTTTAATAGCGGTCTTCCTTATTTAAATAGCTACAAATTGATATGACATATTTATTCTGAATAATATTGCCATAATTTGCTTTTTAAAATTGTATTAAATTTAGAACCCCTTAAGGAAAATGTTCTCGATGCAAATCTCGGATTCTGTCGCAACAAAATGTAGTAAAATTTAATGAGAAACTACTTACACATTCGGAACAATTATTTAATTGATAGTGATGTAGTTAATAAATTAGTGTATTAAAATTTTTAGAACGTTCATTGTATGAATGTTGGGGTGGTTGAGTTATAAACATTTTCAACCAATTCACCAATAATCAATTAAATATCTTTTATCGCCGTTTATATTGTTTGTGCTGTTTTGTTTAATAAAAGCTTTCTTGAATCTATTTTCACTTTATTTTGACCGAGCAAGTGGTTTTTTCCCATCAAGGAAAAATAGTTACCTGTGTAATAAGATAGGAAATGAATTATTTTTCCGTATTAGGCATGAGATTTTAGATCGAGGCGTTAGCCAAGACCTAAAACGTCCGGTATACGGAAAAATACATTTCCTTAGACAGAGTTTGGAAAACGTATTAAATTTTATAACAAAAAATTTAGAAACAAATTGTAAATGCGATCGAAATCTCTACGTTCGTTACTGTAGAGAAATACTTTGTAAAAAAAAACAAAATGTGTGAAGGCGAGAAAAAGTTTGTGGAGAAGATTCTATGAAAATGTCTGATTCAAGCGAATCGTCTGATGTAGAAGAATCGGCTGCATTGGCGGTTCAATCTTTATTATCTGTAAAGTCCAAAGAAACGTATGAAAATTTTATTGTCAATTTGACAACTGGAAAAAGAGTAAAGATTATCAATGAGGAAATGTTGTTAGCATATTTTGAACAAAAATCCAAAGTATACAAGAGTTCTACATTGTCGAGTATTTATTCAATGGTGAGAACAACATTATCCGGAAATCAAGAATTGGACTCTTATAAATGGAAGGCAGGCTCAAAACACTAATCAACTCATGATTGAGCACGTTTCGTTTCTAGGCTTCCACAGGCCACTTTAATAAAGAGAACACACATTTTGTTACAAAACATAAATACAGGTATCCGTACTATAAATAACAATAATTTCTATTTTGTAACAAAATGTGTGTTGTCTTTTATTGAAGTGGCCTGTGGAAGTTTCTCCTTGAGAAACGAAACGTTGCCTAATCAGGACTTGATTAGTGTTTTTGAGCCTGCCTTCCATTTATAAGGGTCCAGACGTACCCACTATCTGGACAATTCTTGATTCACATTCTAGTGAAGGACACCAACCTATTACTAACCGGGAAGAAAAATATAGACATTAAGAAGTTTCCAAGTTTAATAGAAATCCAGTGTTTTCACCAAATTAGAAATATGATTTTTTAAAGATAAGGTACTTAATGATGAAGGTATTTTTTTTATTTGGAACTCATTCAAATTATATAATTATTATTTAAATTATAGGTAGTGCTGATTGTTGGTATCAGTGAAGCATCATGACGAGAAGAATTAACTTTTCTACAAGTTCAACACATCAAGGACATACATTTAGATTGAAATTCCCAATACAAAACCAACGTACGTAAAAATTCAAGATTTTTCTTAATATTCTTCTACAATGTTCTTCCCATTTTTTCATCTATCCCATTTACTGCCTTTTAAAATTTCTCCTCCTTCTGCTGATAAACTCCCATACTTCTCTTTCACTCTTTATTTTTCTATCTTTTCCTCCACCTCCTTTTTGTAGTTCTCTTTTCTTTGTTTACATCCTTCTTTAAAATTCTTTTTAAGCATTTTGTATTCTTCCAACTCTATCTTCCCTTTTTTCAATTTTCTTCTCCCTCTTCTCATATCTCTTCTCATCTTTACACAATCACCATTCCACCATTCTTTGCTGCTTCCTATTACGTACGCTCTTTTCTTATACTTTTCTTTTCTGCTGCGTCATCCATTTTCTTCACTATTTTATTTACTTCCTCCTCCACCTCATTATACGTTTCTTGCCCTTTCTCCATCTTCTCCCTGTACCTCTCTATATTTTCCTTTGTCCACACTTTTTTTCTCCCAACTCTCCGGTATCGTTTAGTTCTTCTTCTTCCCCCGCATCCATCATTATCACCTTTAACGGTTGATGATCGGATTCTTCCTCTTCTCCTATCCTCAACTGCTCTATTTCTTCTTTACTTTCTTCATTTATTAATACGTAGTCTATGACTGATTCCCCACTTTCTCCAATGTATGTGTACTCTCCCTTCCTCCCATATTGCCATTCATTATAGTCCATCCTTTTTCTTCGCATAATTCTATCAAAATCTTTCCCTGTCCATTAACTTTTTATCCATCGAACTTCTTTTTTCACTTTTCCATCTATCATTATTCCTCCCTCTTCTCCTGTCCTTGCGTTAAAATCCCTCCTATAATTACTTTTCCTTCCTCTCCTTCCTCTAATAACTCTTTTATTATTCTCTTTGTTTTCTCCATTTCCTTCCATATACCGTAATTATCTCAAACCTCTTTCCTTTTTCCGTCTTTATTCTAGTTTTTATTGCTCCTTTATCCTTTACTTCTGATTCTTTCTCCCACTCTTTTCTAACTCCTGTTAATCTCCCTCCCTTTGCCCTGCTTTTTTCTTTGTTCTTTCCGCGTATTGTATTCCCCAATCAAATTCCTCAGGCATTCGTTCTTTCCATTTTACCATTCATCCTGTTCCATCCATGTCTCCACCAGCCCTACCATATTAAACCCTTAATATAATTCCAAAATTGTGACCCTTTATTTTTAATTCCTGCTACATTCCAAAACATTATTCTATTATTGCTTTTCTTTTTACCTACACTTTGTCTCCTGATCCTTGACTGCTCCCTCCCTGCCCTCCCCACCCCTTCACTACTTAGTTTTTAAAATCCAGTTTCTTATCTTTCCCTCTGCTTCTATCCATCTTCTTTCTTCCCCTTCCACCCACATCCTTCCAAATCCTACTTTGACTCTCTTTCCTGCTTGCTGCAATATTTTGCCTCCTTTCTTATCTTTATTTGCACTTCCCTTTCCTTCCTTGTCATATCTTCATCCACGTAAATTCTAGTTCCTATTAATTTTGTTATTTCCTTAATACTTCCATTTTGTCTTCCATATTACTCATTTTAACCAGTATAACTCCTTTTTATTTCTACCGCTTCTTCCGTTTTTACTTCCACCCCCATCTTTTGTTTTATCAATTCTTCCACTTGCTTTTGCATCTCTTTTTGTGTCCACTTGCTTCCACTCCTCTTACTATTACATTTTTCTTCTTTTCTTTTTTCTAGAACCTCCACTCTTTTTTCCAACTTATCTACCTTATCTTCTAATTTCTTACATTTATCTTATAGTTTTTCATTCACCTTCTTTAACTCCTTCGTCACTTCACTTATTTCTTCAATTACCTTTCTTGATTTATTTTCATTTCTCTTATTTCCTTCACCAATTTCCTTAATCCAACTTATTATTTGACTTTCTTCTGTCATTTTGCCCTCTCGTTCCTTTTGTTTTCTTTCTCTAAACGCATACCTTTTCTGGCGATCGTGACACTTTTTACTTTTTCTAAATATATCGTATACATCCTCCTCCGTTCTTCTTTTCTTGCCATCTGACACCGAGCTCTCCGAATCGGACATTTTAATTATCGATTACGCTTTTAATTATCAAATTATTCAATTTTTCCACAAATTTCTTTATTTAATTCGCTTCACGAAATTATATCGGTTTAGACTAATCTCTAATTGCAAAAATTCCGGCGTTCTATTTCAATGCTATTATTAACTTTAACAGTTATCTAAGGCCTTTGATAACCCTACCGCTTTGATAAACCGCTATCGTACGCGCGCTCTTCACTTTTAATAAACTTTCCTAATCTCACCAAATTGTTTCGTTTCCGATTTATATTCACTACTATCAAAACAAACCTAATAAACTTAATCACTGCTCTATACTTCTTACACACAACCTTTCTCTTTGACGCTTACACATCGAAGCACTTCATAACTCAAATTAAGATGGAAAAATTGAAATTCCCCAAACTCTAGTAGAAAAGTATTATTTAAAATTTAATATTAAAATTATTACACCAACACTAATCTATTATATTTACAATTCAGGTCGTTTGTTCTTGTGCTATTTTTCAAAATAGCTTATTTTAAGATGTATCATGTTTTTCATTTAAAATTGTTTTAAATATTATTTTCTTACTTTGTGAATGTTCATTAGACAAGTAAATCAAAAATTGTTTTGTGCGTTTATTTATTTATTTTGGTATGTATTGTAAACAAATGTTTTGATTTGAACCCAACTTAAATTTATTAATAAATCACCATGATTCGATATCAACTCAAGGCATTCATTTTTTTTGGCGGTATTTTCTTTTTATATTAGAACGAAAATGTTTTAAAACAATGTTTTCTCTTTAGCCGTCCATCGATGGCGTGCGTTATGTTTTGAACCTAAAATATAAATGTAGTTAATAATAGCGCAAATAACATATAAGAAAAGTCATCACACAATTAAGAGGTAAAACTATACTAGAATTTAAAAAAGAAATTACTAAATAAGTTTTAATGTAAAAGTAAGTACGCAATAAAGAAGTACCTACCAGCTTTTTTCAGTCAATTTCTTATTAGTTTTTTTCTATAGTTTTAGATTTTATTTCAGTTGACATTGGATAATTAGGATTTTCCTTTTCTCCTTCCTCGTCTTCTAAGGACAACGAGTTCATTTCAGTTTCTTTATAAAACAAAGAATCAACATCAGCCAGTTCTTCTGAAGTTGTTGCTAATAAATTATATTCAGTCAAATATACGTAGTTTTAATAGTAAATTTGAAAACACACCTTTATTCAATCCATCTTCATCATTTTCATTTCTATTGTCTTGTACGTTAACATTAAATGAAGTCGCAACACGTTCCAAAACTCGTTCTGAAAGTGGCATATTGTCATCTGCTTCGGGGTCAGATTCAGAAGAATAATATATATCTCTTTCCAAATGAATGTCGTTTATACTTTTTCCTTTAAACTTCTCTCCCATTCCCTTTTCTAATAACAATAGTACCTTGGCTACCTTTGCCATTTGAAAAATATCTTGAGGCAATCTAATTAAAGAATAAACGGTCACTTTAAGAATAAAAACTGTAGAGAGTTATACTGTACCGGTAAAATTCTTGATGAGTTTTTTTCGTATGACCCATAAATGTGGCTATTTGTTCCATTTCGGTATCATCCATACACATTAATTGTAATGTGGTAGCTATGTGTTTTCGAAATTTCGTTGTTGTTAATAAATTCGGATTCTTCGCGCCAGAGTTAAATGCATATTTTCGTATTACGTTTGTCCCACTCATCCATCTATTTATAGAACCGGGGTTGGCAAAAAGGTAGGGATTTGATTTTGGCACAACATCTGTATTTTTCTTATTGCAATAAGACAATTTACAAACTTTTGCAGTTTATTTGAAAATAATATTGGAACTGGTTTTGAACCTTTACCGCCAGTTATTACTCTCTTAAATTTTGTGCAAAGAATTTTTTCTACGGAGGTAAGTGAATTTATAAAGTCTTCTTGATCTGTGGTACCTTTTGATGGTGTTGTGTAACTCTCTATTTTTAGGTATTGAACATCCCCAATTCGTTTACGATTAAACATTACAGTTAGTGCTAAGACACATTCTGTTAAAATTTTATAGTTCTTGCGAATATTTTGTTTTATACCGTTTAGGTCATTAAACGCGTCATCGGCGGAAGTGTTTAAATAATTATTGAAAATTTTAATATCAGATGTTAAAGGCAACTGTATAGGATTGTTCCACTGCTTTTCTTTCATATCCTTTAAGGCCAAACTAGATAATTCAGAACACCAATGATTATCTATCAGTTTCCTTAATTCTTTTATTTCAGTTTTTTTTCACTTTTGTTTATCCATTTAATGTTAGGAATCTGTTTTTCTCTATAACAATTTTAAAAGCAACATCGCAAACCATTTTTAAATTAGTACCCATATGTAACGCCAGGGATGGCGATTTGAAAGTTTTCATGGTAATATCATATCCACTTATATTCTTAGTAGCTAATATAAAAGATTAAAATATTCAGGCTTTAAAGCGTCAAATAAACCCTTTATATCAGTACTAAAGGTTTTTAAAGATATTAATAGTCTCGCCATTTCTCGTATTTTATTGGATATCAAATTTGAAATTTGTTGTCTCTTATGTTTATTTAACAGGCTTTCGCCATATAAACAAATAAGCGGGTCGCATTTTGCAACTGCACTTATATTGTCGGGACGCATAATACTGAATACCTCTTCTTTTATTCGTGAGTTTTTTAAAATTCATGATTTTTAGAAATGACAGAAGCCATAAAGGTTTGCGATGTTGATAAACAGTTTTGCCTAGAATTGTTAACATTATCCGGTTTACTTTTACAGATTTTGACATGTTTGGAGAGTAATTTTTGCTGTAATATCCGAGACAGTACGTGCAAACAAAATGCTGTACATTGGTATTTTTGAATTTCGAACAGGGTTTAAAACATTTTTTCGTTTTTCAAATGGAAATAGCCTTGCTTTCTTAAAGAAGCGATCAGAGCAACACGTTCTTTACTTTTGGTTTCAAACTTCTGAGCAAAATTACGTCCTTATGTTCCTTATGGTGTCGAAAAAGGTGTCTTGGAAAATGAGTAATTACGTCTTTGAAACAAATGGGGCAAATTGTTGGTCGTTCCCTAGCTGATGGTTTCCTTATATATTCTTGATTATTTTTCTGAAATAAACACTTCTAATTCATGTTCAACGAGATTATTAACTTACAGGTGTATTTGAAGTATATTCTTGGTCAAATCTAATGTTTTCGTTCGAAATAGGTTGATTATTGTGCAATGCTAAATCATCTTCCCCTGTATCAACATTAATTGGAGGATTTGATTTTAGCGATGCTAAATAATTCGATACTTTTTCTTCTAATTGTTGTTCAGTTACAATAATCTAAAATTGAATTTAAACTTGCTGTAGATAAGAAATACTTAAAAGAATAATTAAACATACTTTTTCTAATTGTGGGATAACAAGTGAATCAGTGTATGAATTGGTAGATTCACTAGATGGAATATAATCGCTCGCAGATGGTGATGAGAATACCTTTTATTTAAAAAAAATTATGTCATTGTTGTTCAATTAATTTTATTTTTCTTGTATATAACTGTATTAAATCGTTAAAAACTTCCAGACTGAAATGCAACCAACTGATGTCTTCAAATTTCCGGAAATGTGCTTTAAATTGTTATATTTGTGCAATATAACAATAGATTAATGATTGGATTAAATTTCATTATCACAACCACGAAAGAATGTCCCTGCGTCATAAATAATGAGAGTATGAAATAATACGGGAATACCTAATCAAATGAACCTCTTTTACATATATTTTTGCACTTCCGGGACTAAAGTAGTTACTTTACTCCCGCATAACAGGGACTAAAGTGTCACTTTTAGTCCCAAGGGACAAAAAGTGACAGCGAGACTAAAGTACTTACTTTAGTCCCGCATAACAGGGACTAAAGTAAATGCGGGACTAACATAACTTTTATTTAAAATAATAATAATAATTTAAAATAACTTCTCAAAAATTTTTCAAAAAATTCAATTTTTAATTGAAAATACCTTATCGGAAGTGCAAAAATAGCGTATGTCTCTCAGGACTAAAGTGATAGTTTATCCCTTATGTGATATTGGCCCTCGGCTCTACGAGCCCTCAGGCAATAAACTTCACATTGCGGGATAAAAACATTCACTTTAGTCCCTCAGTATATAATATACTATTTAACCCCACCTCAATATTTTCAATTGACCTTATTCAATTATGAATGTTATTATGAAGTAACGACGTGCTGTGTTTACGAAGTACGAACTTGTCAGATGTCAAATCATAAGCAAACAATTATTTCGTGTATTAATACGGACAGCGTTTGTCAAATTCAAAGTTTTTGTCTGTAAGACAACTTATTATTTTGCATCTTTGTTTCTCTTACGTAAAACGATCGTATAGTAATATTATATTTCATGTTGTTTCTAAGTTCATAAAATAATTACGCAGGGACATTCTTTGGTGGTTTTGATAATATCAATGTATTTAGAAAAACTTACTCTACTAATTGATTCAGCATCACTTGTAATAGAAGATTTTGAAGATGTAAGAGTTGTAGAACCCTGAGTATTGTTGCCAACATCAACATTAACTCTTGCTACATCAGTCACATGTACTGAAATTAAATTGGTTATTTTAAATATGTCATTTTCCCATTTGCTCATACAGAATTACATAATACATATTCAGGGTAATTTTTATTGATTGATGCGAACATGGTAACAAATTTGCTTTATTTTTATCAAAACTAAATACTCTTCCTGATGTCATTAATAAAAGTGTTGTTAATACCTACTTCGCCTATTTCATTGAAATTAGAGTTACTGTCAAATAGGAGATGGAGAAAAAAATCAGAACAAACCGTCTACTTCAATGAATGAAAATCACTAGATATAACGTATGTTTTAAGGCAATTTTAAGTTCCAGATAATTTACTAAATTCAATTTGTTGTTTTTATAAAATAGTGAACAATTGAGGCACTATTAATGTTTGTTATACAGTGTGTCCCTGGGTGGACCTAACTATACCTGTAAACTTTTTTATTTTAAGTAGATGTCATACTTCATAAAAAGTTTTGCTTCTTGTTTTAGCAAGCCTTCAGTCACTAGCAAAATTTCGAAATAACATACTGGGTCGTTAGAAAATGCAGTAATGTGAAATTTGATAAAGAGTAATATTTGAATGAAACGTAGAAGTATTATTGAAAAAAGTTGTTTGAAATATTAATGGAAGCTCAAATTTTCAATCAGAACGTTCAATCGTAAAGTGAATTTTTGTCTCGTCCTTATGATTGAACTAATAATGATTAAACAAATATAGCGAAACTCCTATTTATTAAACAATTACAAAAAAACACAAAACAAAGAAAAATTATTCTACATGTTGCCCTTCCAGTTCTATACATTTTTAACAACTGCTCTAAATTTTTGAACACTAGACGAATGGTATCTCACAGTTGCGTTTGTTATTATTACGTAACTACGCCAATCACATTAGCAATAGTTATTTACGTTATAAGTCCGGAGAATGTGTTCTTACGGTTACGAGTGAGATGTTTACGGCCAAGGCGAGGAACGAGCAGAGGCCGGAATTTCGAAACGAATACTGTACTCATTTTACGGACATTGACGTATAACGTTTTATTTCGTACTGTTTAACATTTTGATTTCAATAATCTCATCTCGATTAAAATTACTAATGATGAAGTCACTACGAAACTACCATAGCAACGAATTTTATTAATTTGTCTAGTGTCAAATTATTTTTATTATTATTATTATTTCTTATTATTAACTACTTGAGTCCGGTAAATGATTTCGATACCGTAAAGTTTCATTTTCCGGACTAAAAATTAGTCAAGAAAAACAAAGAATTGAGTACAGTATGAAATAAAATTAACATCCATTACTTGATAATCATAATAAAGGCAAAAAATCAACTTTAAGATACATCATTCAGATTAGATATTTGAGCTTCTATGGACGTTTCAAATATCTTTTTCTGCAGAACTTTGACTTTCATTTCAAGTGAATATAGGTACTTTATTCTTAACTAACTTTGATGTTGTTTCGATTTCTAACCATTATTTAGAAATTTTGGTAGTGACAGCAGACTTACTAAAAGAAGCAAAACTTGAAATATGACTTTTCTTCCTAAAATGCGAAGCAAGAAAGTTTACAAGTATAGTTAGGTCCATCAGGGGGCACATTTATTTTATTAGAATATTTAAAATGTGTCACTAAAATCTCAAAAGCGGGTAATTAACAACAATTCGGAGTCATCGTTTACAGAAAAAAAAACAGGAAACTTTATGGAAATATTTATTACATTTAACAAAAAATATTATGCAAGATTCGTTGAGATTTTCTGAAAGATTTTTATTTGAATAATAGCAGTTTTAACTTCTAATTCAAAATATAATTGTTTGTTTTGCAAAAATTGAATGATTTGTTTTGAATTAAACAATTAAACTAAATGGTTACTGATTTTTGTTTAGAATTATTCAAATTTGCTTTCTTTTCTAATTCTCAATTTTAACTGTAGTGAATTTAAATGTCTTGGAAGATCATACGTTGGCATTACATGGAGATCAAAAATTAATTTTCCTTTGTGGCGCAATCATCAAAAAACCTTTTGTTTGTTTTAAATGCATTTATTCAGTCAACAGTAACACTAACGATTAATTCCTGATAGCGCATCTTTTAAAAGTAAAAATAAAAGTTTCGAATTAAAATTTGTTTGTAATGTAATTATAGGTACGTAGAGTTTTTGCTTGTTACCACGTGTTTACCTATCACCAAAATTTGTATTTGTGGCTGCTATATGGTGAACTGATCTTTTGATCAAACGATCGTCTTTGCGTGTAGGTTATGCAGTACACGGCCACAATCAATATGATATCAACTAATATGACATATTTACTTACCTGTTTTATTATGTTGTGCTAGATCCAATAACAATTTTGTTCTCTTCATAGTAGGTAATATGTTGAAATAATCATTTAAAACGCAGATCAATTATCACTAGATCTGCACTTCGAAGAGTAACGTTAACGTACTGCAGTACAACGCTGATTTGAATTTCTTGAACCGAATAGGTGGGTTTTACGCAAGGCGAACTTAATGTTGGCGGGATTGAGGAGTAAACACCACAGTATGTAATCTCCGAATGTGAACATTATAAATTATAAATAAGTAATCTCTCATTGTTTAACATCAACATTGACCTAGCAAAAAATATGAACCATGCTATGACTCATGAACCAAACTCTGAAACCGAAATTATAAGCAGTTAGTAATATGTTACTTGAAGTACATAAAATAAATAGAAAAAGTCAATACTGCATTTATCAAATGGAGTCCGACATTTGTTTAGATAGAGTTGTGCGGCTTTGGAGAAAAATGTTATGTGTAGGTAGATGATATGTTTTCCTTTTGATGCAAGATAATCGATGACATCAGACTGATTTAGAGCTCATATTTTATTTTAACCATATCGACTGAAAACCGAAAGTGGATATGTTGTATTTTGTAAAATGCGTAGGCATTTTATTAAACGGCGGCAGATAGTAAAATTAATGTGAACTCGCATGTATTTTACAATCTGACGATCCCTTTTCAGTCATTTAGTAAGTGACTGAATTGACTTCCGCATAGTTTTCAAACAGTCGATACATTTCAATGTTTGAAGTTAATATAAGGGAAATGACATAAGTACCAAACATTTTTGTTTTTTTTAAATTTAACAACTATAGCGAGATTTCTTGGTTAATTTATATTGTTTTTATGAGTAACATAAAACTCTTACTTCATTGTTTTCAGTGTAATTTGCTACTCGTTAAATCAGGGGTGTAACTTACTCTTAAGATTATAATAACAAGAAAAATGCCAAACTCGACTTTTTACGTTACAGTTGAACCTGGATAAAGAGGATTCGGGTAAAGAGTAAAACTGGATAAAGAGGAACAAAATCGTGGTCACTTCATTTTTGGACCCAAAACCTGTTTAAACAGCAAAATCGAGCCTCTATAAAGAGCAATGATTTTTACCGGGAAAATCATGTGATTGCAGTCAGGAGCCTCTATAAAGAGCAATTTTGTTTTTTCTGAACCTCTATAAAGAGCAATTTGTTGAAATTTGTCGTATTCTGTCAAGAGCGGTTTGTTTTCTCCCCCTTTTTGCCTCCTGTAGGAAGCTCAGTTGATCAGTTTGGATCTGTTTCCTAGTGCGAGTAACCTTTAACAGCTTTTGCGATCGAACTCTAGGACTTTTGGTACCTAATTATAACCTACTACTATATAAACCTGAGTTCAGACCGATCCCGGTCCTCTAAGAGCAATTTAAAAATTTAGAACCTCTCTAAAGAGCAAAAATTGCCGGTCCCTTGGATTGCTCTTTAACCAGGTTCGACTGTATTAGGTTCTTACAAACTAAATTGATTTAAATATAACTATAGTTATTTTTCGAGACTATTGTACCAAAATGTTTAGTCTGTCCATAAATAAAATGGCGGTATTAAAAAGTTGTGTTAAACACGGTTACAGAGTTATGTTTAGTTATTTTCACTCTTATTCAGTTCTCACACATTTGATTTTCCCAACTATGCTGGACCTTCTATAAGCAGGTTATTTAGAAGGTCGCAGTAAAAAAACATAACAAAAAACAACAAAAGTACGTTATTGTAACCTTCGAAATATCCTCCTTATATAACCCTCCATAAATGGAAAAATCAAAAAGTTGCATAGTTTCGTTTTTAAAAATAATTTTATCCAAAAGTTACCGCCATAACAAGTGGTATGACGAATAAAAAAATACACTGTTCTATGGGCCATTTTTAGTAAATTAAGAAAACTCAGGATTATTATTTAACTTTTTCAGCAGTATTTATGCATCACAAACAAAGTAAACCTAGGATAATCTGAAGTAGAGACAGAAACTGACAAAAACAATTGATTACATTTAACAAAAATAACTAGTTCCAATATTGAATATTGAATTATTATGTTAAATTTGTAATTATAGCTGATACTATGTTTCCAACGTCCCATTGACATTGTCTACTACATTGTTGAATGCGTATGAATAAACACACTCGCTACTGCAAATTTATGCAAGAAAACCGTTAAAGCAATGTGTTAACATTGGCAGCCTCGCAAGGTTTCGTATCATGCTTAACATATATAAAAACATACAAGCGGGCTTGCAGAGAGCACAAAATGTAGGGGGCTACACATCCACCGTGTCACATATTTTGTACATATACACGCCCCTGTCACCCCCATTACCTGGGCTTCGATTCACCCATAGTGTTGGTCGGGCTTCGTATCATTTGACGGGTGTGTATATATATATAAACTAAGAAAATGCCAACAGTTAAAAGTAAGGACATGTGTGCGTTTACGTGCATATCGCTATCTAAGCAACAGCTTCAATGCCTTAAACGCACGAGTGTCGATAAAGCCAAGTAAAAAACTTGTACAGAAGCATTACACGCAACGAAAGAACACCTGATGCAGCATTTCGCTCTTATTATGAGCTCATCAGAGGTGTATACTTAAGTGCGGTATACAACTGTACAAGACGGCGGTTGGTCCTTTAAACTCTCGTGGAGTAATGAATATAATTAATTAACTGTTGGCATTTTCTTAGTTTATACTAATCATACGTGTCAATGTTCTTACACGAGATGTCGTCAGACACACATATATATATATATACAAACTGATATTATTTCTGCGTCCATACATTTGGGTAGTAGCATTCAATTCTGCGTCTCATGTATTTCTGCGTCTATATATGGACGTCAAAATACTATCACGTTGAATTAGCGTAAAAAAGCGCGAAACGTTCAATTTTGAAATATTCGGTGGACGCACGAAGGTTACCATCATAAAATTTTGTGAATATTTTCGTTCAACAGTTTTCACCTAGAGGCGCAGGTGTCGCTTACGTGTATATTACATGTCTGTGTATATGTTTTTAACATACTATCATTTTGACGACCGTTCAATTTGACAACTATGTAATGCCTATGAAAGTGCTTCAATGCAATTTACAACCAAGCAAGCGTTCATTGTATGCCGTTACTAAGGAGTAGTAGTGAGTTTTTCATTATGAACCGCGGTAAAAAAATACTTCAGTTAGCAAGAAGTGTTAACGATGAAAAAGGTAAGTTAATGTGTTATTTACATATCATTAAAAAGCAAATATGTACTTCCTACGATAAAACAATCAATGAGTTAACGTTTATTGAATTCTTCGTGTGAATTAAATTAGGGCTGTAGTAGTTCAAACAATTCGTAATATAAATTGTAATTCGATGTTTTTTACAATTGGACTTTATACGAGCAGTTGCTCATTACTTTGTTTTGGCGCGCACAAGAACGATTAGTCAGGATTTAATAGATAACGTATGTTTTTGTCTCGAGACTATGTAAGTAAATAAATTACTATGCTTACGGATTAATAATTTTAATTATATGAATTAATGAATTTTTCATATCGAGTAGCTACGACAAATAATTAGAAAGTACGTACATTTTTTTCGTGTTTAATTAATTGTGAATTATACGACGAAAAAATAATTTCCTAAAATAAACATAATTAGAAAATAGAGAACTTTTTTTGTCAGTGCTTTTCCAGGTAGGAATAATATTTTTTGTCAACATTAGAGGTTGACAATTTTAAGTTTAGTTCATTTGTTTATGAAATTTATGTTAACATATTTGTGTATAAATTATTTAAATGTACTACTAAAATTTATTAAATTCCAACTAAACTTTAGAACTTTATACAACTCATGATGGTCAATGGTATTCCAAATTGATTCATTTTATAGATTTTACATGTTTTCATTTTTTCGATTGAAATTTTTGAAAATACAATTCGGTAAAATGTTTTAATAAATTATACTTTATTTACTAAACATTGATTTGAAAAAGTTTAATTTTAAATGAAAATTGTCAAGTATTATTTATACTTTTGTAGATAAATGCGATTCAATAATTACGTATCTATGATTTTTGTTTAAGGTATCAAGATTAAATCTTATAATTCAAAATACAATTCAATTCAAATATCCTCAACAAAACCAGTGTGAAAATCTACTGAAACAATATAACTTCTTTTATGCAATTTACTTATAAGCTTTAAATTGAAAATAGTAAGAAAAAATTTTATTCTAGCACTTCCTTGAAAACGGCACAAAATGTGAATGTTCCAATTTTCGTTATCTCTCATACTCTACATCTTTGTAAACCATAAGAGATTAACATGGGATATCAGTTTAGGTTTCTATCGCATATTTATTTGAAGCAAAAACATGTAAAATAAAAGTTTTTGCGCATAAAATTCAACACCTAATAAATAAACTGCATTAATTATTAATCGCTTATACAGTGTGCGGCAGATAAACGGTCAATTAGAAATATCTCGAGAACTAAAGGCATCTGAATTATGAAAATTGGCATGAAGGGGTTTTGAATAATGAGCTATTTAACGAAAATATTGCCGTCACCATTCTACTTCCGGTTATAACGGAAGTTGCACATAAATTTGTAATTTTTAATGAAAAGCCCTGTATTGTAGGATGGATTGAGCGATACAGGATTAAAACGAAAATGTCTAATAATATAATTCTTTTACAAAACAAAACTTTACATTTTACTGAAACGTTCTTAACCTCCCTTTTTCCCACCAAAACTAAAACTATTGTACCGTACTCCTTTTGACAGTCGGTGTCTTCGAGGCCGTCACGGACAGGAATAGCGGGTAATTTAAAAATAACTCAAACAGTATATTTTTTAGTTTAAGAAATATTTACGTTATTCTGAACATTTTTTGTTAATACTTCTCTATACCTATTTTGAACCGTTTTTGAGTTGTAATGTTGTTTATATAAAAATTACAATTTTTTACTATGTATACATAAAATTCAATATCCTCTAATGTAATTTGAATAAAAGTTTAAATTTTTTAGGAAGTATTTACCATATATACCGCTTTATCGTTTACACTGTAAAATTATCTTTTTTTTTATAGCGGTTAAATGTTAAAGTATACTTTATTCAATTCAAAACACCAGATTAAAGTACCATTTTAACCGTAAGGGTAGATAAAATGAAACTTTAACAGCAAGGATAGGTAATAGTTATTTATATATCAAGGGAGCAAAGTGTATAATTTCCTCCCGCACGCAAATCTTGCGGCCCGACGCGGAGGTAATGGACCACTTTGCTCCCTCGAAAAGGGATCAAAGTTGTATTTTCTATGCAGTGAGTAGAAAAAATACTTTAATTAAGTAGGTATCTATTTTTATTTATTTCATTGTTTTGTTAACGTGACGTTTAATTACTTCATATAAAATAAAATCTTTTAAAAACGAAAAGTGGCAATTTATTGACGTATACTCCTCCACATTTGCGGAAAATTGATAATGGGGTTTCTAATAACTTAGTGCCTTAAGAATTATCGACAAAAAATAATGCACGATCCCTTTCTGAAGAAGTGGCATAATTTTTGTTGGCGAAAATATTTCTCGGCCCAGGACGAGAAATACGTTACCCTGGTTACCGCACAATGTTTAATGAAAAGATACAATTTTCGTCCAGAGATTCAAACCGAGAAAGAGCTGTTAATGATACAATCGAATAAAAACAAATAATTGAGTACAGTATGAAATAAAATTAATTTATCAAGTCGTCTATGGAATATTCTGACACATGTTAGTTATTATTAATGTTTAGTAGTCACCTTGTTGTATGCCGTTATGTGAAAGGTATAGTAATAGTTCGCATCTAATTTTTTGTGTCAAAAATGTATAAAGCTAATTTATTTGAAAACTGCAGGAGTAAGGTATAGGGAATAGTAGTACACATTGATAGTGGGCAACGTATTTTTCTAAAATAAATAATCACATACAGGGCGACGGCAATATTTTTAATAAATAGCTCATTATTCAAAACCCCTTCATGTTAATTTTCATAATTCCGATCTTTAGTTCTCGAGATATTTCTAATTGACCGTTTATCGGCCACACCCAGTAAAGTGTATTTAATTCCATCTTAGCTATAAAATGTTAAATTCTCACTACAGAGGAAAAAGAGAAAAATATGTTCGGTTTTGTCGTTTACTACGCATACTTGTAAAACCGCCTACTACAAAAGTTTTTCTCGTGAAATGTAATGTCAACAATGCACAAGAGTTATATATCAATAGTAAAAATAAAGATAAAACTAGTTAAAAACAAGTGTGTACAGTAATACTTTTCGTTCTGCGTGAAAGTATTAGCGTACGAGAGTGCGAAAAAGACAGTTTCCGCGAGTATTGTACACTATTTTTCCTACGACTATAATAATTTTTAAGAACTAAAAATGTTATGTCTAATTCGTTCTTGAGAAAATTGGGCTTCTTTTCACTCCTTGGACTTAAAACACTTGCATAGCTCGCATTTTATAATGGCTCACTCGTGCTGAAATCACTCCAATTTACACAAGAACTCATTGAAAAAAACTACTATTTATGAGTACGTTTTTTATGGGCGCCGGTAAATTCTTCGAAAACAATTTTTCGAATACAAATCTTTGAAAACAATTTCTCGAAAGTTACTATTAGGTATTCGAATAAACAATTCTTCAAATGAACAATTCTCAGAAAGAAGAATTATTCGAATTGGAGTCGCATTTTTTAATTTATTTTAAAGTGTATAGGTAATACAAACAATTTATTTACAATTTATAATTTATATACAATTTATACAAAACACACAAATTAATAACTAAAACTATGCGCTACACCTCTAATGTAGTCTAAAATATTATTATCCTTTGCATTTTTCTGCGGAGTCCTTGTATATTTTTAGGCCTGACTGGTAGCGCACCTGCCGTGTATTGTTGTATTCTAAGCTCATTTAAGTTGTGTTTTCAACGGATCCCTTCCAAAAATTTCCAAATGCTTGGATGAGTGGCTGAGATTTGGCTTTCGAAGCTCCGATGCCACCCTTCTACCGAATTGTTCATTTTTGGCATTCCAGCTGCAGCTGATTGGCAGAGATCCTTAATTTTTTGCAGTATTATTTTGTAGCTTCCTTCCGTTTCTCTCAGGCGGTCCTTGAATTTAGCGATCTCCAGATTTGCAGCATTTCCTCCGTGATTGTGATCACCTGGTCCCTTTTGAAGTTCATCCCTCTTGCTGATGGCTCGTGCCCGGCATTTTGTCACCAGAAAGAGGTCACATTTTCTGTTTTACAAAATATGTAAATAAATTATATTAGTGAAATGCACAAGCATAATAGTAACTTACCAATAAATTTTATCCTCGACTTTCTTATCCTTCACAAACAAGAATCCTTGTAGCACTAATTTTCAGTTGCCTTTTCACTCAGAACGTATTCCATTTTACGAAATTGTATTGTTCACTCTAAAAGTTATGGTGAAATTGAAATATATTACTTTTGCTTTTCCTTTTATAAGTACCTACATGCTAATGCTACCTGCCGACATTACGGGTTGTTTTCGAAAATTCTTTTCTGCGCAATGAATGCATTGTTGTTCGTATAGTTGTTTGACGTATTTGCTAATTTAATCTATATTTATTAACACATGATCATTATTTTAACGCAGACTAAAATAGTTAGTTAGTTTTGTTAGAACTTTTATACGGTTTGACTATGTACCTATAACAACCATATTTTACATTAACCGTAAAGGCTCTTGTATAAGGCGATTTTAGAGTGAGATATGCGTAATTAGGTGTGACAAAACCGAACATGTGTTTTGTCCTACGTTAGCTCAAATAGAATAAAACGACTAAAAACAATACAATTCTAGATAGTCTGATCTACAAAAATGAACCACAACTATAGTCACTTTAATTATTGAGATTTAACCATCAACAGACATATATTGTTGAATAGACCAGTTTTAGGTGCAACTTGGTGAAAACAATTTTTAAACATCTTCGTTTTTCGTTGCGTTCGACAATCTTTTTAAATTGTTCGTTATAATTGTTTGGTAAATTCTTCTAAAGTATTTGAAGTACATTTCGCTCGTATAGATACTTAGTAGGGTTACACCATGGTGTTACACTGTGAATTTTGCATAAAATTCTAGGAACCGGTTTCAGGTAGTAAGCCATTTATTTAGTCTAAACTTCTGTACAAACAAATTAATTTCTCATAATCAAATAACCTTAAAAATACGTGTTTAACTTTAAGTCAGCGGAATAACATTCCGATAACAAAACAAAACTAAAGATTTTACTCAAACTGTCCGCCATTCTACCTTTATTCATAGCTGACATCGTCTTCTCACACAATTTACTACTCACATTAACACATCTTCAATAAAATCCGAACTGCACAAGCTATCGCAAATATTCGGTCACTACACAATTTTGACTAAATAGCTCGCTACCTCAAACTGTTTTTTTTTTATTTTTGGAAAAATTTCATAGTCATAAGCCCAAATCGAGAAACGTCATTCATTGTAAATTGAGTGAAGGAAGCACTAAAATTCAGTGACTTTCCATTTGCAAATTCATAGAGTCGCTTAATTTGTTGAATGAGTTTTCTTTGGGCTTTAACCTCACTAAAAATCTATGCCGTTGAGAAGTGCTTCAAATAGTCTACCAGAATTGAAAAGCATTACTGCGTCAAAGTACGATATATCCGTTAATAAATTAAATATCGAAAATAGTAATTTACAAAAATTATAAGCAAATTTAAAACGTCACATGATCAAATTTTCATATTTACGGGATTTTACATATTACCAGGGTGAACCAAATATAATTTTTTTTAACGGGACAATCATTATTTTTGAACTCACTACTTCACTTTTAAAAATGAAATAAAGAGTGATTCATTTGAAAAAAATGACAAATGCCTATTGTAAATCACTATTTTCGATAGGTATCTAATTTAACAGCGGTTATATCGTTCTTTGTCGCACTAATGTCGCACCCAGTAGAATGTTAATGATTGCATTACAATTGAACTCGATATAATCTTCGTTAATTTTTGTAGAACAAATTATTGTACATATTCCACATGTAGAATTCAAGTTCCCCATTGGAAATAATAATGAGAGTATAATTTAATATAACAGTTTGTTAGTAATATTTATATATTTATTTACAATAAATTCTTGTGCTTTTAGAAAACATTGAAAATATTGCTGAGAATTTAATATTTCTCCCTCCATATGAAACAACCAAAGGTACTTCTCGAGAGGATCAGTTGAAAGGTACAGTATTGCGATTTTTGCAATAATGGGCTTTAGTTTTAACTTCCGGTGTTACTAGGGAAAACTAGGTTTAACTAACGCCTTTAGGTAATTCTAGTGTTGACTAGGTCAAACTAGAAATTACCAATAATCTTAGTTTATGCTAGTTTTGACTAAACATGTTTTAGTTTGGATATAGCTTCAATGGAATCTAACTTCAAAACATTTAAACAATTATTAGAGGATAGTTGGAAGTTCGAAATATCTACTGTAGCGGGGTATGATTTAAGTGTGAAAAAGTGGAATAAAATAACAATTTTACCGTTAGCGATTGACTTGAAATTATTTCGCAATTATTTGTTAAGAAAGGCCAACACTGCTACTAACTTACTAAGAACAAATGAGAAAGATGAAAAGCTTACAGATTATTGATGGAAACAGTATTTTGTCGTCTTTTATTGTTAAATAGGAAACGTGTTGGTGAATTAGAACGAATGCAACTGCATGTATATGAAAAAGCCTCAGTGCACCATAGCTCTGAAGAGTTTGAAAATACAATTACACCTACTGAGAAAATATTATTAACAAAATTTAAAGAGTGGTGACAAGAGGTAAACGTGGACGTGGTGTTCCAGTTCTGTTTAGCTTAGATATACAAGAACATGTAAAGTTATTACTGATTTACGAATAAATTTTGTCACAAATAACACGTACTTGTTTCCAAAAATTGGAACTACAAATCCTATTACGGGGTATCAAGTTATGAAGAAGCACACAAAATTGGCCAAATTAAAAATCCGGATGCTTTAACATCGACCAGGTTGAGAAAGCATTTGGCAACTCTTACCCAAATTTTCAATATGTCTTCTAATGATATAGAACAATTAGCGACATTTATGGGACATACTAATGATATCCATAAGCAAGTATATCGACTTCCTGACGATGTTTATCAAACAACAAAAATTTCTAAACTTTGACGTTGATGGAGAAGGGTCAAGCTGCTGAATACAAGGGAAAAACTCTAGATGAAATCGAACTAAATCTTGAAGAAGAAGATAATTTGGAAGAAGAAGGAGAAGAAGAAAGAAGAGAAGAAGAAGAAATAGAAGAAAAGGAAAGAGAAGAATGTAAGACTAAAGAAAGTGAAAGTGAAGTTTTATCAGAAAGAACTGAAAAAATACGTAACAATTCTTGTAAACCAAAAAACAAAAAAAGAGTATTGATTCCATGGACGGATGAACAAAAAGGCTTACAAAATTGCACTTTCAAAATCATATTAAAAAAAAGATACCACCCAAAAAAAATGAATGTGAAGATCTAAGAAGGGCATATCCAGATCAGTTTCGAAATAAATCGTGGCCTGTAATTAAAGTCTTTATTCAAAATATATATAAAGCTACTAAACACTAATTTTTATTTTTGTAAAGCTAGGTTAAATCATTATGTTTTAGTTGAATTTGAAAGACTTTTGTTTGGGTAAACTTATGTTTTTATGTATCTTTATTTCAGTTAAATTTAAATAGTTTTGATAAATACTCTTTTTATTTGTATACCCTTATATTCTATATATTTTTGAAATAAACGTTCTGTGCTTAATGTTTATCAGTTTTGTTATTTTTTTCACTTGTTCACAGGAATAAATTTTACAGTAAATGCGAAACCAACATTAGCAAATTACGTTTGCGATGTGATATAAAACAAGTATTTCATAATTTGGCAACATCGCGGACGCAGAATAATCGAATTAATAAAAGTATTTTATACATTGTGGTAGCGTCATTACATGCAACATGAAAAAAGTATACACGTAGACGTAAGGTTGATAGCATAGTATCAGGACGTGAGTTTAAATGGAACATAAATTTTAAAAATTGGAAAAAAATAATTTAGTCCAAGACTTTTTCTAAATAAAGAAGTCCGATTGATACTAAAAACGATGCGCTGATCCAATATACACTCTTATATTTGAATATACTCTACGATTTCATGTGGACGCAGTAACCGTAGCATCACTAGAAGTTGTTTCTGTAATTAAAATAGATATTTTTGTCATACTATCAATGTTTGACGACGATTATTACAAGGACAAGTTCCAACAGTCATTTATTCAAAAGGTTTATAAATACCGAGATCCTAAAAGGGAATTCAATTATTATTATTATTATTATCATTATTATTATTAAACTAATTAACTAGTCAGTAAGAATCAGCGAGTTGGGCTGTTTAGTAATCTTTATCAAAAATTCGGTATAATTTTATACGTGTATATTAATTGTAAATTATAAATCAATATAAATTAAAATATACTTGTGCGAATAAATTATTCTCGATCAAGACCCATAACAGTTAATATGTTCCCTTTCTGGTTTAAATCGCCTTTTTGGTTGGTTAATCGCGGTTCGACTGAATCCCTTTAATATTGTCAATTTGGTTCGGGTAAACCGAAAAAGGTTTCGTAACATGATCTCAGGATCTATCCAACTTACATATCGGTGTTGAGTTGAATGCGGTAATATAATTTGAGCTTTGTTAGTCGGTGCTGGTGAAGTCAGTTTCAATTTTACATAAACATTATTTTTTCCCCAAAACATCTATTGTTAGTTTAAGGTGAGTTAATGCAAGTTTTGCAACTTGATTTTTAAATTGTTATTCTGCAGCCTAATTTTTACGTTAGTGGAAAGTGAAAACTTCTTAAGGCGATAAATATTTTTTTACTGTGTGCTTTCAATTACTTTTAAAAATGAGTTATACTCATAAATCAGGTGCACAGAAAAGAAAGGAAAAAGCCCATCGCGAAAAGGAGGCAGCAAGAGGACAAATTTCACTCAGTAGATTCTTAAAGCCTTCTAATTCTACAGACACTGCTTTGCTAGAATTTTCTTCACAACCGATACCTTCAACTTCAACAGCACATGCAAATATTGTTGACACAGTTGGTATCGACTGTATAAACCTTGGCGAGACTACCACCCTTCTGGAGACAAATGTTTCAGAGCCTAGTAGTACTCACACGTTTAGTTCTGATCTTTTACTACCTACGGAAAGAGTAGAAATATTGAAAAGCTCTTCAACGCTGCCTCTTATTGAAGTTATTGAGAGTTCTGTCAGTTTCGATATAGGATCGAGCTCTTTTCACATGGAAACTGATATTAAAAATCGCACGAAAATCTGCCCGAAAGTTTTCCGGAAGATGAAACTGGTCGTGTACTGCCGATTTCCATTTTTAAGAAAAAACTCGCTAATGGGGAGACTGTATGCAGAGACTGGTTGGTCTGGAGTAGAGCGAAAGAAGCTTTGTATTGTTTGCCGTGTAGAATGTTCAGTAACCTTCCACAAGCTCAGAAATCAATTTTAGCATCTGCAGAAGGCTATTCTGCTTCGCGAAAGTGGAAGAAACTACATGATAAAATTCCTGAACATGAGAACACGGCTTCGCACAAAAAATGTTACGTTCTATGGAAAACAGAGCAGAGGAAGTCGAGGACAGAAACTTCATTGAGTGACTTGCTGTTTAAGTCTATTCAACATGAGCAAGAAATATGGAAAGACATTTTGAGACGACTATTTCATGTCACATTATTTCTTGCTGAAAGGGTTTGGCTTTTCGTGGAGACAGCAACAAGATCGGTCACCCTTCCAATGGTAACTTCCTCGGACTCTTGGAACTCTTGGCAAAATATGACCCACTTCTAAATGATCACCTAAGGAAGGTCCGACATTCACAAGAAGCGGGCACAAGGTTGCAAGTGCATTATTTATCAGCTGATATTCAAAATGAATTTATTACCATTTGTTCAGCTGAAGTAACAAAACGTATTGTTCAAGAACGCGAGAGCGCAAAATATTTTGCGTTAATTGTGGATGCCACTCCAGATTCAGCTCATATAGAGCAAACAGCTTTTTTAATTAGATATGTTAATTTAAACAATCAAAATGTGGGGACTTATAAAATTGAAGAGCGCCTTCTGGCATTTGTTGATTGTGCCCAAAAAACAGGAGAGACCATTGCCCGACTGATAAGGTCGCAACTTGACCAACATAAAATTTCCTTAGCAGATTGTCGAGGACAAGGTTACGACAATGGTAGCAATATGAAAGGAGCTTATAAGGGAGTTCAGGCGATTATACTGGCAGCGAATAGTCTAGCTATTTATTCTCCTTGTGCGAACCATTCTCTTAACCTCAGTGGAGTGCAAGCAGCAGAGAGTTGTGCTGCTGCTGTTACATTCTTCGGTGTTGTTCAAAAGATATACAATGTGTTTAGTTCCAGTCCACAAAACGTATATACATAAATGGACTAAAAACGTATGTACGTTCCTTGAACTGTTTATTAATGGCATCCATTTGGGTTAAAGTTTTAAAGGCCATCGACATTGTTAATAAAGTCATTCAAGCTCGCGGATCAACACTTGATGTGGTCAGTAAAATTTGAGTAGTTTAATTAAAGAATTACAATATCTGCGGAACGAAGGATGGGAAAAAATTTGGAACGAAGTTGGCATAATAGCAAAGAATATTGGATGGCCGGAATACCTTCAAGAGGAAAACAAGAGGACTCGTAAGCGAAAAAGATGGTTAAACGAAGACGATGATGAAGAAGAGAACGTAGAAATCTTAACAACAGAGATGAAATTTAAAAGAGAAGTGTTTTATGTAATATTAGATCAATTTATTGGTGACATAACTATGCGGTTTACGTCTACACACGAACTCTGTAAGCTGTTCTCCGTCCTTTGGGATTTTTCCAATATGTCTGAAGAAGAGATCAGAAACAAAACGACATATCTGGTGCAAAAGTATTCGACAGACTTGCAACACGAGGAACTTCTAGATGAAATTAATGGGTTAAAATCTATATTTGTTGCAAATTTTGGACACGAACCTATGCAACCTTTAGATTTAATTAACGCTCTTCAAAAAGCGAATCTCAGTGGTCTCTTCCCTAACTTATGCATAGCCCTCCGCATATATTTAACAATACCCGCCACAGTTGCTAGCGCGGAAAGGTCATTTTCGGTTTTAAAGCGAATTAAAAGTGTTCTTCGTTCTACGATGTGCCAGGACAGATTATCTAGCCTGGGAATACTTTCTGTAGAAGCACAACTGGAAAAGAAATCAATTTAGAGGCTATTGTTAATGATTTTGCTTCAAAAAAGCCAGAAAAGCTAGTTTATAATAGTATAAGATTTAGCGGTTTACATGTATCTGATAACGGTCTTGTACTTGAGTACTTGCTTTAGGTTAATCACATTCATATATTAAAACTTTTATTACTGTAATACTTTTTCAATTAATTTAAAATTGAACCCAAAATAAAACTCGACATTTTATAGATGATAGGGGCCTTTAATAAGTAGCAGCCTCGGGGCCAGGCGAAGCTGTCGGCGCCGCTGGATGGAGTCAACACTATGGCAGGCAAACATCATTCTGTAATGACTTTATTAAAATCAGAAATACCAAATATATTTTTGATGAAATGCATTTGCCACAGTTTTCATCTGTGTGCATCGGCTGCATGTTCTAAGTTGCCAAAGGGTGTAGAAGACTGTGTAAGAGACATTTACAATTATATTTCAGGATCACCAAAACGCGTTGAAATTTTAAAAGAATTTCAAATATACACACAAACGAAAATTCATAAAATATTGCATCCTGCCCAAACTCGATGGTTATCCTTATTAAATGTTGTTTTAAGAGTACTAGAACAGTATGACGCTTTAAAGTTATACTACATAAACTTAACGATCCATTAACGTACCTTTTTCTTTTATTTCTAGAGCACGTTTTACCTTTATTCAATAATTTTAACAGAGAAATGCAGGCCGTCGAACCAAATTTATACAACTTGTATCCCCGTATGACTGAATTATATAAAACACTTTTGCATTATTTCATTAAACGAAATATAATAAATACATATTCATTTAATCAAATTAATGTAAAAGATCCTCAAAATTTTAAAGACTTGGACTCAATTTATTTAGGTGCTAAAGTGTTGCAATATACATTAAACCACAAAATTTCGAATGATCAGCTTCACATATTAAGAACCCGATGCTTAGATTTTTATGTTGAAACGGTTATTCAAATTCAAAACAGATTTGATTTTAATAATACTGTGCTGCAAAACATGACGTTACTAGATCCCAAACTCATTTTCAGTGAAGATCGAGAATCTATTGTGCCCTTAGCCACCCACCCCTTTCAAAACTTGGTTTCAAATATGCAACAATTAGATGCAGAATGGCGTCAATTAAAAAACTCAAATTTAATATTTAAAAAGGATGAATCTATTTGTGGTTTTTGGCTGAAAGTAAAAAATGAAAAATATAGTGATGAGACATATTACGTTCATTTGCATTAAATCTATTGAGTTTGCCGCATTCTTCGGCAAATGTTGAAAGAATATTTTCACAAGTAAATTTGTTAAAAACAAAACAGAGAAACCGTTTATCGACAAATACTATAGTAGGACTCCTTCATACTAAAAATTTTGTTAAAGATGAATGTTTTAATATAAATATTGATAGAGACCTATTAAATCGCCACAATAATTCAATGTACTCAAAAACAGCAACCTTATCGGATAGCGATTAAAAAATGTACTTATCTTTCTCTTATTATAATTTTTTGTGTTTGTACTTACTAATAAAAAAAATTAATTTTTGTTCTATAAAAATACGTTCTTATTTAAATACTTTAAATATTAATAAATTATTTCAACATTATAGTAGCATTAATTTTTAAAACAAAAACGTCTTCCGGGATTGGACCGTGTCAAATTGGTAACCGTAGTTGCCTACGTTTCGCCACCTATCGTAAGGGGCTTCATCAGGGCAGAAAACTTGAGACAAACAAAAGAAAGTCCAAGATAGACTACTAAAAGTCAGGTAATCAAGCCAGATTCTAGACAGAAAGAAAACTTCTTTCTACGGTTCCAATTTGACACGGTCCAATCCCGGAAGACGTTTTTGTTTTAATGACTCCGGCCGTGGAAGCCTCAGTTCTAGCATTAATTTTATTTTTAAATCTACCGCTTTTTACATACGACCTACCGTAACTTTTACGTAAGATCTACCGCAATGATTTTTCTGCGCCTGGCAAAATTGGTTGTATGTAGTAACTGCGCCAAACATTTAGAGCGATCGTGTCCGTGCTGCCGCCAGGAGTCTAGGATCTTAAGACTTAAAACAGCTTAAGCAGAGTAAGTGTAAAAGCTTTTAAAATTTAAACTGTAGACAAACTTAGAAGTGGAAAGTGGGAGGTGTGGATTTACCGGATTTACCTAAAATTGACACCATTGATTAAAGTTATGCATGTTCTATAATTTTAGATGGCATCGATGTGCAAGGGATTTTGTTCGGCAATTGTTATAATAATGAATGTAAATTCAAGCATTATTATTTACGATGCACCAGGCCTTCCTGCAATTATAATAGGTGCAAAATGTTTCATTTAAATCACAAAGATTTTTGCTACTAAAAGATAACGTGCGGCCATTTCAAGAGGGCATTCTAAGCGAATTGGAGCGGGTAGCTTTCGCTTATTTTACATATCTTCCTGTTCATCAAAAGATTTGTTCTGTGCCGGAAAATTGATAGGAGGTCGTTGCCATCGGGCAACTTGTACAGCTTGCAAGCAGTCAAATTTACGTAAGTAACATTTACTCTTTCTTAAATTTCGCGCCTTGAAGCAAAGAATAGAATGCTCGCTCGCGCAACATTTCCCTTTCCACTAATCGTCGTTTCCTTTTTGTTTTTCTTGTCCATTAACCGTTTAGATTTTGCACGTGTAGTTTAAATAATTAAAGAAATGCAAATGTAAGTATTTCGGTGATAAAATATATGTTCAATAGTTTTGCGTTAACATCATCGCGTCATTCTAGAATTTTTGTTGATTTTTCTATAACATTAAAAAATGATATTTTTCATCACTACGCCTTTGAAAAATGAATGATTGGTGGCAACATGCGCAAAATAGTTCGCGCCCTTGTGCATGAATTATTTATAATTTACGTTTGTAAAACGATTCCGTAGCAACTTAGCAACTGCACCATATAAAATTGGCTACTTTGCGTTGGTGTAAAAATTTCTTTGCATTTTTAAATTTTATTTTTCGGCTGTAGGAAAAATATTGTATGCACTTCGTGACCGAAATTCCTTTGGTGTTCGAGAATGAGGGTTTTTTTACGAGACGCTAGCTAGTTTAATTTCGCACTATGTATACATAAATAACTATTTTTTTAATTTTTTTGTACACCGATTTCTTTAAAATTTGGTACCAATTTGTAACATTTTTTGACATATTTTAATCAAATAAAAGTTCACACACCTAATTTATTAATAACGTTTAATGTGATCTTTGTATTTAATGGATCTTAATCTTTTATTTCAATTCTAGCTTTTGCTAAATGCTTCAAGTGCAATGAAGATTTAGAAGCAAACAAAGCTTACCGATTGCAATGCTTGCATGTTATTTGCAAGATTTGTCTTGATCGGTTACCAATCCGCTGCGAAGCCTTGCCTTTTCATGAATGCCCTGCTTGTCGTACTTTTCAATATGCTTACGAATTATTCTGAGGTAGTTATATATATATATATATATATTTAATTTTAACAATTTAATACAAAACTTTTTTTAGCCATATATTTCTTATTTGATGCATTTAAATTTGGGTTCAGCATTATGCATTCAGCGTTTTTTAAAGTTAAGCATTAATCGTTATTAAGTCAAGCAATATTCGTAATTTAGTAGCATTAGTCGTTATTTAGCCAGCATTAGTCGGTAGCAACCGGTTCGAGTTTTTAATTTGCCTGTACTGTTTCTGATTAATAAATAAGAATTTCTAAAATTTTATATGTACTTGCAAATTAATATTAATTCCACTTTTGATCATGATGTACGCTCTTGTTGTTTTTGTGGAGGATAACGTTCATTATGTATGTTCAACAATCAATATTGGTAAGAAATGGAGAAGAAATGAAGTTTTAGTGAAATGGTCGGATGATAAATTTTATCCTGCTAAAATTATTTGTACCCACAGTGAGTTTTGTTTTTATTTTTATTCAGTTATTACAAATTCTTTTTAAGAATCTGCTGCATTCTTAGAGAAACTCAAGAGGTCAATTGTTGAAGATTTGCCATATGTTTGTGAGTTCAATGTTTTCAACTAATTACTCTGAATAATATTGTTTTCCTTTTAGATGTAAATCAACTTGCAACATCAGCTGACAATTTTAAGACAACTATTGACGATGTCTGTGAAATTAGACCTGATCAACAAAATTCAAAAATTGTAATCCATGACGTCATCGTAATGTGTGTGGGTCAAGAAAATGCTGTAAGCATAGATACCAATGAACTTGAAATGGTCAAAACTCATACTAATTCTGAGTGTATAGTACATAAGGTTGATGAAAACAATCCAAAAATTTTTCACAAATTGAAGGTAATGAATTTTAATTTATTTAAAGTAATTATTCATACATTAACTTGTTTTTCTAGAATTAGTTACTTCCAATGCAACAAATATGTGGGATGACATAGCTGAGATTGTGGAAACTGGAAGCTGTTCAGAAATTTCAGTATGGGAGACTGGTAAAGTTGTTCCAGACGAAGTGCCACACCTTCAAGGTAATGATTTACAATTCTTAACAGAAGAAAAAACATCTACTGTGTACTTTGTTAACAACATTACTTCTACAAAAAAAATTGAAACTAAGATTGTTACACTTCTAAATTGTGCACAACTTTTATTTACATTTTGTTTTTCTAAGTTGCATTGTTAATGTAGTTAATTTTTTGACTAATGCGAGAATTTTTATTTTTTTATAAATGCTACTCACAAAAAATTGCAAATTACGTTACCTAAAAGTTCATTTTTTTAAACTAATAGGTATATTTTTTCTGTCTTACATTTTTAAGTCTCGATTTCTCAACAAATAGAAATCTCAAAATGTAGTTCAGTTTCAATGAAATTTAATTTTTGATTCAGATTCAAACAAGGATGAAGCTACAGTTAATGTGACAGATTTTAACTTATCCTCTGTACAAGATTCCGATTGTAATTTAGGGGATAGTTCATTAAAATTATCTAATGAACTACTAGATGCCAGTCTTATTCAAGATATACAACAGGATGATATGGAACCAACATCAACACCGTATATTAATATGGAAAATACATTTTTACAGTCATCATATGAAGTACAACCACCCCACATGGAAATAGAAGATGAAACAATTCCAAATGCAGGTACGAAAATTATTATTTATTCTATCTGACAATAATTCCCAATAACCTTACCTTAATTTAACGTCTTGTTTTGGGTCTATATCACAACGCCGCCCGTTCACAACGCCGCCTGGTCACATCGCCCACAATTACTTGATCACAACGCCGCCTGTAGTCATATCGCCCACATTTCATCGATGATCATAACGCCGCCTATGATCATATCGCCCACATTTATTTCTGGTCATAAAGCCGCCCGTGTTCATATCGCCGCCTGTATTCAGAGAAGTTTGGCAACCGTGCTCTTCACTTACAATTTGGTTTGTTCATAACGCCGCCTGATCACAACGCCCACATTGTATGTTCATATCTCCGCCTGTAATGGCATTGGTCAATTTCTAATTGCATGTGTAATTAATTCATTACAAAAAGTTTAAGCAAATGCTTTTGCATCGTTAAAAACAAAATAAAAACTAATAATTTTTAACCCAATTTATGGTTTTAGATTTAATTTGCGGGCGTTATAAGCGGGCGTTGTAAAAATATTGCCCATTGATACCTAAGATGTGTGTTATTTTTATAACACCCGGAAATGTAATCTAATACCGATTTTTTTCCATCCAGTCCTGAAACCAAGCGAACCTATATCCTTTTCCGTAAACGAAACGATTTTAAAGAGATTATTACTGCATTTTACTTCGCGGTTCTCGCGAGATTAATAACAGGTATCGCATATCTAATATTAAATTGTTTTTGATAAATAGTATATACTTATCCATGATCATCGTAGACCATAACCCGGCTGTGAATGTATTATTATTACGAATAGTGTTAAAATTAATTTGCTCTCTAAGAAGTATGTCATAAACCGTTGAAGGCACTACGGAAGTTATAAAAACAACGTCCACGGTCCATGTGGTCCCTCGAGCCAAAGGCCCTCGAGAGCTACTCTGACGACTTGGGGAGTTATTTACTTCATAACGCTCTTAATACCTTAGTAACTATAATTACTCATTTATAAAGGAAAAATAATAAATTTTGGAAAATGTTATAAGAGTTTGTGACACTATCCTCTTCTATAATCATCCCGTATATACGACGTTTTGTATTTAAAAATTGTTACTGCATTCGATTTTATTAATATTACTATCATGTACCAGTACTCAACGATTCAATAACTAAAATAATATAGGTATAATATATTTTTTGGCAAGTTATTAGTATTTTAAAGCGTTTGAAGACCCACCAGTGAAGAACGTTTGAAGAACGAATTTAAAATAACATTTTTAGTTCAACCGAGCACCTGAAACGCTTAAATTCGCTTCAAATCTTTAAAATTCGTTTGATGTTTTGTTTGACATTTTATTAAATCATTGAATAATACAAAACTAACTCGTTCACATAAGAGAAAATTTACAAATCGCGGCATTTGAGAACTAAAAAATATATTGTTTGTAATTTAACATGCAATTGAAACGAATATGTCTTCTGTTGTGCGGTTGTACATACCACTTATGATGGATTGTTTAGACAAAGGAATTAGTGATTCACCAAAATTTTAAGTATTAAATGGGGCTGTTTTGTATTATTGTTATCTTTTGTTGCTTATACCTTCAAATACAGCTTTCTTTTTATTTTTATTCAATAATTGTTTATTTTAAGCCCTTTAAATGACGTTTCTATTGTACTGTTCCAGAAACTTTTCTTAAACTTTTAAAAATATGCATTGTCAGATAATAAAATCAATAATATGAATAGGTACCTATCATTCAAATAAATCCCCGAAATATATTATTTCATATTCTTTATCCCACCACTACTAATTACATACAGTAACAATAGGGTTATAATAAGAAACATATTGAGAAAGCGAGACTAAACAATTTCGTTTTAGTTTGTAAACTCACGAACAAGGGTATAAATGCCGGCATTTTGAATTTTAAATCATTAAAACGCGTTTGCTCTTTTTGGCGTGTTTAACAAATATTTGGTAAATTATTTATAGTGAAGTTGAAACTTTAATTAGATTGTTTAAGGTGAGTAAAAATAATATTTTTATGAAGATAAAATAAATGTAATGATCTTTATTATTATGTATATTTTCTTTGGTCTTAGACCTTGACTCACATGGATGTAAAAAAAGTTCCTGGATACCGCAAAAACTCTACATACTATACGTGTGATAATGACAAAGGATTTTTTACCGAACTAAGACTCTGAGACTAAATGTTAGGTATTTAGAGTGCGTTCGAAAAACTGCAGAGCTCGAGCATCCTGTAGCAGTGATGATACAATATTTCTTAAGTTAGGAGACAATCATAATCATCTTCCAGAAGAGCGATTAGAAGAAGCGTTGCACGTTAAAGATCGGATGGTAACAGCTGCCATAACAACTAGTCGTGATATTCGATCTATTTTCGTTGAACAAAGTGCGAGGTACGCGAATGTTATACAATTTATTATTTTAATGTTTTAAAATAGAAAAATAAATTGTTAACTTATTCCAGAGCTGATGTCGGCGCTAGTTCGCAATTAGCTTTTCCAGCGATTTCACAATGTATGCGTCGGCAAAGACAGAAAACTCAACCTCGTTTGCCCGAAACACTTACAGAATATGGACAAGTATGTTTGAATAATCCAAGATTTGGGACTAGCGATAATAAGCCATTTTGTCGAGGTGTTGTGGGGACAGTTTCTACCGTGTCGGTATTGTTTCTCGCAAAAGATCTAGAAACCTTAATAGGAGAAGCTAAAGAATTTCATATTGACGGCACGTTTAAAACTAGACCAAGGCATCCTCAAACCAATCAGTTATTGACAATCATTGCTATACAGTATGGAATCGTAAGCACGTTAACAATAAAATTATATAGTAGTGATATCCAAAACATTGAACAAGACTTTTTAGGCTTTTCCTTGCGCTTTTGCATTAATGTCCAATAGAACTGTAGGAAGTTACAATGCAGTATTTTCTGCAATCAAAGAAATTGTTCCCACCATGAATCCTAAACTTATTATTACTGATTATGAAGCTGCGCTGATTCGGTCATTAGAGAATAGCTTTCCCAACGCTTCAAAACCGGTTGTTTCTTTCATTACTGTCAAGTAAGTAGAAAAACTAATTTATTAAAGTTATATTTAATTTGTTTTTACATTAGTAAAAAATATTTTTTTATAGGCTATTATGAAAAAAGTCGCAACACTTAATATGAAAACACTTTTGAAAAGGAATACATTTGCGAAAAAAGCTATTAAATTTGTTTTGTGTCTCCCATTACTTCCGTCAAATAAAGTTGAAGATGGAGTAAATTATATAAAAAATTATCTCCAAATCGAACGCCTATCCGAAGAGTTTGAAGTTTTAATGAAGTAAAAAATTAATTAAGTAAATGTAGTTTAAACGTTTTTAATATTTTGTTTATAGATACCATGAAAAACAATGGATGAAACGAGTCGGTCCTTCATCATTTTCTGTATTTAAGCAAATTCGCAGGACAAATAATGACTCAGAATCTTTTCATGCGGCGTTGCAAAGGATTTGCAAAGTTCGAGGGCCCAACGTGTGGGAATTTACAGGTAATTTATTTACCTTTTGTAATAGTAATACTTGTTTTACATGTACTATAAATTTTTGCTTTATCTTTTACAGATTGTTTGCGAGAATTATCTGCGATCACTCTCTCGAAATAAGAGGATTTGTGGAACACGGTCTTCACATCCTGTCCATAATAAAAAAAAAATATTAAATAAAAAATCGGAAAAAAGAGGGCTCTAAGACCCAACCAGAAACCGAACTGAAAACATAAAAAATATTTGGGCATTGTATCAAATAAGAGGATTTGTGGAACACGGTCTTCAGATCCGGTCCATAATGAAAAGAAAATATCGAATAAATAATCGCCGAATTCAGGTAGCTATGAGCCAACTCGAAAGCGGACAATTAGAACTTAAATCATATTTGGGCATTGTATCTCATACCACTAACAACATCGTGGAAGCAAATTTGTCTTATATAGATGACATAAGCGAAGATGAGGAATATCTCTTGGGCACGTTGGAAGCATATATTCCACAAGAATATGCAGTAGTAGATAATGGTATGTGTATTTTCATCTAATATATTTACTTTTTTAATAAGTTATTATTTTATACGGATGTTCTGCTTAACCGTTTATTGGTTTTTCATTTTAAAGACGGTTACATAACCTATGTCCCATGTCGAGGCATATTAATATCCTATGTTAAATTTTCAATTGCTTTTTTTACCGCTGTTATCGGATTTAAAGAAAAGTTCTATTAACAAAAATTGTTCAGTATTTCGGTCTCAACATATTTTGACCAATTTGATAAAAAAATCCCAATTTAATAGGGCAGATGACTGATGTGAAAATTTCTATTACAATGTAATGTGTAAGGTAGCTTAGACGACTAATATTTACTAAACCCTTTTTGCGTGATCATTTCTGTTTTGCAAATTGTTTTACGAATAAAATTAAATATTTTTATCATCAATTCAAACAGTCACAATAAAAATTATGACGTCCATATTTTGTAAACAACTTTATAACCAATCATTACACATAAAATTCAGGCTTCATTCGTTAAATACAAAATTTTAGCGATTTTTAGTTAGTCATCATTTCTCACTCGTGCTAAAAAACGCCCAAAATTACTATTGTGTATCCGATTTAAAGAAAAACTCACATTTTCCATAAAAAAACTTAAACCAAAATCAATATTTTCGATAGTATAAATTCCTTAGACGTTTTAAAGCAAATAATACTTTGATATGTTTGTATTAATATTCATTTTTAATTTCCAATACTAATAAAAATGTATTTGAAATTTGAATTTAATTGTTAAACTTACATGAAAATAAATTAAAATTTTGTATGATTTTTATTTTAATGGTAAGTGTGAATTTTTGTTTACGTAGGATAACTACTAAATGTCTTTTTAAACAAATTGGGTATTTGGCCGAACAATTTTGTTATTATAATGTTTCGCTAAAATTTATAATAGAGATATAATATGCAATTGAGAATGTAACATGGGAAATTATATGAGGCGTCTCGAAACGAGACGTATGGTAGGTATATACTTTGGAAAATAAACTAGCTAACTAAAATTCAAATTATGTTGATATTGTTTAGCATTACATTCTGAAACTTATAGCTTAGAAGAACAAGTAATTTTTATTTTAATTTGAATAGATAGTAGCGACGAACAGCACGAGCAACCGGACAACGACTTGCGAAGAACGGACGAGCTGCCGGATAGTAGTAGTAGCGATCAGGCAAGTGCGTCTGGATCAGCGGTAGAGGTGACAAACCCCGAGCATTATTGCATGATATGTCAGGTTAACCTGCCTTCAAAAATTATAATACCGTGCATGCATTTTGGATTTTGCGACACATGTGCAGACGAATACGAGAGAAGAAACGAGGAGTTTCAACGTCCCGATGAAGAACTAGGATACGTTATTAATTATTCTATATGTCCAATAGACAGGACGCCTATTGAGCGGTTAGCAAGAGTTTTGCATGTGTAATCTACATTAATGTAATATTTTTATAAAGTTATTATAATTAAAAATTAGTTTGATAAAATGTTTTCTATTTTGTTTTGTTTTGCACAATGACTTTTATTAATACTGTTTATTTATTTATTTATTCGTATGGTATATAATTAATGACAATATCAAGAACATCCCAATTTTAACAAACCAATTTTAATCAAATGAATTTTTTCACTCCTCAAACACATGGTTTGCTCGCATTTTATAAAAGCCCACTTGTACCTACTAAAACAACGTTCAATTTACACAAGTTGACTCACGTGTCCTAACCTAAAGCCTTGTTCTGACTAGGCTAGTAATTTAGTCAAGTGGCGAGTAATTTAGTTACTAAATGCGTGCGAACTATCTAAATTTAGTCGAGTATTTAGTAAAGTAATTTAGGCAAGTCAATCCAAATATTTCTATTTTTCACGGGCGAGTAGCACTCCCACCACGCTTCACTGTTTACTTAACGTATCTACTCAACAAGTCTGAACCTGTTGATTTAGTCAAGTGCATTAGTGGTGAAATACTGTACAGTTCGTTTGCAGTACAGTTTCTGTGCGGATCTATTTTAATATTGTACGAACTGTTTTACGATTATACCAAAATGTCATTTCGTTGGAGCGAAGATACGACTACAAAATTTGTAGAACATTATTTAAAACATGAGTGTTTATGGAACATCAAATCAGTTGCTTATAAAAATAAACAAATAAAGAACTCTGCATATGAAGATTTGGAAAAACAATGAACATATCTGGATTTACAGCGAAAGAGATTAAAGCAAAAATTAAAAATCTCAGGTAAGTAAAGACTTTTAATACCTACATTAATTTATTATAGAATTTTTTGTAGTACGAATACAAGAATTATAAATAATTATAAATCAACCTTACTATAATCATTTTACGGTTAAAATCTTATTGTATGTAAACACGTTTTCAGATCAACCTACTCCCAAGAGTTAAAAAAGATCAAGGATTCCAAGAAGTCTGGAACTGGGACTGACACAATTTACGTCCCGACAATAAAATGGTTCAAAATAATGGATGAATCACTACGAAATCTTAATTCAACATTAACGGAAAGTGAAAGCAATCTGGTAAGTAAAATTAAGTTTTTAATAAACCATTCTTGTCTGCCATTCAACTGAGCCCTCTCCCACAAAATAATCTGCATATCTATCTCGAAGATCTGTAGCACTTCTTGATGAACGATTTGATGAAGAGTGTAGTATTGGTTGGAAACCTTGAGAATTCAACTCCTGCCTCCACGTACCAGGGATCACAGTCCCTGCATTAACGTTTTCTTGATCTGTTGTATATTCCAACTGTCTGTTCTGCAATTTAGTTTGCCTGAGCCAATTATGTAAAGCGCAACATGCTTTAACAATGACAATAACTTTATCAGGGCTATAGGGCATTGGTTTTTCAAACAGTCTGAATCTGGCAGCTAGTATGCCAAAAGCGTTTTCCACTATCCTTCGAGCCCTTGACAATCGATAATTGAATATCTTTTTCTTTAATGTTAATTGATTTCCTGGGAAAGGTTTAAGTAGATAGTTTTTGGAGGGAAATGCATTATCTCCAACTAATATGTGGCCATCTGGAAGCATGCCTGCTTCTAATGCTCGATACAAACTGCTGTTGCGGAATACCCCTCCATCAGAAACCCTCCCATTACATCCTATGTCAATATAACTGAAGCTATATTTATGATCTACAACAGCTAATAAGATGATACTATTTGAATTTTTGTAATTGTAGTATAAACTTCCTGAATCAGGAGGAGCTTTTATGACAACATGTTTACCGTCGATTGCTCCGCAGCATCCCGGAAAGTTCCATACATTACAAAAACCATTCTCAATTGTTTTCCACTCTGCCATGGCAGGAATCTAAAACAAAAATTACTGTATATCTTTGATAGTTAGTAACAAACATTTTTTCATTTTCAGCCTAACGAAAACAGTGCAGACATTGACACAGACACCAATATGGATGCTGAGGAAACCATATCTGAAGGGAACAACAGTAGTAATACTTTTCGTGAACCCGAACCAAAATCTAAACCTATGGCTAAAAAGAAAAGACTTAACCAGCTTACAAGTATGGTTAGTCAATTAAAAGAAATTACCGAGACTGTAAATACTAAGTCTACAGAAGAAGAAAATGAATTTGAGGTTTTTGGAAAGCATGTCGGACTTCAGCTGAAGGCAATGCCTTTAATAGTAGCACTAGAAGCGCAGGAACATATACAACTGTATATAAATCAAATTCGACGTCTGCAGATACAAAATGCATCTAAACAAAACAGGTACAATCGCTCATCCACACCATCTTCATTTCAATCGCAACCTTCGCCATCAAACAGTATCACTTCAAACCCTACTTCAACATATTATACTGAAGATTATTATTCTGAGGAACAGCACTCGCAAGAAATACCATTCACACCGCAATATTCTACAACAGACGGTCTTCTCATGAGTAACATACTTGCAGAAGCAATGACAGATGCAGATGTTTAAACCTTTAAGTTCTTTAATTAATAAAAATGTTTTTCCTCTAAAAATTTGTAATTTATTTACTCTTACCTGGATGTATGCTTCCAGTGATTTATAAATGGCTTCACAAACATCTACTAGGAACTCTGAAATACTTGATTTCCCAAGTCGAAAGAGATGTGTCATAATTTTGGTATATTGTTTTTAACTATTTAATTATATCCCTTAACTGTTGTGTTTTTTTTTTTTTTTTTTTTATTTTTTTTTAAAAATATTTAAATAAAAAAAATAAAAAAAAAAAAAAAAAAAAAAAATATATAAAAAAAAAAAAAAAAAAAAATAGTCTTAAAATCAATCATTTTTTTTTTTTTTTTTAAAATTTAAAATAAAAAAAAAAAAAAAAAATAAAAATATTAAAAAAAAAAAAAAATTTTTTTTTTAAAAAAAATATAAAATATTAAAAATTTTTATAAAAATTTTAAATAATTAAAAAAAAAAAAATTTTTTTTTTTTTTTTTTAAAAAATTTTTTTATTATTTATATTTAAATTTTATTTTATAAATTTTTTTTTTATAATTATATAAATATTAAAAAATTTTTAATTTTTAATTTTTTAAATTATTTTTTTTTTTTTATTATTTTTTTTTTTTTTTTAAAAAAAAAAATAATTTTTTTTTTAAATTTTTTTTTTATTTATTTTTTTTTTATTTTTTAAATTTATTTTTTTTAAATTTAAAAAATATTTTTTGTAAAAAAGAATATTGATTTTTTGGGAGGGGGTTCGTCGTCTATTTTGTTCCAAAGACAACCTTGCTTACAGAAAAAAAGATTTTCTTATGTGTCAACAAAGAAGACATGGGGTTTTCTCAAAGCGGTAGTATTATTTTAAATTCTACTAAAGGTGGTGTTTTTGTTTTTTTTTAAAAAATTTTTTAAAGAAAAAAAAAAAAAAAAGAAAGAAAAAAAGAAGAAATTTTAAAAAATAAATAATAAAAGAATAAAAAGTCAAAGAGATGTGTCAGGGTCCTTAAACTACATCCAGTAGCAAGAAGGTAGAGAACTGCTTGTAGTTTTGTTCTTGCAGGAATTGCAGATCTTAACTGGGTATCTTTGCGTTGAATTGAAGACTGCATTTTCATCAATAGAAAATTAAAACAACTTTCCGTCATCCTCAACGTAGCGAAGTATTCTTTGGGGTCTTCCAATGCTATTTCCATTATAAGACCGTTTGAAGCTCCTAGTTCGTGTCTTCTATTAATCCATTTCCGTACCCACATTTTCTTTTCTTTATCTCATTAATTTCTTCCTTCTCTTCAGAAATAGTTTTTGTAATAAGATTTATTATTGTATTTATTCTTTTACGTTGCTCTCTCTTCATTTTATTCATTTTAGGTGCACCAAGTATTACTGCACAATTACTAATGAACTTTACTCGACCAGTAATCTGAACACTTTTCAACTAACCCGACTAGTTTTAGTAACTAAATTACTCGCCACTTGACTAAATTACTAGCCTAGTCAGAACAAGGCATAAGTGTAGCCAACTAACCCAAGATGAATTTTTCATAGAAAAATTACACCATTAAATATTTTTTTTTTTTATTTTTTTTTTTTTTTTTTTTCCTTTTTTTTTTTTTTTTATTAAAAAAAAAATTTTTTTTTAAATTTTACTTAAATTCAAAAAAAAAAAAAACAAAAAAAATAAAAAAAAAACAAAAAAAAAAAAAAAAAAAAAATCCCCTCTTTTTTTTTAAAAAATAGTGCTGACCGAGTGTTTTAATAAAACTATTACCTAAAAAAACACAAAAATTTATTTAAAGCTACTATTTGAATTAAAAAGTAGATGTTTAAAGTTGGAATTGAACAACAAATCTTGAGCAATCAAATTACAGGTGGCGTTATGAACATACAATGTGGGCGTTGTGATCAGGCGGCGTTATGAACAAACCAAATTGTAGGTGAAGAGCACGGTTGTCAAACTTCTCTGAATACAGGCGGCGATATGAACACAGGCGGCTTTATGATCAGAAATAAATGTGGGCGATATAATCATAGGCGGCGTTATGATCATCGATGAAATGTGGGCGATATGACTACAGGCGGCGTTGTGACCAAGTAATTGTGGGCGATGTGACCAGGCGGCGTTGTGAACAGGCGGCGTAGTGATCGGGCCCCGCTTTGACATACCCCGGTAGCGCACTTAAAAGAGTAGCGATTTCTCCGTTCATTGTTTTTGTATAGCGTTAATTTTTGCTATTAGAGGTTCGATTAATGTGTTTGCACAATTGCTCGCGTTGCTATGTAAGCGGCCAAATTTGTCTATAGACGACATTATTGTTTCGGGTATCACTCGAGTATTAATTATAAAATGCAACACGATCGCTGTTATATAGTATAAGGCATGTTTTCGATGTAGCCGTCTTCGTATAATTCTTCTAAAATTGATATTATTTCGTTTCTGACGCCGCTGTTTCCAGCAGTCTTCTCGCTCCACAAAACTTGTAATTCATCCATCAACTCGTGAACATTGTTCCAGTATCTGTACTCTACGGGTTTATTTCCGAATTTCTTAAACAAACCTCGCCCCGCTGCACCGCTTGACGATGAATGATACGACAAAGATCCATCACTATCATCATCGCTGCTATCGTTATCATTTCGCACACGACGAGCCTGTTTTTTTTGTGTTCGTTGATTATGTAATAATGGCCTGATTGTATCAGTATATTTTATGCTTCTGTTTGCTCTAATCGGAGCGTCGGGGTTATACGCTCTTCTATAAACATTAGTATCATAAAGAATGCTTACATACTTAAGTTCATCTGATTTGTGAATCAGCTTTCTATCTGATTTTTTCATAAATATCAGTTCGTACAAGCCGGGCATGCCCTTATACAAACGCCCATTAATAATAAGATCCTTATCGCGGATATCGACAACAGAATCACCAATAACCCATTTATTGCTATCAGCGTCGTAATGAACTCCATACATAAAGTCAACTTTATCACCTCGCGTATCATTCATTAGCATTTCCATATATTTTTGTGGTAATTGATGATACTGTCGTTCTAGTAAATTTGAATACGATCTCTCTAATTCATAACGTGGCGTAGGTAATTCAGCATTCGAAGAAGAATCCGACGCACCCGCAACTGTTTCGATTTCTTTGTTGGCTGCTTCGTCTTCGCCATTCCGGTTTTTGTTCTTTCCATCAGCATTTTTCGAATTAATTGACGACTCTATATTAGTTAGTGGTGTTATTATCGGTTTATATGTATCCTCAAATGCTTTTCCGGCATCCAAACGTTGACGCTTAAGAGCGTTGTATTTTTTCCTAATCGATTCTCGAACTTGCTGTATCTTATTTTTTAAATTTATTTCTTTGGAATCCATTGTTCTAACTCGCACCGTGTGACGCGTGTTTGTTAACTTTGAGGACTAAACAAATCCAACACATAATACCAATATATATATATATATATATATATTAAGACGCTTCTAAATTTGCACAACTACGACGGTTCTGATTCATATGTTTTTCGCGATGTTTTATATCGAGAATCGGTGCTAGTATGACATCACACTGATTTATTCTTTTTTCAAACCTCGCTCGGTCGATTGCATAAAAATGCCAGTGTCCTTTACGAGCCTGCTTATGTTCCAATGACATGTGAGCATGTTCGATAGTTACAATTGTAGAAAATCGCACTTTTTTTTATCTATAACACCACATAATTGCTTACTATATATCTGACCCATTTTACTCACGAGCATATGATAACAAACTAAACAGATTCTTGTAGCTCTTAAGGTAATATAAACTCGTCGAAACCCTTTCGATAACGTCCTCCGTTTATATCAACAGCGTCTTTGTTAATCATTAGAAAACCATGCGGCGTAGACCAGCACTCACCACACATTTCTTTAAAAACCTGCATGCTAATTGTAGGGCTAACGTGATCATCGTACACGTGTTTCAGATTCATCTCATCCTGCTGGAAAAGGATAACAACATTTGCGTTATCTCGAATCAGTTGTTTGGGTATCCTGCTATACGTTTGCCCCAAATAAAAACAATCTATCGAGTTATGACGCCCCATGCTGAAGTATGCCCTAATATTATCCTGCTTCTTTAGCGCGATATCGTCAAAAATAAATACAGAGTCAGGTTTTGCGTCGTTAGGAGGCATAATATTTTCATTATCACTGAACGTATAATAACCTATTTCAGGCATCGCAGTTAAAATCTCATACAACAGCTTGTATTTATCTTGGTTTAGCGATTTGGAGTAGACGTAAACGTTTTAAATTTCAGACCGTTTGCTTCAGTTAAAAGACTGAACATTGCATTAGTTTTTCCCGAATTTGATGGTCCCGCGATGATTGCTCTTACTGTATTCGGTAGTAAGACACCATGTTTGCTCGGTTTGTCGCCGCTATTGCATAACATCATTAATTCATTATTATGCACTGGTGATCTATACTTTTGAGTCACAATTTTCATTTTTTTCAATTCGACCTTATCGACTGGGTTATTTAAATCATACTAAAGATATTTTAGAAGTACATGCACTTTATTTATTTATCAAAAATTACATCGTGTGTATATGAATATTTTTGTCTTCTTTTTCGTTTTCTCTAGCATATCGATCATATTACATCCTTTTGACTTCGCCAGTTATCGGGTTGTATTGGATAAGGGCATCGTGGATTATTAGACAGTATGCGCCCATATTGTTTTCAAAGTTTGCTGCGGATTCTAATTCAGTTTAACGTCCACGGTAGAATTCTTCAAGTTCTCATTCTGGTTGGCACAGTCGATTATAAAGACAAGGCAATTTTTAAATTGTTGATAGTCGAATGTGGGAATGGAGATTGTTGATGTGACATTCGAACCGGCGCACCCTCCGACAATATTGCATTCATTTCGATCGTAATAGTCTCGTTGAAAGTTAATGTAATTCCTATACGCCAATGCATACTTGTTTGTGCCAAAATCCAAATTCATGGATTCATACGGATATCTCTCAGAATTAAGATGTAATCTAATATCTGTAATATTGCCACTGTCAAAAACGCTCGCCTTACCATTTTTGAACGTCTCCTTTAGTTTTTCTGAAAAGCCACAATAACCCATCGGGGTTTCTCTAATTGTGAAGACGTCTTTATCGGCCATGTATCAGTTTTAACCTGCTTTAAAGCGGGTATTCGTATAATTCCCATTGACGAAACGGCATGGTGATTACAGGGTTTCTATTAATCTTCTCGAACAGTTTCAGCTTTGCTCTATCGCTGAGCGTTAAGTGCGGCACTTTCCATTGAATTTTGGAAAGCGTTATGGACGCATCAGCCTCCCCATAATAACAATCCAAATCAGTTCTCGATCTGATCAAAACAAGCTCCTGCTTCATATTCACGATAACCTGTCTATAATGTTCGGCAAATCCGAATATGTGCTTCAGAGGCAGGCAAACCCCGAATTTTTTGGCCAAATCAGCATCGTTTGCGCTGAATTGCACTTGTAGAGTGTTCACATTCAATGGAGACCATCCAATGTGGGCCAGCGCTTTCTTGTCTGCGGCGCCATACGATGCATAGCCCTTCATTGCCGACCCGATACCCGGATTTCTGCTAACGTCCACGCGATGTCCGCCCAATTCATAACGAATCTCTTCAAACAAGAAACAGGCAAAATTGTTTGTTAAATCACACGTTTTTGCGACGTCTGCTTGCCTTCGCGTAATATAACCCTCGATGTATAGAAAACTATCGTGGGTGGCCGTAATCAAATCCTGGCTTTGAATTGCGATTCTGATTTCGTCTGATGGTTCATAACTATTGGATCCATAAGGCAAGTACGTGTGAATATCAGATCTAACGATTGAATCGTCGAAATGAGCATCGTCAAAAATATTTAATTGTTCGCTCATCTTTTTCCTTTTTCTGTTATTGTTTCGCTTTAACACCGATTGATTTTAAGAAAAGTTTTTCTCTTACAGTCAAGTGATTGTTGACGCTCTTATTTTTCTTCTTCTTCTTACTCGATAATGCACGAAATATCTGTGATGATGTGTTGTTGTTGGCTTGTTTATTAATGGATCCTCCTGCGAATGATTTGTTTTTATAGAAATCGGTGTTTTTTTATTACCGCCGCAGATCTGGCCGCCACAGTTTACAACAGAAAAAGTGTTTTACTAAATTTTAACCCCATAATTCTTTCTTCAATTCCAATCTCACAGTGAAAGGCTCGTCGCCGCCAAAATCTATCGGTTCACCTTTTGATTGACTAATCTGATGCTAATATTGCTTATAATGCGGGTGTTTAGCTCCAAATATTGGGTATTGTTCGGTATTTTATCCAAACGATATCCTGGTGGTACTGAAATGTCCACTTCGTACAAGGTCTTTGCAATTCTCCCGTTTCTGTACGCTCCTTTTATAATATTACACTCGACGTGTATGTTGGTGTGTTTTATTATTTGAATATCCAAGGTAGATTTATGGCTAATATTATGGCTGAGTATTTTGGGCTCGAAACCAAGCATACGACCGATATTTCCCGGTTGTGTAAAGTCAATCGCATAAACACTCTGAAGTTCGCATTTCAGAGTATTATTGTTTGCCCGCAGTTTAAATATAGAGGAGTCGTCCAATCCCCCTCTTCTTTGCTTAATTTTTTTTGTACGATAATCAGCAACCAGTTGTTTTGTTAAATAATTGTTATAGTATATTCCATTTAATTTTTCCGCTTTTGGATTATCTAGTAAAAGCAATAACCCAGCGGGCGGTGTACATAAACAGATAAAAACTGAGGTTAGACAGAGACATGCAAATTGCTTTTCCTGTTAATAAGAAAGAGATAAATTTACTTACAAATTCTAAACCTATTGTATTTATTCTCACTCTCTCTGTCACGTCTAACGTTCAATATATTTATCTTTCTCTGCATCGAGAGCGCTTTAAACCCAATCTGCAGTTCTCAAACATCTAAATTAGAATATTATTACAAATCTTTTTAAAATAAATTATATTCAAAAATCGTCAAAAGGTCCGATTTGAATTGAATTAAATATTGCATTCCAATAAATGAGTACTATTTTATTAATTACCTACACTTCTAGTTTTATTTAAGTGTACCTAATTACTTGCAATTGGAATTCCAAAGTCAGGAAATTATAATTGCTTTTAATTATACACTTTCTATTTCCACTTTCTGTTTGTTAAAAGTTAAAGTACCTATTCAGTTGTAAAAGTGATTCGTGTTCATGCATAATATGGCGCCACATTTAAGTATACAAACACAACAGATAATTTTAAAAGTGTACGAATATTTCATAAGAGAAAAACAGAATGGCGGTCCTTTATTGGATATAAAAAACGTTCAAGAAAGGGTAGCGACTGCCACCGGAATCACAACGCGAACTTTACGTAATATCACCAGTAGAGCAAAAAACGACAATTTGGAGAAAGAAACGAGAGTTAAGTTAAAAACAAGAACAAGTGATTTGGACAACGCTGTAAAGCAAAATGTAAGGCAAACCATTTATGAAATGTACGAACTAAAGAAACATATAACCTTGGAAACCCTTAAAACAACGTTGGCCGAAAAATACATTTTACATGTTTCAAAAACGTCATTGCATAGATTGGTAAGAGATTTGGGATTTCGTTTTAAAAACTGACAACAGGCGTGTTTTATGCGAGAAAGAGAATGTACTATTTAAAAAGTCCGGTTTTTGAGGAAATATATGGAAAATTTGAATTCGGCGTGTCCTAAGCCTACGATTTTTTTAGACGAGACTTGGATTTTTGGAAGAGGGACCATTAAACGTTCGTGGCAGGACAATTCTACTAAAAGTGTCAAAAATTGGGGAAACGAAGGCAAACGTTTCATAATATTACATGCTGGCGGAAAAGAAGGCTTCATCGACGGTTGCGATCTAATTATACATGAATCATGAAAATTTCGAAAAATGGTTGGAAGATATGTTGATGGCGTTAGAAGAACCTTCCATGATTGTTTTGGATAACGCTTCATACCATTCCCGAGTTACTGAGAAACAGCCTGCATCATCATGGAAAAAAAGGAAATAATGGAATCGTTAACAACAAAAATATAATATTTCATCCACAAGAAACTAAGTTAGAACTGTTATATTTATGTAAGCAACAAGTTACCTCTAAAGAATTTGTTATTGACAACTTAGCGTTAAGTTATGGACACGAAGTTCTTAGATTGCCCCCCTATCACTGTCAGTACAACCCTATAGAGATGGTTTGGGGTATAGCAAAACTTACTACGATAACCATATAGGCAGAGATGGCTACGGAGACGTCCAGGTTATCAACATGTGGAACGAAGCCCTCCGCACTGTTTCCAATGAAGTGTGGAAAAAGAGTGTAGATCATACTGAAAGGTTGATTAAAGCAGATTTAGAAAAACAATATGTGTTTGACGTACAACCTTTAATAATACGTGTAAGTAACTCTGACTCCGACTCTGACAGCAGTAACAGTGATGGTGATATATAAACCTAATAATTTTTCATTTTAAATTTACTTATTTATTTCTCATTTATTGAATTTGCTTTAGTACGTAATGTAATATTTATTTAAATTCAATTTCAATGGAAACTGTTGATATTATTGTAAGTACCTACACAATAATGCCATTGGACATTTCTAATGATTTTTAAATATAATTTATTTTAAAAAGACGTGTAATTAATTTAATTCTTAACCTTAAGTCACACTAACTAAACAACCCAACTTATGATTGAGATGTTTGAGAACTGCAGATTGGGTTTAAAGCGCTGTCGATGCAGAGAAAGATAAATATATTGAACGTTAGACGTGACAGAGAGAGTGAGAATAAATACAATAGGTTTAGAATTTGTAAGTAAATTTATCTCTTTCTTATTAACAGGAAAAGCAATTTGCATGTCTCTGTCTAACCTCAGTTTTTATCTGTTTATGTACACATCCCGCTGGGTTATTGCTTTTACTAGATAATCCAAAAGCGGAAAAATTAAATGGAATATACTATAAGTTCATCTATTTCGTATGATCCATGCGGGATATGAAGGACTTTAGCAGATTTTTTAGCAGTATCATTATCTATACTATAGTATAATTTATCGTTGCCGTCGTTAATATTTCGAATAGAATTACACCCAAAAAAATCCGACCAGACCGACACATGATTGTATTTTTTCGTCTAATTCAATCGGTGGATAAAAATCGTGCGAAGCTGTATTACCAACACCTTCCAAACTGAATGTTATCGACATTGTAACTGATTAATGATACATGTGTATAGATATTTTATTTATTTATACAAAAATTTGTATACATTTACGAATGTAGAAATTTAAGACATAAATACCCACAAATTACACTATTAAACTCCTGGCCCTTTTTGTAGTTGTAGTAGATCTCGCATCCCCGAAAGTACTTGATTAATTCAGATGGTGGTTTTACATTGACGAAGCTGTCATAATACCATACTCTCGATCCTCGTTTCTTATAACACACCCAATGTGTTCCTGGTCCTCGAACACTATCTAGGTTTACAATCGCTGATTCGTTCACAACAGGCCCGTCTTTTGGTAAATTATCGCGCATAAATACATCTCTAAAGTATGGTGCATTTCTAGCTAACTTTCGCAAATCGACATCTGTTAACGCTCTTTCGGGAAGCTTTATTAGTTTTTTGAACCGCGATGTGGCTTCAGATATAGTGCAGAACCGGTCTTTGTGTATGGTTTTAGATATAATGCAGAGCCGCGTTTTCCGTATGCCTTCAAGTATATACTGCTGCCTTTCTTCCCCAGGGCTATAGCTTCCATCGTGCGGTTATGTCGAGTAGCTTCTTCAGCACGCTGCTTTGCGTTTTTAGCATCGTTAACCGCTCTAGCTATTCCAGCGGCACCACCAGCAAGCGCTCCAGTTGCAGAAAGCCCGGCAAATGGAGGTATTAGAAATGGTAATATTCCACCACTTTTAGGGATTGGAATGATACGCGGCATTACTATGTTTCGTTTTCCACCAAAATGTCGAACAGACAGCTTCGCTTGATCGTAGGCCTTTTTAATCATTGAGATAGGGTTACCACCTCCGCCGCCGTTTACATAATTAGTTTTCGTATTATTCTTAATCATACGGCGAACTTTGTTGAACGATGCTCTCACTCTTCGTTTCTTTATTTTTCGCTTCATGGTTCTAGTTTTTGATTTATTCAAACCCATTCCTAATGACCGCTTAGCACGCATAGCCGCACTAACTGCTAGAGCAGCTGTTCTTTCACCCAAGCTTGCGTCTTTTGACTTGAATCGCTCCCAAGCTTTTGTTGGAGCAAATGATCAGCCCGATGTCTCGCAGCTAAATCGTTAGGGCTGGTATTGTAGCTGATATCGTGTGCTTTGCAGTGCGAATATAGAGCGTTAATACCAGCATCGCCCCTGGCCAACCGTTTTTGTAGCTTTGTGCCCGGTCCACAATACTGATACCCAGGCAGGTTTAATTCTACAGGAAGTTTGTTAATTAGACTGTTTATAACACCAGTTCCTTGTTTGCACTTCATTTTTTTACCCTTCTTTGATGCCAGCATGACGCCTTTTGCCTGACAATTAGCATGCAAATATATTTATACAGACATCATAGAATATTTTTTTTACCTTGCAGGCTTGATTAAAAAATTATTTACCCGACAAATATGCATATATTTAAAAAAAATACATGAAAAGAAATACATAAAAAGCATCATCGATGCTTGGTTTCTAGCGCATATTTTCCGCTACACACGACATTATAAAACTAGGTCGGCGATATAAAACTTCCATTAAACATAATACATTGTGCGAATTAATATTACATTCAATGTTTAACAGTTTTTCATACGCGTCATAAACACTCCAGCCATCATCATCGTAGTTGGATTGATCCAATGTTTTCTTCTTTCCCTGCTCGATTGCAACACGCTTGATTACATGGTTGTAGAACGCTTCCAGGTTGTGCGATTGCATTAACTCCAACCGATAATTAATTATTTCTCTCAAACCAAACATGCAATCCACATCCCACTTGTTTAGAACGCAATTTTATAATCACGGGTTAAAGTGATAGTAGAAGGGGGATACTGCGGACTTTGGACCCTAATTAGTAAAGTGAACGGCAGCTAGCCTAATTAGGCTAACAGCCTCTCACCTACCTCTCACCTCATCAGGCAGTTCCCTAATTAGGCCTCTCACCTCATTAGGCTGTTGTTGTCAACAGGCTGTTGTTGTCAACAGGCTGTTGACGCAGGCATTCTATTTAATTACTTGTTTTTGTTTGAAGACGTCAATGGAAAATACGGCCTCTCACCTCATTAGGCTGTTGTTGTTGAAGTTGATTTCCATCATGGCGGATGTTTTGGCGGTCGATTTGAATTTCCAACATGGCGTCCCATCATGGCGTCCTAAAGTTTTTTTTATGAATTTAAAAAACTTGGTTGAGATTCGAACTTGCAACCATTGCATTACCGAGCTAAGGCTTTAACCATTAGGCTACGGCGACAATTGAAAGATGGAGTTTGAAGTTTGTATATAGCTGTAAAGGTTGATTAAGATGAATTAATGATGGTGTAAAATGTAGGATAAGACCTGTTGATTAAAAAGTTGAATAAGGATAAAACATTTAATAAACAAGATGAAAAAGGATAAAAACATATATTTATCACTCTCATTCATTATAAACTAATTCACAAACAAAAATAACACTCACGTAGCGCCATTTTGTATGATTAAACATTTAATAAACAAGATGAAAAAGGATAAAAAACATATATTTATCACTCTCATTCATTATAAACTAATTCACAAACAAAAATAACACTCACGTAGCGCCATTTTGTATGACGTATGATTTAATAAACAAGATGAAAAAGGATAAAAAAAACATATATTTATCACTCTCATTCATTATAAACTAGTTCACAAACAAAAATAGCAATTACGTACCGCCATTTTGTATGACGTATGATTTAATAAACAAGATGAAAAAGGATAAAAAAAAACATATATTTATCACTCTCATACTTTTATAAACTAGAAAACAAACACGAAAAAACAATTACCTAAATCGATTCAATATGGCTGTCAAACCAACATTTTTCTTTATTAATTACATTAACCATGGCTTTAACAAGTACTTTTAAATTTATGGCTGATTAAAAAAATTTTAACATACTGAGGTTCGAACCATTAACGATTGATACACAAACTTTTGTAAACAGATGACACCATTTTGACATGATGACTTATGATTTTAAAAAACATACCTGTTCAACATGTTAATTACATTAACCATGGCTTTAACAACTAGTTTTGAATTTACATTTGATTAAAAAAAAAACTTTAACATACCGAGGTTCGAACCATTAACGTTTGATACACCACTACGTATTTAACAACTAGTTTTTAACTTTACATTTGATTAAAAAAAAAACTTTAACACTTCAGGGTTCGAACCATTAACGTTTGATACACCACCACATATTTAACAAGTAGTTTAAAAAAAAAAAAAAAAAACTTTAACATACCGAGGTTCGAACCATTAACGTTTGATACACCACTACGTATTTAACAACTAGTTTTTAATTTACATTTGATTAAAAAAATACTTTAACATACTTAGGTTCGAACCATTAACGTTTAAACCAGCACTACGTATTTAACAAGTAGTTTTTTAAAAAAACTTTAACATACCGAGGTTCGAACCATTAACGTTTGATACACGTATGTGTTAAGGAAAATAAAAAAAAACAACAAGGAGGATAAAATTTTATTTGCATCTCTGTTACACAACACATTTACAAGTACCAATAACATATATTTTTAATTGGAAGAATAAAGAAAGCAGGAAACAAATTTTATTTCTCTCTCTGTTTCACACACAGTATAAAATTATTTTACAAAAATATGAAACATTACAACTTCAGAGTTCCATCTATGAATGGTACACCTCATCTAGCATTCGTTTACCAGTTTGAGAACCATTTTACGATGTCACCAAAAATTTTCTTTCTGCAAACGTGGAGTTATTCCTCTCCACCATCTGTAATTTGAAATAAAAAATAAACCACAAACATTAAAAAAAAAGTATTAACAAGAAAGAAATCACAAGGTGATAAGTCGGGTGACCTTGGGGGCCAGGAAATGTCTCCTCTTAAAGAAACAAGACGTCCAGGAAACAACTCTCTTAACATTTCCATGGACCGCCGAGCAGTGTGAGCTGTGGCTCCGTCCTGTTGGAACCAAACTTCTTCTTCCTGATGGTCTAAAACAAACTGGTTTATCTTGGGTCGGAGAAATGTCTCTATCATGTGACAATAGCGATCGGTATTGACCGTTACTGTTTGTCCATCTTCTTCAAAAAGTACGGTCCCCACACACCAAATTCCGCAACTGCGCACCAAACTGTGACTTTTGGGCTGTGTAGTGGTTGTTGGTGCAGTTCCCTAGGATTTTCTGTAGCCCAGTAGCGTGAATTCTGTTTGTTAACAGTTCCACATAAGTGGAAGTGGGCTTCATCAGAAGAAATGAAGACAGCATCTGGGGAATGTTTTGCAAAATGTCATCACATGCAGCCGTGCGAGTTGCATAATCTTCTTCAGACAACCTTTGTGCAACCATTATTTTGTAGGGATGCAGATGAAGTTCTTTATGCAGAATTCTCCTTACACTCCTTTCTGACAATCCCAGGGCAGCTGCATGTTTAACCGCTGAACGCTTTGGAGACTGTTGGATGGATGTTCTCACTCGCGCCACATTCTCCGGTGTTATTGCAGTACGAGGTCGGCCAGTTGGTTTTCTTTTAACTGCTGACCCTGTTTGTCTAAAGTTTGACACCCACAGTCTAATCGTTTTCGCATCAGGAACACTATCACGTCGGCCAAGTTCGAATCGAATCCGAAACGCTCGTTGAGTAGAAATCACAGAACCGCCATTTTTATAAACTCCTCCACAACAAACGACCGATGCTCACCGAGCCAAGCCATGGCGAACACTGAAAATGGCACGCGCCGCTACGGAACAATACCCCTCCCGATCTCTACCCCACTACAACTCACGCGGTGACCTACTCAAACCGGGGAGGTTTTTGCGGGACCCTGTACATACCACTACCTTGTATTTTATACCCGAAAATTCGAAAATAACATCGTTAATTGTGTTTTCTACATTAAAAAAGTGAAAGATCAACCTTCAAAAATTTCCTGCTAATTAGGTTTGTTATATTGCTGTTATAAAGAAACGTTTTTGACAAACTTTTGTTAACAATACATATCAATTAATTAAAATGTAAAAGTAAGATGATCTTATATCAAGAATGAGATTTTTGAAATCAAAATACCGAAAATCTATCATACACGAAAAACATTTAATGTTCTCATTTCAATGTCAACAAAAACTTGATTGGATTCAAGGTAATTAGTTGAAAAACAATTTCTATTCTTAATATGCTTTTAGAGAGGTCGTATTTTTCATTGACGTCTTCAAAAACAAAAAACAATTAATTAAAAATTTCCAAATCTATTAATATGTTTTTCCCAAACTGGTGACGTCTGTCAAGAATTATATAAAAACGGTGTATTAGTATTTTTAATTCATTCCTAGTGATTTCTTTAAACCGGAATAAAATCTCTCATCATCATGTCGGTGAAAAGTTTATTACGTCTTTACGAGCGCGGTATGCTTAATGACTTCGGGCTTCTAGAAGTGTATAGTGATATCTGCGAGAGAGTTTGTTTATATGATGAAATGATAGATTTAGAAGACGTGGAGCTCTTCGAACGTTTAATTAAAAAACGTGTGCGACATTAAGGTATGTTATTTTTGTATAATTTTTAAAATTACTTTTCACATATGGATTACAGGCCGGTTTTAATACAGCGGAAATCTCGCCAAATTCAACCGTTGTTTTGAATCCAATGTCAGGAGCCGAAACTAACACGCTCGAAGTAAGTTTTGATTTTATTTTACAAATATTTTCTAATACGTGTTTACGACAGATTGATACTACTGCAATAACATCAACTTCAAATTATAATGTAAGTTCTTGCATTTTTATTTTTAAATTACGTTGTATGTTTTACAGTTCATCAACGATTTCATTAAAACGCCCTCAACATATTTACCCGACTTATTTCATGCTAACCCTTCATTTTCACCTAACACGTTATCACCCCATCCCGCGCAATCATTACCACCTCAAACGTCTCAAACAATGCAGAACTCGAGCACCAGGAGTTGTAATGTAAGTTTTTAATTTTTTATTATTAAGAATATGCTTTAAGATACATTTTATTGCAGATGGCCGGAGGAGCCAGCATTACTAACACTGCAAAGTTTAAGTTTTTCACCCTAATTGGCGAGGGTGAAAAGAAATAAAATTTAGAACCATGGGTAGGACCATGGTTTTAAATTTAATGATATGGACACCATCCAAAACCCTAGGATATGGCTCGAGGTAATTTTATTTAACAGATTTAATTTCAAATGTATTTACATTTTTCTGTTTTTTTAGAACGCTTTTAACGAAATGCTAAACCACATCTTAGCTGGCGCCGATCCTTCTGATCGTATTGGACTCGTTCTTAGAAACGATAACTTCTCCGAGAAACCGGTGGGCATCTCCTTCAGACGTAGAGATCAGCTCGATTCCAAAGTGGTTATGACAACCTTGGAAAAAATTCTACAAAGTAACGCAAATTTCTTCACCGCTGATGCTCTACGTCTGCATGTCGACCGCGTTTCTCTACCTAGAGGAATGGGTCACAACAGAATGACGGGCGTCAGCTACGAGGAGTTTTGCCGGCGCAAGACAGGGGTCCTCGTCATCAAAAACCAGGACAACCTGTGTTTGGCAAGAGCGCTCGTGGCTGCGATGGTATGGGTGGAAAATGACATAAGCATCACATCTCTATTACAACCTAACTCCCCGGTGATGCTATCGAAGGTGATGGAGCTATGCACAGCTGCAGGTGTAGATTTAACCAACGGCGGCGATCGAGGCCATATACAACAATTCCAGGACTATTTGGTAAAGTACACTATTGTAGTTTATAACCACAGATTGGGAAAACTGTTTATTGTGAGGGTCCTCGTAGTGCAGACAGGGTGGTTTTAAACTTGATTTTGGAAGAAAACCATTATAACGTAATCACAAACTTTTGTACCACTTTTAGTACGGCTTACTTTTGCGAGCTTTGCCGAGCACGTACAAATAATAAAATTAAACATAAGGGGTGTAAGTACATTTGTCCGGCATGTCACACTTCTCCTCCATGTAACCTAAATCTTGAAAGTATACCGTGCAATTCTTGTCATCGCGATTTCCGCGGACCCGAATGTTTTGTTGAACATGAAAAAATTTGTGCAAGATTTTCAAACGATGCAAATCCTGTCTTAATAGTGTTTGGGTAGAAAAGCCGCCCATCAAATGCGGATACCGGTATTGCACTCACTGTAAAAGTGAAAAACCGGTCCGTCATTTATGTTTCATGGCTCAAAAATCCAGTCAATAAGAAAAACTTGATCAAAATTTCGTTTTCGTTTTCTATGATTTTGAATGTCGGCAGGATACTTCTGTAGATGATGTTCCGAATATGTTTATGCATATCCCCACCTTATGTGTGGCACAGCAAGTGTGCAAATCTCGCATCGACGTCAAAGACATTAATCAAGACTGCGCAATCTGTGGAAAACTCGAACACATTTTTAAAAACAATCCTGTCGGCGATTTTCTAAATTACGTTTCGACATTAACCCGGCATTTGTCGCTACTTAAAGTATAACATGGTTTGTCGCGCGTGAGCATTTTGACCACGCACTAATTTACGGCAGTGGCGTTGAGTGAGATATTCGGTACCGAAGCTTCGTTATCGTAAGTTATAATTAACTGCTTTGTGGTACGATTACTTGTTCTTTCTGCAAAAATAGTTAATTATTTCAGGAACAAGAAGTGTTAAGAAACTAACCGAAAATGTGATATAAATGAGTAAACTCTGTAAATTTTGTCATTGACGCATGATAATTTATTTTGAACATCCTAATTGAAAATCTTATTGCAGCATCAATAAATAAGACTACAATTTTTAATGTACTTTTTATTCAAAATATTAAGTATGAGGGTTATAGCATTTTGTATGAAAACAAAAATTTAGTTCTATAAGTTTGTATTACAAAATAAAAAATTCTTCCTTTGGCAAAAAATAGTTATTATAATGGCGAAGAATCCGACGGATATAAGCATTCCTGGCACAAAAAGTTAGCATGTTCATTGCAAAGATATTTATTACACCTACAGCAGGTTTTTTAGTTTTTCGATTTTTTCGCCTAGGGCAAATCTCACATCTACCGGCGGCACTCGTACTGGGTGTCGGCTCTTCTTCTGTAATTCCAGCAAGTTTTCGAATTGATGTCTTCAAGTCACTTGACAAATTTTGTATCGACAACCGTGATATAACGAAAGGCTTCATAAGATCTACTGCTAGTTGTTTTAGATAAACTCGACGATCAAGTTTATCATTTGTGTTGGAAAAATATATAATTTGGGAATTTATGCCACCGATATTCAATAATAAAAAAATATTGTAAGGGGCCACCTGCAGGTAATTCGTGAAGTGGAATATAGCGAGACCATTTCATCAACAACATCGACACCGCCTTTGGTTTTATTATAAAAACTTATAATTTCTGGTTTATGTTTGTCGAGTGTCGCTAAATCAATGTTATCGTCGGAGTGTAAAGTTGAATACAGAATTACATTTTTACCTTTTTTAGGTGTATATGAAACTAGCACACCGGTTTTCGAAAATGCAAATATACTGCTGCACGTTGGTCTTCCTTTTGTATTAACAAATAGAGGGGGAATCTCTTTCTTATTTTTCCTGATAGTTCCTACCATTGTTGTATTTTTTTCCAATAATTTCTTCGCTAACGGAATGGATGTGAAATAATTGTCCATTGTAATATTTCTGCCACTGTTCAGAAAAGGGGACGACAATCTCAACACTACACTTTCTGCTTTATTTTCATAGTTGAATGGACCGCAAGGTTGTTTACCTGGATAAATTTCCATTTTCAACGTATAGAATATATTGGCATCAACTAAAGCATAGATCTTGATTCCGTACTTTGTCGGTTTGTTAGTAATGTATTGTCGGAACTTGCACCTTCCCCGAAAAGCAGGTAGCATTTCATCCATTGTCAGATATTCGGACGGTTCATAATACTCGGTGCATCTGTTTACAAATTCGTCAAATACCTGCCTAATAGGCGCCAGATTGTCTTTAGCCTTTCTTTCAATTCTTGTTTCTGCATCGTCAAATCGAAGTGCTTCTAACAATACATAAAATCGGCGACTAGACATTACCGCCCGAAAACACTCAGGCGTTGTTCCATCATTCATCCAAAGCTCTTGGACGTTGAGGTGATTAGCTTTTTTTATTCCTGCCATATATAACAGGCCAATGAGAGCAGACAACTCTTCGGGCGTTGTATTAGGACAGTCTCTCGCACGAGAATATTTTTCACGCATTTTTCCTAAATAGGCATTAGTGTGATTTACAATGCTTAGTAACACATTATCAGGGAAAAATAACTTCCATGCGTCAACGATACTTTTTGCATTGGTTGCCATTGCCTTTAAACCGGCTTTCTTTGTAACTATATTTCGCTTTTGTGTCCGTATGTTAGGGCGAGGTGGATGCATCGACCAAAAAGTTGACTTATCTTTACCGATATATCCTAGGCGCCTAGTGCACATTTCTATGTCCTCAGATTGTAAGCTAAAATCTGATTGTTCCGAATCTGTCAAATGTTCGCTGTGTTCGGAAGGAGCGTTTGATTCACAACTGTCGAGTCTTTGCTCTGGATTGGAATCACCAAGATCTATTGAGGCTGCTCGAGATGCCAAGGAACACTAACCACTAAAAGAATACAAAAAAAATTATCTCCAAAAATCAAAACTGCAAATCATTATAGAAAATCAAGATAAGAAGCAACGGTAATAGAACGCCAATGTAGTAAACCCTTCTTAGAAACATGAAATTGTTCACATATTTGGTGATAATGTATAATTCATACCTTCTGGACTCTCCTGTAATTGGTGCAAAGCCAATTGCACTATCTTTGTCCTCGGCTCATTATTTAATTTTAGACAAACGCGGATTGTCGCTTAATGAGCAAAATGACCATACTTGTCGCAGCACGTTCACAACAGGATTTTAAAATGTAACTGATCACTCTTTTTAAATTCTAACCGCTACATCTCGAACAGCATGGTTGCAAAGTCAGCTAGATGGAGGGGTAGGGATAACTTATTCTGTGATGCCATGTTGTGCACTTTTATTTAAGAATGTGAGCAAAATGACCATATAGCGACAAACGCCGGGTTAAAAAAAAAATGTAAAGGGGACATAGTGGCATTGGCGCATAATATGAAAGGGTACGATGGCGCGTTCATATTAAAAGCTTTGTTTGAAAACGCGAATGGGTGGAACCCTAAAATCATTACGACTGGTACTAAAATAATGTCAATTAATTGTGATAGCGGTATTAAATTTATCGATTCTCTCAATTATATGCCGATGCCATTATCTAAGTTACCCAAAACATTTAATTTTTCAGGCTCAAAAGGCTACTTTCCTCACTTTTTTAACACTTTGGCAAATCAAAATTATATCGGCCCATTACCACCCACACATTATTATGGCTGTGATGAAATGTCTTCTTCCGTTAGAAGCGATTTTTTGAAGTGGCACGAAAACCAGGTGAGCCTCGACGTTGTTTTTGATTTTCAATCAGAAATTGTGAAATATTGCGTTGAAGACGTTAATATTTTACGAAAGGCTTGCTTGGAGTTCTGGTCACGCTTCACTACTTCTAACGGAGTAGATCCATTTAGGGAATCTTGCACAATCGCGGGCTCGTGCAACGTCGTGTTTAGACGGAATTATCTAAAAGAAAATTCCATCGGTTTAATACCTCCCAACGGATATAGAATGGCTGATCAGCAATCCACCATTGCAATCAAGTGGTTGCTTTGGTTGGAAAAATCTTTGGCAATTCAAATTCAACACGCCGGAAATTCTCACGAAGTAAGATTGAAGGAGGGTATCTTAGTTGACGGTTTTGCGCGGCTACAACTACAGTGTATCAGTTTCACGGCTGCTATTTTCACGGTTGCGAGATCTGTTTCCCCGATCAAACAGCTGAACTTGGCGGTAATAAAACTGATACAATGGGTATTAGACGAAAACAGAAGCTACAAGTGCCCGCATCCGTTCCTTCGGTTACAACTTGGTGGAAATGAAGGAGTGTAATTTCAAAACTTTTTAAAACAAATATTGAGGCTTCAAAATTTACAACTGATCACGCCATAATTCGGAACATACCTTTACATCCTCGTGATAGCTTTTTCGGTGGTCGTACGAATGCCATTAAATTACATTATAAGGCCGATGAAGATGAGCAAATAAGATACCTGGATGTTTGTTCTCTGTACCCGTTTGTGAATAAGTACGGGAAATATCCTGTAGGGCATCCGCAAATTCACATCGGGGACGAGACATGCCGCCAGTTATCTTTAGATTCGGTGGAAGGTATTGTCAAATGTGTTGTTTTACCACCTTCAAACTTATATCATCCGGTCTTACCTTGTAAAATGCATGGTAAACTTTTGTTCATCCTCTGCAGGTTGTGTGGAGAGTCTATGTTTAACGGTGACTGTAACCATACGGATGATGAGCGTAAGTTTACTGGTACATGGGTAGCGGACGAACTTCGAGAAGCGCTATCACAAGGATATAAAGTTTTAGAAATTTTAGAAGTTTGGGAGTACGAGATTGCACAGTATAACCAGGGTTCTAGGTCTGGAGGTTTATTTTCAACTTATGTTGATAACTTTTAAAGCTGAAACAAGAAAGTTCGGGATGGCCTTCATGGTGTACGGATGACCAATCGAGGGATCGGTACATATCTGAATATCTCGAGAGAGAGGGAGTTGCATTGGATACAACCAACATAGATGTAAATCCGGGTATGCGGTACATTGCCAAATTATGCATAAACAGCTTTTGGGGTAAGTTTGCCCAACGGGAAAATCTAATGCAAACCTCCATACAAGATCCGTATGATCTATTTAAGATGTTGACCGATCCTTCTGTGGAAGCCCAGTCTCTTACTTCTGTTAATGATGACACCCTAATTTTAAACTGGGACAGGCCGAATGAAGGTATCATACCCCTTAACACGGTTAATGTAGCCCTAGCTGCGTACACCACCGCAAACGCCCGTCTAGAATTGTACAAATACTTGAAACAGTTGGACAGACGTGTCTTATACTTCGATACAGATTCGGTTATTTTTACAGAGAAACCAGGCGAATGGACCCCTGTAACAGGTGATTTCCTAGGAGACATGACAGACGAGATCGAATGTTACGGGCTTGGTAGTAAAATAACAGAATATGTTAGTGGTGGCCCTAAGAACTATGCCTTTAAGGTGTGGTCAACTAAGTCACACACTTACGAGTATGTATGCAAAGTTAAAGGCATCACATTAAACTTCAAAAACTCGCAAGTTGTGAATTTTGATTCCCTTAAAGACATGGTTCTTAACAACGTCGAAGACACGTATGTTCAAACTGATCGACGTATTGTACGAAACGCAGCGTTTGATGTTTTATCCAAACCCGAAAAAAAGTTTTCAGGGTAAAATATACAAAGAGGCGTCGGGTTGAAGATAATTTAAACACGTTACCATACGGATACCGTTTGTGATCACATTGTAATGGTTTTTTTTTAGCTTTACCAAATGTTCCTGGAGCTTTATTTTTACTTATTTATTTATGTATTTATTTATTTATGTATTTATTTATTTATGTATTTATTTATTTATGTACTTATTTATTTTATTTTATTATGTATATGTTAGCTTTAAGTACTGATTTTTAATTTTTAATGTAACACTTTTAAATATTAATTGTTCATCTTTAGTATTTATTCTCAGCTTTATTAATTTGTATTCCTTTATTAATCAATTGATTAAAACATTAATACTGTAAAATAATTGTTTATTTTTTGAATAATTACAATAAATTTTAATAAATCTAACAAATTTGTTTTCGTAAAGTGATAATATTACAAAGTTTAAAAAATAAATACAAGAGACAATATTGGCCGCAGAAACCTGAATGGAAATCTTGCAGTGTTCTAAAAATTTTTGGTGATTATTTTCAGGAGGTCTTCCAAATGAATCAAAGTATTCTCCGTTTCCATATTCATCAATGAAAAATGCAAATAATTTTATTGTACATCTTATTAGAAGCTGTAGGAAGTACTTATTACAGATTTTAATTACATATTTTTAATCAGCTGTAAATTTAAAAGTATTAATTCAATAAAAAATTGAACTAACACATACGTTTGTTTGTTTTCTTATTAAGTGCCATTTTCATTTAAGTTCTGGTTTTTTTAAAATAAAATAAATTACTTATTACCTAACACTTTAGATTCCGCCAACTTCTTAATAGATTTAAAGATATGCAAATTGTATAATTAAAAACGTAATGATGAAGTTAAACATTGTCCAGTTGTTTTATAGAATTAGTAGTTTCATTTAAAAAATTAAATTAAAAGATAAAAAAAACTCTTCAACTGGATAAAAAACTTTATTTTAAAAGTGGTTAATGTTGATGTGTGTAATTCACTGATCAATAATTTATTAGGGTTTCAAATTTTTATAGAAAAGACGTTTAAACCTACTCAAGTAGTTACATTCAAATTTTTCTAATGCGTATAAAAAGATTAACATTTTTTCAAATTTTTAGTTGTGGCGTAAAATATAAGAAATTTTTGAAATTCAGATGAAAATCTGTAGTTTTCCTACTTAAGATCAATGATCATTAACGTTCTATACCCTAAAAAATTATTAAATTTGTAAGTATGTATTAAACAACAAAAAGAATTTGTAAATTGAATGTATTTGTCAAGCAGTAAAAAACCGTTGTTAGGTGTAACTATTGGTTTTTTTTAACATCATTTTGTTTAAAGGTTTATGTTTTACTTGAATAACAATTTAAGAAATAATAATTTGTTTATTCTCGCTATATTTTCAATAAAGGCTAACAATTTGTTATTCCAAAACTATATTTCAATCAGTGCATAAAATCTATAATATGTTTTTCTTAAGAAGACTTTAGATGTTTAAATTGAAAATATTGCTGTACCCTGTTTCATATTTTTACATCAGTTTTAGTTTGTTTGAGTAACTTTTTACATTTTACGTTTAGTTTTTCCGATTTTGTAAACGGAAACGCGAAATCATTTTTAGAACATGTTTAATTCTTATGTCACGCATTTGTTGTTGATGGTGCGTTTGTCGAATGTACTTTATTGTTTTTCTTTTAAACAAAATTCTGAATGAAATCTTTTTTACGTTTTTTCTTAAAATTTTACATTATTTTTAAATATTTGCAATGATTCACTAGAAACTATGCATTTTTGAAAGCAGAGGAATGTCAATTATTCATTAGTGTCGTTAAAATTTCACCAGCGAAACATTAATAGTCCTTGTGGATTAATAGCCATCGACAAATTTCTAATAGTTGAAAAGTGCATTCTTAACAGTCAGTTTGATTTTGAACGAGTTTGTATGTGCATGTAATTTTCAATATTGATAAATTAAAACGCGTTCATTTAAATAAAATGTTTGTGAATTGTTCCAACAGGGTAAGTGTTTTTTCGAATATCAATATTAGTATTTGTTCAATTTTACTTATACAACTTTGTAAATCTCTCTGTTTTCGTTATTTTAGTACCTATATGTTTCTTAGATTGGTTAGTTATTGCCACACGCAATAAAATATTATACCTTGCAACTCGTAATCATTAACAACTACTTAAAAATTATTTTTACCACTATCTTGACGTTTTATTTAATTTCATTAAAAGTTTATAATTGTTTTGCGTTTTTATTTATTTAACCAATTTCATTTCAATGTTAACGAATGATTTCTTTATTTTCATTGCAACGTTTATAATTAACAATTTTTTTTTTATTTTTAATGTTATAACGAATGATTTTATTTGAAATCCTCTATTTAAAATTCGACAAACAACTTTCTACATGTTTTAAAATTATATTTTTGCAATTGGTAACTTTTGTAAATATTTATTAACAATTTGTTTAACACTCGAGGGACTTTATTTTATGATTTTTTTTAATTTAATTTGCGTTGTCATTCGGTTTTATTCGTCAGCTTTAAAATTTAGTGCAGGGATTTTATTTATGATTTTTAAATTTAATTTGCGTTGCTATTTTTGCTTGTGAAATAGTTTATAAAGTATGAGAAGGAAAAATGTACATGTTTTTATCCTTTTTCATCTTGTTTATTAAAATGTTTTAATCAAACGTCATACAAAATGGTGCTAAATGATCAATCATACGTCATACAAAATTTACCACAACCTGAAGTAATTACTCATTATCATTAGCAAACTTTCCTGTTATAACTAAATTTTCTATTTTCAGAGTTTACACTTTCATAATTTCAATTCTTTTTTATTAACGTTTTTTATCAATATATTTCTTATTTTTGTTTTAGAACTATAATTGTTGAGATTTATTAATTTTGAAATTAAGTTATATTGTTAAAATATTTCTTGATTGAACTGCGTGTACTAATTTTGGAGGTCGTGCACTAATTAGTTTGTCGAGTAATTCCCCGTTTAATTTCGTTTTTAGAAATTTCGAAATTGCCGTTAGTTTGATTTTGAACGAGTTTGTATGTGCATGTAATTTTCAATATTGATAAATTAAAACGCGTTCATTTAAATAAAATGTTTGTGAATTGTTCCAGCAGGGTAAGTGTTTTTCGAATATCAATATTAGTATTTGTTCAATTTTACTTATACAACTTTGTAAATCTCTCTGTTTTCGTTATTTTAGCACCTATATGTTTCTTAGATTGGTTAGTTATTGCCACACGCAATAAAATATTATACCTTGCAACTCGTAATCATTAACAACAACTTAAAAATTATTTTTACCACTATCTTGACGTTTTATTTAATTTCATTAAAAGTTTATAATTGTTTTGCGTTTTTATTTATTTAACCAATTTCATTTCAATGTTAACGAATGATTTCTTTATTTTCATTGCAACGTTTATAATTAACAATTTTTTTTATTTTTTAATGTTATAACGAATGATTTTATTTGAAATCCTCTATTTAAAATTCGACAAACAACTTTCTACATGTTTTAAAATTATATTTTTGCAATTGGTAACTTTTGTAAATATTTATTAACAATTTGTTTAACACTCAAGGGATTTTATTTTATGATTTTTTTAATTTAATTTGCGTTGTTATTCGGTTTTATTCGTCAGCTTTAAAATTTAGTGCTTTTTTTTTTTTTTTTTTTTTTTTTTTTTTTTTTTTTTTTTTTTTTTTTTTTTTTTTTTTTTTTTGCGGGATTTTATTTTATGATTTTTAAATTTAATTTGCGTTGTTATTCGGTTTTTCGTCAGCTTTAAAATTTAGTACCGACTTAAACTCTAATTTAAAATTTTTTAAATTAACTTCACCGCCAATTTTTAAAATTTTATATTCGATATTCCACGTTTTAAATTGTTTTAGAATAAAAACGTATATTACTTATTTTGGAAAAATATGTGTCTATTTAAAATATGTGTATGAAAAAATAACCTTGTACAACCACTACAGGGTATAATTTAAATCTACCACTGACTCTGAAGCCATATCGAACCTCAGTATGTTAAATTTTTTTTAATTCGGTGTAAATTTAAAAGTACTTGTTAAAGCCATGGTTAATGTAATTAATAAAGAAACATGTTGGTTTGACAGCCATATTGAAGCGCTTTAGGTAATTGTTTTTCGTGTTTGTGATAAAAACGTTAATGGTTCGAACCCTGAAGTGTTAAAGTTTTTTAATCAAGTGTAAATTCAAAACTATATGTTAAATACGTGGTGGTATATTAAACGTTAATGGTTCGAACCTCGGTATGTTAAAGTTTTTTTTTAATCAAATGTAAAGTTGAAAACTATATGTTAAATACGTAGTGGTGGTGTATCAAACGTTAATGGTTCGAACCTCGGTATGTTAAAGTTTTTTAATCAAATGTAAATTCAAAACTATATGTCAAATACGTAGTTAATGTAATTAACATGTTGAACAGGTATGTTTTTAAAATCATAAGTCATCATGTCAAAATGGTGTCATCTGTTTACAAAAGTTTGTGTATCAATCGTTAATGGTTCGAACCTCAGTATGTTAAAATTTTTTTAATCAGCCATAAATTTAAAAGTACTTGTTAAAGCCATGGTTAATGTAATTAATAAAGAAGAATGTTGGTTTGACAGCCATATTGAAGCGCTTTAGGTAATTGTTTTTCGTGTTTGTGATAAAACGTTAATGGTTCGAACCCTGAAGTGTTAAAGTTTTTTAATCAAGTGTAAATTCAAAACTATATGTTAAATACGTGGTGGTATATTAAACGTTAATGGTTCGAACCTCGGTATGTTAAAGTTTTTTTTTAATCAAATGTAAAGTTGAAAACTATATGTTAAATACGTAGTGGTGGTGTATCAAACGTTAATGGTTCGAACCTCGGTATGTTAAAGTTTTTTAATCAAATGTAAATTCAAAACTATATGTCAAATACGTAGTTAATGTAATTAACATGTTGAACAGGTATGTTTTTAAAATCATAAGTCATCATGTCAAAATGGTGTCATCTGTTTACAAAAGATTGTGTATCAATCGTTAATGGTTCGAACCTCAGTATGTTAAATTTTTTTAATCAAATGTAAATTTAAAAGTACTTGTTAAAGCCATGGTTAATGTAATTAATAAAGAAAAATGTTGGTTTGACAGCCATATTGAAGCGCTTTAGGTAATTGTTTTTCGTGTTTGTGATAAAACGTTAATGGTTCGAACCCTGAAGTGTTAAAGTTTTTTAATCAAGTGTAAATTCAAAACTATATGTTAAATACGTGGTGGTATATTAAACGTTAATGGTTCGAACCTCGGTATGTTAAAGTTTTTTTTTTTAATCAAAATGTAAAGTTGAAAACTATATGTTAAATACGTAGTGGTGGTGTATCAAACGTTAATGGTTCGAACCTCGGTATGTTAAAGTTTTTTAATCAAATGTAAATTCAAAACTATATGTCAAATACGTAGTTAATGTAATTAACATGTTGAACAGGTATGTTTTTAAAATCATAAGTCATCATGTCAAAATGGTGTCATCTGTTTACAAAAGATTGTGTATCAATCGTTAATGGTTCGAACCTCAGTATGTTAAATTTTTTTAATCAAATGTAAATTTAAAAGTACTTGTTAAAGCCATGGTTAATGTAATTAATAAAGAAAAATGTTGGTTTGACAGCCATATTGAATCGCTTTAGGTAATTGTTTTTTCGTGTTTGTTTTCTAGTTTATAAAAGTATGAGAGTGATAAATATATGTTTTTTATCCTTTTTCATCTTGTTTATTAAATCATACGTCATACAAAATGGCGGTACGTAATTGCTATTTTTGTTTGTGAACTAGTTTATAATGAATGAGAGTGATAAATATATGTTTTTTTATCCTTTTTCATCTTGTTTATTAAATCATACGTCATACAAAATGGCGCTACGTGAGTGTTATTTTGTTTGTGAATTAGTTTATAATGAATGAGAGTGATAAATATATGTTTTTTATCCTTTTTCATCTTGTTTATTAAATGTTTAATCATACAAAATGGCGCTACGTGAGTGTTATTTTTGTTTGTGAATTAGTTTATAATGAATGAGAGTGATAAATATATGTTTTTTATCCTTATTCAACTTTTTAATCAACAGGTCTTATCCTACATTTTACACCATCATTAATTCATCTTAATCAACCTTTACAGCTATATACAAACTTCAAACTCCATCTTTCAATTGTCGTCGTAGCCTAGTGGTTTAAAGCCTTGGCTCGGTAATGCAATGGTTGCAAGTTCGAATCTCAACCAAGTTTTTTAAATTCATAAAAAACTTTAGGACGCCATGATGGGACGCCATGTTGGAAATTCAAATCGACCGCCAAAACATCCGCCATGATGGAAATCAACTTCAACAACAACAGCCTAATGAGGTGAGAGGCCGTATTTTCCATTGACGTCTTCAAACAAAAACAAGTAATTAAATAGAATGCCTGCGTCAACAGCCTGTTGACAACAACAGCCTAATGAGGTGAGAGGCCTAATTAGGGAACTGCCTGATGAGGTGAGAGGTAGGTGAGAGGCTGTTAGCCTAATTAGGCTAGCTGCCGTTCACTTTACTAAATAGGGTCCAAAGTCCGCAGTATTCCCCTTCTACTAGTTATTGTGTTTACAAAACCATTATCACTACAGGCGCTCCAACCAATCAAATCAGGATGATATTCTGTAGTGTAAACGATTTTCACATCGCGAGATATGTCAGAAGTTTTACTTATGCACTCTATGGGTCCATCATTAACATCTACAAACTCCTGTCTAAACTCTTCGTCGACGGTGTTGCAGAAAAACTCGTTCATGAGATGATTGCGGAGCCCCATTAGCTTCTTCCATTCGTCAATGGTTAGCAGGACATTGTTTTTTTCTCGATCGTTGTAATGCACATTGTACGGACCACTTGCACCACATACACCATTATACTCTGGGCTGTTCCAAATTCTAATTACCGGTGTAAGTTGCAGATAAGTACTGTAACCGATTTCTATATATTTTCCCTCATCGTCATAGTCTAGCTTATAGCAGGTCGCGTTCACCAGCTTCTCGTTCGAAGCGTTGTTGAAATTGAGAAGTCGCGACTCGTTGGCTATGTCGTATTCCGCGGCAAAAGACCACGAAGACGACGACGATGAATTCGAATCCATCGGAGCGTTTTGCTGCTGTTGTCCTCCTATGTTTAACGTATCCATCGATTTTTTCTGTTCAACACCGCCACTACAAAACCCAATCGACGTAGATGGGGAATCCAAATTTAATGGAACGGAGCGCGATTTTGCACGCTGAATAAAATTTTTTATATCGCAACTTATTTTATCGCACATAACACTAAGAACAACCGAAATCACCTCCACGAAGCCTCGAAAGAAACTAATGACCGCTTCATTTTATTTTACCACAAGTGTGAGCCGTAATTTACACCCCGCACATATATAATTAGGGAACACCTGGGCTTTCAAACAACTAGAGAGAAATAAACAGGTTAGAAAAAGATGCAATTTCAGGATCCGACTTGTTTAGCTGTCTAGGTCATCTTAATTAAATCCACCAGTTGCAATCTATTTATTTATAATTAACCAACACAATATGAACTCGACAAACTACGAAAAATGGTTGCAGGAGAAGCTTTTACCGAATTTGCCGCCAAATTCGGTACTAGTGATAGAACGCGCCTTATCACAACGTCCAATTTAATCGAGCTCCATCCAGTGCTTCTAAAAAGAAGAAATGGTAAGGTGGTTACTTGAAAAAAATTATTATTTACTCCGCAAATGTTCAAACCGCAGTTATACGATATCATTAAACAACACAAAAAAACAGTATACTACGTACAAATTTGATGACCTATTACACAAAAATAATCATACTATACTCAGACTTCCACCTTATCATCCTGATTTAAATCCAATAGAATTGATCTGGGCACAAATAAAAAACAATGTCGCATAAAGAAACGTGACATTCAATTTTAACGAAGTAAAAGCTTTATTGGAAGAAGAAATTTCGAATGTTACGCAGGACCATTGGCGAAATTGTTGCAAGAATATTATTAAAAATGAAGACAGTTACTTAAAAAACGAACATTTTCTTGATATTCAAACGGAAAGTATAGTAATAAATTTGGGAGAAGAAAACAGTTCGGACGATCAATTTAGTGATAGTGATTAATTTTTTATTACATAATATTATATATAAGTATTTCTACATGTTCGAAATGTATATAAATTATTAAATTAATAAAATAACATAAAACTTTAAGTGTGATTTTGTACATGTACCCATGATATAAAGAATACTGTAAGGTATGATATTGCGCATGTAGGCGGTACGCGTTGACGTCACAAGGAGACGATGCATAAGAAACGCGGTGTGTTTAGCATGGTGTTTTGATAGCACTTTCCGAGTTCGAAGTGATTTGCGCTGATTGTGTTGAAAATGCGTTGTGCAATTTATAATTGCAATAATACCAATCAATCGAAGGACTACACGGGCGGTATTCATTTTCATAAGTTTCCAAATGATCCCGAACTAAGAAAATTATGGGTAATATCTTGTTGCCGTTTGGATAATTTTAACCCAGACACTGCACGAATTTGTTCAATCCATTTTTGTAATGACGACTACGAAAGAAATTTGAAATATGAATTATTAAATTACATTCCTAAAAAGGTTTAAAACTTAAGTGTAGTGCAGTTCCTTCTTTATTTCTTCCTAAAGGAAAATCAGTAAAGTCAGGAACACAGAGAGAAGGAAGAGCACAAAGAAGGAAGGGAAGTGGTAAGAGATATGATACAAGCGAGGTTAGTATTTTTTAAACCTTATCAATTTTAAAAATTCTCTGTTAAATGAACGAAATATTGGTAAAGAGTTTAAGGGCCGGTGTATAGAAATTGAGTTAAATATATAATTTCGAATAAAATTCTTTTAAGAAATAAAAATTTATAAATTTATTGCAATTAACTGTTAATCGCAATCAAATGTTTTTGTAAACCCGATCGCTAGTTTGTTTGTTTATTTATAGATAATTATTTAATGTGTTCAAAATTCTGAGTCTACTAAAAAATATTCTTGTTTTTTTATCACTCAAATCTAATAGTTTTAATTTCGATTTTAACATAAATGAAGTATATTTACATACAAAAATATTTTGTTTACTTTATAGCTACATTTCTGATCATTCAAATCCAGCTTTTGACGTAAATTTACCGTCCACGAGTTCCAGTGAAATTATTGGGTATATATTTTACATATTAATTCTACAATATAACTATAAGAATTTTAAATTTTTGTCCCACTGCATGCATGTTTTTATTTAATGTGACAGCCGATTCATTGTAAAGTAAAACGGATATTTTACAGTAAAAATCAAGCAACCGCCAGACACCAATCACTACTAACATCTTCTGTTGGGTATTTATACAATTAATTAGTTATCTAAGAAAAGAATTTTTGTTTATTTTTGCATGTTTTATAATCTTTTATTTTGTAGTAGATTTAATAAAAACTTAACTTTACAAAGACAAAATTAATATTAATTTTTTAACTTTTTAATAGGGTAAACACAGATACTGCATTCCAAAAGGACATCCATGATATGAAGCTAGCTATAGAAAAGCTTGAGTGCCATAAGAGAGCACTAGAAGGTCTGTTCACTCCGACACAGATTAAAAGCTAGAAAACCCTAGAACCAAAGCCATTTGGAATGCAGAGGAGATATCCGAAGCAATAGCTATTTATTCTGCAGGTCCAAAAGCTTATCGGCTTCTCCTAAAAAAGGATACCCTTATCCCGCAGTCTCAACTCTCCGATCATGGACCAAAAAGTAAAAATCGTCCCAGGTCTGTTAAAACCAGTCTTCCGAATTATTGCAAACAATGACTTATCAATAAAAGACAAAATTTGCGTTTTATCCTTTGATGAAATGAAGGTGCGAAAAGAATATATTTACGACAAAGCTAACGATGAGGTATTAAAGCCGTATAACTATGTTCAAGTAGTTATGATAAGAGGGTTAGTTGGACACTGGAAGCAACCCATTTTTTTCGATTTTGACCGTAAAATGACTAGAACTCTATTAGAGAAAATAATAGAGTATGTAGAAAACGGAGACTTTTATGTATGCGCAATAGTCAGTGATTTAGGGGGGAGCAATCAAAAATTGCATAACGACACAGATGACAAAAATCCTTGGTTTCAAAGTCCTTCAAAAAATCACAAAATCTTTGTTTATGCAGACGTCCCGCATCTTTTAAAATTAATTAGGAATAATTTTTTTGGATTATGGGTTTATCATCGAAGAACATGAAATTAACAAGGATATAATCATGAAACTTTTAAAAGTAACTTCAGGGTCGGATTTGAGTATCACAAATAAAATTACAAAGCAAAATTTAAATGTTACTGGACCTCAAAGACAAAAGGTGAAGTATGCCGCAAAACTTTTTTCGCATACGATTTCAGAAGCAATCAATAGGGGAGGACTTGCAGGCTACTTTGAGAACAACGAAAATTGGATTCATTGCGCCAAATTTTTCAAGCAAGTAGGTAACAATAAAGAATTATTTATTTTTATTTTTCACTCTTTCTTTTGCAAAACAGACTAACACTTATCTCCAAATTCAAAATTTTTAATAATTAACAATAATTATTCATATTAACATATTTTATCGTCTTTTAAAGGTTAATGACTGGTTTGACGTTTTAAATGTAAGAGTTCCAGCAAAAGACAGCCGGGAAAGAGTAAAAGCTTTTGGTCTTCATTTAGACATACAAAACAAAATTTTGGATGAAATGTCCCAGAGAATGGAAAACATGACAGTCAAAGGCAAACAATCCCTGTTACCTTTCCAAAAGGTTACCTAATGCTGGTAAAAATTAAATCATGACATATATATTTATTTATTTTAGGAATAATCAGAACTAACAATGCATTAAAACAAATGTACGAAGATTTGAAAAATAACTTTGGACTTAGTTACATTTTAACATATCGCTTAAATCAAGATGTTCTTGAAAATTTTTTGGAATTATTAGATCTAAAGGTGGACTACATGATCATCCTAATGCAATAGAATTTCGCTATAGATTAAGAAGTTATATTTTGGGGCGAAATGAAGGTTCTCTTTCCATCGCTACCAATAATGAAGAAGATGATACTCCAGATGGACCAATAAACAATTTAAACGAGGTTCTTTTAAGTGGAAACAATCTGACGTTATTGGCTGGAGATGAAGATGACGTACTTTATAATTCTTCAGATCAGGAGGTTGCTGACATGAATTCATTGAAATCCGATGCGCTGGAACATGTCACTGGCTACATCTGTCATAAATTAAAATTGGAGCCAGAATTTCGTTCAGAACCTACGAATGAAAATATATTTTCATGGACAGCGCAACTATCGGAAGGTGGTCTTATACAGCCATCTCCAGAACTATTAGCAGTTATTCAAAGTTTGGAAACTATCTTTGACGATTTTAATGGGGATACCATCAAAACAGGCAAAAAATATTTGACGACATTAATAGAACTAGCTAAAGTCATAGATTACCGTGAGGATGTGAAATCTTTATTTTTAGATCACGAATGTTTTTAGAATTAAACATTTGAATAATGTGTTGAAAGAAGAAAAGACAAAAAGGAAAAGAAAATTTAATAAAATTGTGAATTAAAAAAAAAAACAAGCATTTCATGGATTTGTGCAGAACTCCAGGGGGGCTGTTCTCGAATCTATAATGTCATCGTTATGTCGAACGAAAAGTCGGATGCTTTTTTTCTTCAATCTGGAGAAACGACATTGAGGTGAGATTTAGAGTCATTTATGTCGCGTGATAATAAGCAATTGAAATTATAATTATAATATATAATTATAGTTAAATTCATGAGGTAATGAGATAATTTTGAATCGACATTTACATTCGACATTAGAGTTCAATCTGAGAACAGCCCCCCAAATCGTTCCAATACTATGAATTGTGCAAGAGCAAGCAAAAAGAGGAAAATTGCGTTGTAGAATAAAATTGTTCAAGTAAAAATTAAATATAATGTAATTTACAATAACTTACCTTCCATAGCTTTTTTTCTACAATTAATACTTTTGGAGTTATTATTAACAATTAATGTGACGTGATAGTCATATCACAGTAATCTAAGAAAATCTGCGTAGGTTATGTGCCCTTTTGGCTCGATAAATTTTGCCCAAAAACTAATCAAATCGGCGCAATTATAATTAACACCTACGTGACAAGTTTCATAAAAATCGGACCGGTGTGGTGGTTTGTTCGGAATCTTGTTTACATGCGAATATATATGAGATGTGTAATACGAAGCAGTTATTTTCTGTTTCAATTTTTGTTTATTAATTATTGTAATCAATAAACATTTTAAAGCAACTGTCAATGAGAACCTGTATATTTTAGATGTTTAAAAATTTAATACAAAAATATAATACCAAAATTAGTCTGCGATTACACTGATTTTGCTTTGCCGCGCTATATGAACTTATCGAAAAACGTCTCCTATTGACGTCACTGCGCGAAGCCGACCAGTTTTCGTCCTACATGTATCATACCTTACAGTATTCTTTATATCATGCATGTACCAACGATTAATTACGCCGCCACTAGTAAGCGATATTAAGTTGACGATTGTTCCCGAGCGCAATGACGTATCTGCGCGACCCGAATCACCTTTAGTTATATTTAAATCTAATGGAGTTTTTTTCAAATAGAGAATTAGCAGATATTCATTTTGTATACGGCTTTTGCAATGACGGAGCTGGGGAGGCGGTACAAGAGTATCATAGACGGTTTCCTAATCGTCGAATACCTGATCGTCGAGTTTTTATTAATACACATAGGCATTTAGTTGAGCGTGGATCATTTGAACGTAATCGTGGACAGGGGAGACCGCAGAGAAACAATTTGGAAGACGCACTTAACTTAATTGAAGATGACCCGACAAGGAGTATTCTAACTGTTTCCAGACTCTCGGGTGTACCCCGATCAATAGTAAGTAATATCATTTTCTTTTATTTTGCAATTTTCCACTGCTATTGTTACATTTAATTCAGGGGCGGATGCAGGATTTCGTTTGGCGGTAGGGGGCATTTCGTTCACGGGGAAACATTTTTGTATTATTAATTAAAATAACCTAACCTATCATTTCAAAAAATCACTCTTCTTGGATCCGCGTCAGCATTAAGGTTAATTTCCAAGTAAGCATCGCCGGGTAAGGCGGCACGGCGCGGCGGCGCTTCAAAATCATGATTAATGAATTAAATGATCCCGTTCACACAACTTTTTAACGTATTGCGTGTAATTAAATGAACGTGTTTTTAAAGAGCCACGACCGACGCACGACAGGACGCGACGCACCACCCGCTCGGCGACGATTAGGTGGAAATTAGCCTTGAAGGTATTTTTTATAATGTCTTAAAAAATTGCTTATTTTGATTGTTGGTCCTACAACAAATTGTTTTTAGGTTGGCAGAATGCTAAGAAGGTTTTCATCCCTATCATTACCAGCGTGTCCAAGCCCTTCGACCCCGGGACTTCTTGCCAAGAATGGAGTTTGGCCAGTGGATAAGAAACCACGAGCAACTCGTTCCTTTTATTTTGTGGCGCGACGAAGCCTCATTTACAAAGAGGTGGTGTTTTTAATATTCACAATCACCATTTCTATTCACAGGAAAATCCTCGGGTTGTGCGACGTGGAAATTTTCAAAATAGATTTTCTGTTAATGTATGGGCGGGGATATTAAACGGCACACTATTGGGTCCGATTGAAATTCCAGCAAGGCTTAACGCAAATGAGTACCTTAACTTTTTAGAAACTCATCCTGACAATATTTGAGACGATTTTCCTTGAATGTTCGAAATCAGCTTCATTTTCAGCAAGACGGAGCACCAGCTTATTACGGTCAGCGGCGTAGCTAAGGTACCCGCAGACCCTGCGATGCGGGGAGGCCCAGTAAAAATGGGGGCCCTTGTAGACTTAAAAGCCGAAATATTTTACGTTAGTATCATATTAAATCGGAAAATTAATAAAAATATTAAATATGTGTTCAGATAAAAAAATATGTATTGTGTGAAGTTTATAAAGAAGCAGAATCAGTCAACGGTTTTCATGAAAAGGTCCTAACTACCACCGTAAAACTAATTTACGCTACCGTTGGTTGACCAAAAAATCAATATGTGCATTAGAAAGTATTAATCATGCTATTCTTACAAAAGCACTTTTAAAACGAGTATGTTATTGAAAAGGATTAAAATACCAAACAATACTTTAAAATATAAATGCTTAAACTAATCACCTATAACTACAATAACAAATTTAGAAATCGCAACAAAAGGGAAATATAAATACAATGGGCCCGTACGATAACGAGCTAATGCACAAATAATGCATATAAAAAAACTAAAAGAAACTTAAACTATTGACCATAGCTCGGTTGTCAACAAAGTGATTCCACGAAAACACGAATGTTATGTATAAAAGATATTCTAAGAAAATATAAACACCACTTACACCACACGAACAAAACAGCCAAACAAAATTAAGCAATTTAAAAATCCCTGTTTCACAAGCGTTTTATTTTTAGTCGCATTCGAACTTGACGTTCTTTTACTTCCTATTTTTAGTTAAATCAATGGTTAAATTCACTTAAATTAATTTCTAACAAACTTTATCCGGATCGGATATGAAAATGAATTCCAAAAGGCATTAAGTGGGGCTCAAAAACGGAAATTAATTCGTGAAAAAGAGGAAAAACTAAAAACTACCAAGACTAGATACTTTTTTAAAGTTAGTGCTAGCTCTCCAGATACTGTAGGTCAGAAAGATGAACCTAGACCTGGAACCTCTACAGACTATAGTGACAGTGACAGTGGCGGAATACAACAAGGTGAAATTAGTGTTAGTGTTAGTGATATGGCTGAAGTAACGAAACGCACGCAAGTTTCTTTGACAACCGATAGTCCCAGTCTCCTCTTGTTAGAAAACACTGATAGAGCATTGTTTTCTGAGATTTTAGATGAACACACCAAATTGTTAATAATCAATTCTCCATCTTCTAGGCCAGTAGGACCTTTCCAAGAAGGAAAAACTAAAAGGTCATTTAGTACTGATTATTATAAAACAAAACTTAAGAGCGGACAGACTATTGATAGGCAATGGTTGTGCTACTCAGTTATTAAAAATGCTGTCTACTTGTGAACCATGTTGGCTTTTCAGCAACAAAGACGGCGACACTTCCAATCCCTGGAGCAATGGGACAATTAATGACTGGCAAGGATTGAGCAAAAAATTAAGGCACATGAAAATAGTGCAACACATTTAAAGTCTTGTGTTACATATGGGAATTGGAAAAAGATAACACGATTCTTACTTTACTAGAAAAAGGGCGCACTAAATGGAAAGAAATACTGAAAAGGATAATTGATGTCACACTTATTCATTAGCGTTGTGTAATTTGCCTTTCCGTGGTCATCGTGAAATTGTTTCTGTTTCAACCGAATTGAGTACAGAATACACTACATCTAATTTTCTTAATCTAATAGCATTATTAGCAAAATATGACCTCTACTAGAAAACATTAAAAATGACAAAGGAGTAGGACAAAGTATTTGAGTCCACAAATTCAAAATGAATTAATAGAATTACTATCAAACACTGTATTAAGAGAACTTGTCAAAGAAATAAACAACGCCCCATTCATTACATTCAATAGTAAAAAAGATCAATTGAGCATTATAATCAGATATGTTAAAATTTATTTAGACAAGGCAGACAGAAAGACTAGGACTATTGAAGTGAAAGAATCATTTTTGGGTTTTGTTGAAGTGGCAAGTCAAACTGGAGATGCATTAGGAAAACAAGTTAGTACCATTTTGACTACTTTAGGGTTAGACATAACAAAATGTCGCGGACAGGGCTATGATGGAGCAGCGAACATGAGCGGTAAATACAAAGGTGTCCAAGCGAAGATCAAGAGAAGGTACCGACGGCTGAATACATACATTGTTCCGCTCATAATCTCAACTTGGTACTAAATGATTCCGTCCAGAATATCCCAGAGATACGAAACTTTATGATACTATTCAGGCAATTTATGTGTTTTTCAGTGAAAGTTTACCTCGCTGGCAAAAATTAAATACAATTTTGGAAGAAAGCGATTCAATAAAACAACCTTAAAGTCACTATGTCCCACCAGATGGTCATCACGATTTGACAGCTTACTGTCAGTAAGAAAAAAATTTAAATCCGTTCTGAAATGTTTGTCAGTTATTATTCTTTTAAATAACAAGCCTTCAGAAAGAACAGAAGCTATGGCATTGAAATCTAAAATGGAATCATTTGAATTTGTATTTATACTTGTTTTTCAAAGTAAAATTTTGGAATATACAAATATACATCTAAATTATTACAAAATATTCATTTCGATTTACACAGGCTCATAATCTTCTTCAGAAAATAAAAGCCACTTTCTAGAATTGAGACAACTTTCACTTAGTTTTATTAGAAGCTACTGACATTGCACGCACTTGGAACACCAAAGTTTATTCAAAAAAGGCCACGACAAGCGAAAAAGTTTTTTGATAATTTGGCTGCCGATGAATCGATTTCTGATCCGGTTCGTAGATTCAAAATTACCATCTATAAAGCCTGTTTAGATGTGGTCACGAACCAGATCATAACGAGATTTGATAGCATGGAAACTGTAGTTGATTTGTTTTCATTTTTGGGTCCCGAACTTCTCTTTAAATTTACTTATGAAGAATTAGATAACAAAGCAAGTAACTTAAGTACTAAATATTTCATGATTTATCACCGTCTCTTTCTCATCAATTAGATTCATTTAAATTGTTTAAGGATTGATGTCCATGTCATAAATGGGATGTGCGACTTAGCAGAAAGAATAAATCACAAAAATTAAACCATATCCATCCCATAAAAGTTATATTTAATTTTAAATTTTGAAAATTGTCGGAGAAAAGAAAAGAAGGCTACATGTTTCGGCAATATAATAAAATTGCCATCTTCAGGCCAACCGTAACGATCCAATAGTTAAATCTCATAAAAATACATATAGAACTACAAACAATAAAAATTAACGAAATTCAAAGGGTTACTAAATACTTACAGTCAACAAACAAACTAAAACTTAAAAAATATTTTTTGCGTTAATACAAATTACATTTTTAAAAATTAAATTTAATAAGACACCACGTCCCACAAAACGTATACAGATAAGGGCTTATCTTTAAATTTAGCAAAGTGGAAAAACGACATCATGTTGATATCCAGTTCAACCACTAAGTATAGGTTAAGATATAATTTAATAGTGACTTTGAAATTTGCCAACTAAAATGCCAACTTAAATAATGGCGCGAACATTTAAATATGGAAATTGAATTAAAGTAAGAAAAAACATAACAAACATTATAATTAATTTTGTAGATAAAGTAAATTATGGTTATTATTTAAAATTTCATTTAATAAAAGATTTGGATATTTATTTGAGTGACTGAAGATTTCAAAGTGTTCTAAAAGTCCAATTTTAAACTTTTATTACATATATGTAAAATTTTAATATTATCGTTTAAATTAAACACATGATTGTTAATGTTAATATGAGAAGCAAAAGAAGACTTTAAATTAAAGGAAGTGTTATTTTTAATTTCTTTAACATGTTCATTGATACGCGACGAAAATTTCCTACCAGTTTGTCCAATATAAAAGGATTGACAAGTACCACAAATTAATTTATAAACACCGCATTTGTCTAATATGTCAATGTTATCTTTAGAGTTAATTAAGGGGCGGTTAATATTATTAATGGAATTAAAAGTTATGTTCAAATTATAATTTAGTAAAAGTTTTTGAATTTTATATGAAATCGATCCTATAAAAGGGATTGCAAAATATTTATTAGAAGTACGAGAATGGGAAAGTGTCGTTAGAGACCTAAGATTATTTTTGATTTACATTTGTGGAATAGATTAAAAATTAACTTAAAGGGGTAATTGTTAGAATTCGCAATGTAAAAAATTGTTAACAATTCTTGATTAAAGTCATTCTTATTAAGGGAATATTGAACAATCGATGGAAAAAGGCACGAAAAGCCGCTAATTTATGGTTTAACGGATGAAAGGAATAAAATGGTATCAAATGATCAGTGGTAGTAGGCTTTCTATAAATTTTGTAGAAGAGGCCATAATCATGTCTAGAAATTGTGAGATCCAGAAAATTAATTGATTTATTAGACTCGATTTCAATAGTAAACTTAATATTATTATGAATTGAATTAAGGAAATTTATACACGTATCCAGTTCATCAGAATTACCTTTGAATATAACGAAAATGTCATCCACATATCTCCTATAAAAAGAAAATGTTTTTAATTAAAGGATTTACATGAATTTTGTTGATTTCTAGATCTTCCAAAAGATGTCGGCTAAAAGTGGAGAAAGATTACTACCCATTGGTAGCCCAGTTAATTGATGATAAATTTTTGGTTAAATTTAAAAAGTTCTGTTCAGAACAAATATGAAGAAATTTATTGATTAGGGTGCAAGCCTCATTGGACATATCTGAAGCCTCTAGCTTGTTATTAATAATTCTTGTACATTCTTTAAAAGGGACGCTAGGAAATAAATTAGTAATATCAAGAGAAATAAGTTTACAACTTGGTGAAATTTTTATTATTAAAAGATTTGAGATTATTGACAAGGTCCACTGAATTTTTAATTGAATATCTTGGTTGATAATTTAAACGTGAACGTAAAATTATATTTAACCAATTAGAAATTTTAGAAACTGGGGTATTCATGAATGAAACAACCGGTCTAATGGGAATATTAGTTTTATGGATTTTGGAAGACCATAAAGGAGTGGAAATTTGTAATTCATTGGCAATAAAGATGTATAATACGTGTTAAATTCAGACATTAATATATTTTTATTTTCAAAGCAAATTTTTCTAGTTTTAATATTGAATGAATTTAAAAGGAATTAAAGTTACTATTATTGTTAATTTTGAATTCCTTGAAATCTTCAGAATTTAGGAAAGTTTCTACTTTGTTAACATAGTCTACTTTATCCATTATAACAAGACAATTACCTTTATCGGCTTTTGACACTATTAAGTTATTATCTTTAATTCGTTTTTGGATAGTTTGTGTGTTTTCAAATTAATAGAACCCTTCAATGTATACGGTTGTGGTTTAAATGATTTCAGTAATTGAAGGCAAGAGCTTCTAACAAAATCGATATTCTCAAAATTGTCTGAGTTTTTGTGAAGAACAGTTTCCAGTTCAATTTTAAAATTGTTTAAAGTGTCCAAGTTACATATATTATGACTGAACTTAAGGCCTAGATCTAAAATTCTTGTTTCTTTGGTATCAAAACTAGTATTACTTAAATTAAGGGTACGCTCATGAAATTTAAAGGGTTGACTGACATTTAACGTATCAAAAAACTTTTGAAATTGGAATTTTGTCAAGTGTTTCATTACAATTAGAACGGTGGTCAGATCGATTCTTAAACCTAAGTATATCTAATTTATGAAGTAATTTGTGAAACAAGCGATCAGCCACCAAACTAACTGCTTCTTTGACATGTCTTACAAATTTATCAAACTCAATATTATGTAAATTTTTATGTAAATCTAAATGGGTGTAATAAAGTTGATTATTAATAAGACTTAGTTTATAATACCAGATGTTTAATTCTTCTTTCAGCCAAGTTTTCCTTCCAGCATTTAACGCTTTTAATGCTTGGGGCGAAGTATTTTTCGTTTTAAGTTGATGAACTTGGGAGTTAAATTTTCTTTCAGACAAGTTTTGATAAACCAGATGTTGAGGGAGATTCTTCTTTTTTATGTGACTTAACCTTGAAAATCTTCTTAAGGACTTCAGTATGGTTCACTGATGATAAATTGTTTAAGGATTGGATGTCCATGTCATAAATGGGATGTGCGACTTAGCAGAAAGAATAAATCACAAAAATTAAACCATATCCATCCCATAAAAGTTATATTTAATTTTAAATTTTGAAAATTGTCGGAGAAAAGAAATGAAGGCTACATGTTTCGGCAATATAATAAAATTGCCATCTTCAGGCCAACCGTAACGATCCAATAGTTAAATCTCATAAAAATACATATAGAACTACAAACAATAAAAATTAACGAAATTCAAAGGGTTACTAAATACTTACAGTCAACAAACAAACTAAAACTTAAAAAATATTTTTGCGTTAATACAAATTACATTTTTAAAATTTAAATTTAATAAGACACCACGTCCCACAAAACGTATACAGATAAGGGCTTATCTTTAAATTTAGCAAAGTGGAAAAACGACATCATGTTGATATCCAGTTCAACCACTAAGTATAGGTTAAGATATAATTTAATAGTGACTTTGAAATTTGCCAACTAAAATGCCAACTTAAATAATGGCGCGAACATTTAAATATGGAAATTGAATTAAAGTAAGAAAAACATAACAAACATTATAATTAATTTTGTAGATAAAGTAAATTATGGTTATTATTTAAAATTTCATTTAATAAAAGATTTGGATATTTATTTGAGTGACTGAAGATTTCAAAGTGTTCTAAAAGTCCAATTTTAAACTTTTATTACATATATGTAAAATTTTAATATTATCGTTTAAATTAAACACATGATTGTTAATGTTAATATGAGAAGCAAAAGAAGACTTTAAATTAAAGGAAGTGTTATTTTTAATTTCTTTAACATGTTCATTGATACGCGACGAAAATTTCCTACCAGTTTGTCCAATATAAAAGGATTGACAAGTACCACAAATTAATTTATAAACACCGCATTTGTCTAATATGTCAATGTTATCTTTAGAGTTAATTAAGGGGCGGTTAATATTATTAATGGAATTAAAAGTTATGTTCAAATTATAATTTAGTAAAAGTTTTTGAATTTTATATGAAATCGATCCTATAAAAGGGATTGCAAAATATTTATTAGAAGTACGAGAATGGGAAAGTGTCGTTAGAGACCTAAGATTATTTTTGATTTACATTTGTGGAATAGATTAAAAATTAACTTAAAGGGGTAATTGTTAGAATTCGCAATGTAAAAATTGTTAACAATTCTTGATTAAAGTCATTCTTATTAAGGGAATATTGAACAATCGATGGAAAAAGGCACGAAAAGCCGCTAATTTATGGTTTAACGGATGAAAGGAATAAAATGGTATCAAATGATCAGTGGTAGTAGGCTTTCTATAAATTTTGTAGAAGAGGCCATAATCATGTCTAGAAATTGTGAGATCCAGAAAATTAATTGATTTATTAGACTCGATTTCAATAGTAAACTTAATATTATTATGAATTGAATTAAGGAAATTTATACACGTATCCAGTTCATCAGAATTACCTTTGAATATAACGAAAATGTCATCCACATATCTCCTATAAAAAAGAAAATGTTTTTTAATTAAAGGATTTACATGAATTTTGTTGATTTCTAGATCTTCCAAAAAGATGTCGGCTAAAAGTGGAGAGCGTACCCTTAATTTAAGTAATACTAGTTTTGATACCAAAGAAACAAGAATTTTAGATCTAGGCCTTAAGTTCAGTCATAATATATGTAACTTGGACACTTTAAACAATTTTAAAATTGAACTGGAAACTGTTCTTCACAAAAACTCAGACAATTTTGAGAATATCGATTTTGTTAGAAGCTCTTGCCTTCAATTACTGAAATCATTTAAACCACAACCGTATACATTGAAGGGTTCTATTAATTTGAAAACACACAAAACTATCCAAAAACGAATTAAAGATAATAACTTAATAGTGTCAAAAGCCGATAAAGGTAATTGTCTTGTTATAATGGATAAAGTAGACTATGTTAACAAAGTAGAAACTTTCCTAAATTCTGAAGATTTCAAGGAATTCAAAATTAACAATAATAGTAACTTTAATTCCTTTTTAAATTCATTCAATATTAAAACTAGAAAAATTTGCTTTGAAAATAAAAATATATTAATGTCTGAATTTAACACGTATTATACATCTTTATTGCCAATGAATTACAAATTTCCACTCCTTTATGGTCTTCCAAAAATCCATAAAACTAATATTCCCATTAGACCGGTTGTTTCATTCATGAATACCCCAGTTTCTAAAATTTCTAATTGGTTAAATATAATTTTACGTTCACGTTTAAATTATCAACCAAGATATTCAATTAAAAATTCAGTGGACCTTGTCAATAATCTCAAATCTTTTAATAATAAAATTTCACCAAGTTGTAAACTTATTTCTCTTGATATTACTAATTTATTTCCTAGCGTCCCTTTTAAAGAATGTACAAGAATTATTAATAACAAGCTAGAGGCTTCAGATATGTCCAATGAGGCTTGCACCCTAATCAATAAATTTCTTCATATTTGTTCTGAACAGAACTTTTTTAAATTTAACCAAAAAATTTATCATCAATTAACTGGGCTACCAATGGGTAGTAATCTTTCTCCACTTTTAGCCGACATCTTTTTGGAAGATCTAGAAATCAACAAAATTCATGTAAATCCTTTAATTAAAAAACATTTTCTTTTTTATAGGAGATATGTGGATGACATTTTCGTTATATTCAAAGGTAATTCTGATGAACTGGATACGTGTATAAATTTCCTTAATTCAATTCATAATAATATTAAGTTTACTATTGAAATCGAGTCTAATAAATCAATTAATTTTCTGGATCTCACAATTTCTAGACATGATTATGGCCTCTTCTACAAAATTTATAGAAAGCCTACTACCACTGATCATTTGATACCATTTTATTCCTTTCAATCCTTTTATATTGGACAAACTGGTAGGAAATTTTCGTCGCGTATCAATGAACATGTTAAAGAAATTAAAAATAACACTTCCTTTAATTTAAAGTCTTCTTTTGCTTCTCATATTAACATTAACAATCATGTGTTTAATTTAAACGATAATATTAAAATTTTACATATATGTAATAAAAGTTTAAAATTGGACTTTTTAGAACACTTTGAAATCTTCAGTCACTCAAATAAATATCCAAATCTTTTATTAAATGAAATTTTAAATAATAACCATAATTTACTTTATCTACAAAATTAATTATAATGTTTGTTATGTTTTTCTTACTTTAATTCAATTTCCATATTTAAATGTTCGCGCCATTATTTAAGTTGGCATTTTAGTTGGCAAATTTCAAAGTCACTATTAAATTATATCTTAACCTATACTTAGTGGTTGAACTGGATATCAACATGATGTCGTTTTTCCACTTTGCTAAATTTAAAGATAAGCCCTTATCTGTATACGTTTTGTGGGACGTGGTGTCTTATTAAATTTAAATTTTTAAAATGTAATTTGTATTAACGCAAAAAATATTTTTTAAGTTTTAGTTTGTTTGTTGACTGTAAGTATTTAGTAACCCTTTGAATTTCGTTAATTTTTATTGTTTGTAGTTCTATATGTATTTTTATGAGATTTAACTATTGGATCGTTACGGTTGGCCTGAAGATGGCAATTTTATTATATTGCCGAAACATGTAGCCTTCATTTCTTTTCTCCGACAATTTTCAAAATTTAAAATTAAATATAACTTTTATGGGATGGATATGGTTTAATTTTTGTGATTTATTCTTTCTGCTAAGTCGCACATCCCATTTATGACATGGACATCCAATCCTTAAACAATTTATCATCAGTGAACCATACTGAAGTCCTTAAGAAGATTTTCAAGGTTAAGTCACATAAAAAAAGAAGAATCTCCCTCAACATCTGGTTTATCAAAACTTGTCTGAAAGAAAATTTAACTCCCAAGTTCATCAACTTAAAACGAAAAATACTTCGCCCCAAGCATTAAAAGCGTTAAATGCTGGAAGGAAAACTTGGCTGAAAGAAGAATTAAACATCTGGTATTATAAACTAAGTCTTATTAATAATCAACTTTATTACACCCATTTAGATTTACATAAAAATTTACATAATATTGAGTTTGATAAATTTGTAAGACATGTCAAAGAAGCAGTTAGTTTGGTGGCTGATCGCTTGTTTCACAAATTACTTCATAAATTAGATATACTTAGGTTTAAGAATCGATCTGACCACCGTTCTAATTGTAATGAAACACTTGACAAAATTCCAATTTCAAAAGTTTTTTGATACGTTAAATGTCAGTCAACCCTTTAAATTTCATGAGCGTACCCTTAATTTAAGTAATACTAGTTTTGATACCAAAGAAACAAGAATTTTAGATCTAGGCCTTAAGTTCAGTCATAATATATGTAACTTGGACACTTTAAACAATTTTAAAATTGAACTGGAAACTGTTCTTCACAAAAACTCAGACAATTTTGAGAATATCGATTTTGTTAGAAGCTCTTGCCTTCAATTACTGAAATCATTTAAACCACAACCGTATACATTGAAGGGTTCTATTAATTTGAAAACACACAAAACTATCCAAAAACGAATTAAAGATAATAACTTAATAGTGTCAAAAGCCGATAAAGGTAATTGTCTTGTTATAATGGATAAAGTAGACTATGTTAACAAAGTAGAAACTTTCCTAAATTCTGAAGATTTCAAGGAATTCAAAATTAACAATAATAGTAACTTTAATTCCTTTTTAAATTCATTCAATATTAAAACTAGAAAAATTTGCTTTGAAAATAAAAATATATTAATGTCTGAATTTAACACGTATTATACATCTTTATTGCCAATGAATTACAAATTTCCACTCCTTTATGGTCTTCCAAAAATCCATAAAACTAATATTCCCATTAGACCGGTTGTTTCATTCATGAATACCCCAGTTTCTAAAATTTCTAATTGGTTAAATATAATTTTACGTTCACGTTTAAATTATCAACCAAGATATTCAATTAAAAATTCAGTGGACCTTGTCAATAATCTCAAATCTTTTAATAATAAAATTTCACCAAGTTGTAAACTTATTTCTCTTGATATTACTAATTTATTTCCTAGCGTCCCTTTTAAAGAATGTACAAGAATTATTAATAACAAGCTAGAGGCTTCAGATATGTCCAATGAGGCTTGCACCCTAATCAATAAATTTCTTCATATTTGTTCTGAACAGAACTTTTTAAATTTAACCAAAAAATTTATCATCAATTAACTGGGCTACCAATGGGTAGTAATCTTTCTCCACTTTTAGCCGACATCTTTTGGAAGATCTAGAAATCAACAAAATTCATGTAAATCCTTTAATTAAAAAACATTTTCTTTTTATAGGAGATATGTGGATGACATTTTCGTTATATTCAAAGGTAATTCTGATGAACTGGATACGTGTATAAATTTCCTTAATTCAATTCATAATAATATTAAGTTTACTATTGAAATCGAGTCTAATAAATCAATTAATTTTCTGGATCTCACAATTTCTAGACATGATTATGGCCTCTTCTACAAAATTTATAGAAAGCCTACTACCACTGATCATTTGATACCATTTTATTCCTTTCATCCGTTAAACCATAAATTAGCGGCTTTTCGTGCCTTTTTCCATCGATTGTTCAATATTCCCCTTAATAAGAATGACTTTAATCAAGAATTGTTAACAATTTTTACATTGCGAATTCTAACAATTACCCCTTTAAGTTAATTTTTAATCTATTCCACAAATGTAAATCAAAAAATAATCTTAGGTCTCTAACGACACTTTCCCATTCTCGTACTTCTAATAAATATTTTGCAATCCCTTTTATAGGATCGATTTCATATAAAATTCAAAAACTTTTACTAAATTATAATTTGAACATAACTTTTAATTCCATTAATAATATTAACCGCCCCTTAATTAACTCTAAAGATAACATTGACATATTAGACAAATGCGGTGTTTATAAATTAATTTGTGGTACTTGTCAATCCTTTTATATTGGACAAACTGGTAGGAAATTTTCGTCGCGTATCAATGAACATGTTAAAGAAATTAAAAATAACACTTCCTTTAATTTAAAGTCTTCTTTTGCTTCTCATATTAACATTAACAATCATGTGTTTAATTTAAACGATAATATTAAAATTTTACATATATGTAATAAAAGTTTAAAATTGGACTTTTTAGAACACTTTGAAATCTTCAGTCACTCAAATAAATATCCAAATCTTTTATTAAATGAAATTTTAAATAATAACCATAATTTACTTTATCTACAAAATTAATTATAATGTTTGTTATGTTTTTCTTACTTTAATTCAATTTCCATATTTAAATGTTCGCGCCATTATTTAAGTTGGCATTTTAGTTGGCAAATTTCAAAGTCACTATTAAATTATATCTTAACCTATACTTAGTGGTTGAACTGGATATCAACATGATGTCGTTTTTCCACTTTGCTAAATTTAAAGATAAGCCCTTATCTGTATACGTTTTGTGGGACGTGGTGTCTTATTAAATTTAAATTTTTAAAAATGTAATTTGTATTAACGCAAAAAATATTTTTAAGTTTTAGTTTGTTTGTTGACTGTAAGTATTTAGTAACCCTTTGAATTTCGTTAATTTTTATTGTTTGTAGTTCTATATGTATTTTTATGAGATTTAACTATTGGATCGTTACGGTTGGCCTGAAGATGGCAATTTTATTATATTGCCGAAACATGTAGCCTTCATTTCTTTTCTCCGACAATTTTCAAAATTTAAAATTAAATATAACTTTTATGGGATGGATATGGTTTAATTTTTGTGATTTATTCTTTCTGCTAAGTCGCACATCCCATTTATGACATGGACATCCAATCCTTAAACAATTTATCATCAGTGAACCATACTGAAGTCCTTAAGAAGATTTTCAAGGTTAAGTCACATAAAAAAAGAAGAATCTCCCTCAACATCTGGTTTATCAAAACTTGTCTGAAAGAAAATTTAACTCCCAAGTTCATCAACTTAAAACGAAAAATACTTCGCCCCAAGCATTAAAAGCGTTAAATGCTGGAAGGAAAACTTGGCTGAAAGAAGAATTAAACATCTGGTATTATAAACTAAGTCTTATTAATAATCAACTTTATTACACCCATTTAGATTTACATAAAATTTACATAATATTGAGTTTGATAAATTTGTAAGACATGTCAAAGAAGCAGTTAGTTTGGTGGCTGATCGCTTGTTTCACAAATTACTTCATAAATTAGATATACTTAGGTTTAAGAATCGATCTGACCACCGTTCTAATTGTAATGAAACACTTGACAAAAATTCCAATTTCAAAAGTTTTTGATACGTTAAATGTCAGTCAACCCTTTAAATTTCATGAGCGTACCCTTAATTTAAGTAATACTAGTTTTGATACCAAAGAAACAAGAATTTTAGATCTAGGCCTTAAGTTCAGTCATAATATATGTAACTTGGACACTTTAAACAATTTTAAAATTGAACTGGAAACTGTTCTTCACAAAAACTCAGACAATTTTGAGAATATCGATTTTGTTAGAAGCTCTTGCCTTCAATTACTGAAATCATTTAAACCACAACCGTATACATTGAAGGGTTCTATTAATTTGAAAACACACAAAACTATCCAAAACGAATTAAAGATAATAACTTAATAGTGTCAAAAGCCGATAAAGGTAATTGTCTTGTTATAATGGATAAAGTAGACTATGTTAACAAAGTAGAAACTTTCCTAAATTCTGAAGATTTCAAGGAATTCAAAATTAACAATAATAGTAACTTTAATTCCTTTTTAAATTCATTCAATATTAAAACTAGAAAAATTTGCTTTGAAAATAAAAATATATTAATGTCTGAATTTAACACGTATTATACATCTTTATTGCCAATGAATTACAAATTTCCACTCCTTTATGGTCTTCCAAAAATCCATAAAACTAATATTCCCATTAGACCGGTTGTTTCATTCATGAATACCCCAGTTTCTAAAATTTCTAATTGGTTAAATATAATTTTACGTTCACGTTTAAATTATCAACCAAGATATTCAATTAAAAATTCAGTGGACCTTGTCAATAATCTCAAATCTTTTAATAATAAAATTTCACCAAGTTGTAAACTTATTTCTCTTGATATTACTAATTTATTTCCTAGCGTCCCTTTTTAAAGAATGTACAAGAATTATTAATAACAAGCTAGAGGCTTCAGATATGTCCAATGAGGCTTGCACCCTAATCAATAAATTTCTTCATATTTGTTCTGAACAGAACTTTTTTAAATTTAACCAAAAATTTATCATCAATTAACTGGGCTACCAATGGGTAGTAATCTTTCTCCACTTTTAGCCGACATCTTTTGGAAGATCTAGAAATCAACAAAATTCATGTAAATCCTTTAATTAAAAACATTTTCTTTTTATAGGAGATATGTGGATGACATTTTCGTTATATTCAAAGGTAATTCTGATGAACTGGATACGTGTATAAATTTCCTTAATTCAATTCATAATAATATTAAGTTTACTATTGAAATCGAGTCTAATAAATCAATTAATTTTCTGGATCTCACAATTTCTAGACATGATTATGGCCTCTTCTACAAAATTTATAGAAAGCCTACTACCACTGATCATTTGATACCATTTTATTCCCTTTCAACTTTTATATTGGACAAACTGGTAGGAAATTTTCGTCGCGTATCAATGAACATGTTAAAGAAATTAAAAATAACACTTCCTTTAATTTAAAGTCTTCTTTTGCTTCTCATATTAACATTAACAATCATGTGTTTAATTTAAACGATAATATTAAAATTTTACATATATGTAATAAAAGTTTAAAATTGGACTTTTTAGAACACTTTGAAATCTTCAGTCACTCAAATAAATATCCAAATCTTTTATTAAATGAAATTTTAAATAATAACCATAATTTACTTTATCTACAAAATTAATTATAATGTTTGTTATGTTTTTCTTACTTTAATTCAATTTCCATATTTAAATGTTCGCGCCATTATTTAAGTTGGCATTTTAGTTGGCAAATTTCAAAGTCACTATTAAATTATATCTTAACCTATACTTAGTGGTTGAACTGGATATCAACATGATGTCGTTTTTCCACTTTGCTAAATTTAAAGATAAGCCCTTATCTGTATACGTTTTGTGGGACGTGGTGTCTTATTAAATTTAATTTTTAAAAATGTAATTTGTATTAACGCAAAAAATATTTTTTAAGTTTTAGTTTGTTTGTTGACTGTAAGTATTTAGTAACCCTTTGAATTTCGTTAATTTTTATTGTTTGTAGTTCTATATGTATTTTTATGAGATTTAACTATTGGATCGTTACGGTTGGCCTGAAGATGGCAATTTTATTATATTGCCGAAACATGTAGCCTTCATTTCTTTTCTCCGACAATTTTCAAAATTTAAAATTAAATATAACTTTTATGGGATGGATATGGTTTAATTTTTGTGATTTATTCTTTCTGCTTCATTTAAATTAATAATGGAAGACGAAATTAAAAAAAGAAAAACAATTAAGGAAGTTGCAGAGTTATTGATAGTTGACAATTACTTTTTAGCTAGCAGTTTTCCAGATGTTTTTACAGCTTATCAATTATACTTGACACTGCCTGTGACAACAGCTTCTGCTGAAAGGTCATTTTCAAAACTTAAAATAATTAAATCTTATTTGCGCAGTTCTATGTCCCAAAGCAGATTAAGCTCTTTGGCTGTGTTGAGTATCGAAAACGAGAAAAGTCGACAAATAAACATTGATGGTGTTGTTGAGAAGTTCGTATCTATTAAACATCGTAGGCCGACAGATTTACTATGAATTCTAAGTGGTTTACTCTTAGTTATTAGTGTACCACGTAAAAACAATATACATGTATAATGCTGATTGTGTGTTTACTTCAATTGATTGATTTTGTAAAAAATGTCTTATAAATACAAAGCGGTTTTTGTTTTTTTTTTAATTACAAATTATGGTAAATTATTAATTTTTAATGATTATTTTCCTTTGTGAAAATTTAAGTATTCATACTATATGTACGTACTTCCAAATGAATAGTATATTAATGCAGCAAAAAGGGCCCAAACAAAATTTTGCAGGGGGGGCCTCAAAACCTTAGTTACGCCACTGATTACGGTGTTAATGTTGAACGAACGGTTCCGGGGTAGATGGATTGGAAGAGGTGGTCCTATTCCGTGGCCACCTCGTTCCCCGGATTTGAATCCATTAGATTACTATTTTTGGGGTCGTATAAAAGATATAGTATATACAACAGCAGTCGACAGCGAGAAGGTGTTGCGCGAAAGGATACATTTGGCAGGAAATCAAATTCTACAAAACCATTTCGAGTTTCACGTGCCTCATGCGATTAGCCGTAGAGCCCGACTTTGCCTTCGTGAGCAAGGCAACCTTTTTGAGCACCTTATTTAAAATGTTAAGTTTATAATTTTTATTAGAATAATTAGCTTTATAGTTGATAGTTTGATTTGCCTTTGGTTAATAAAATGATTTATAAGAACAATCCACATAAAAACTATTTTTTACCAACAATTAACAAAATTAAAAGCTGTCGAATAATTGACATTTAATTTTTGTTTACACAGCAACACAAACAAATAAAACGCGTCATCAACTTCCAAGGATTACTAATTATTAACTGAACATCGATTGTAAACATTCAAAATAATAAAAAAATAATTTGCAATGAAATTTTCAAAAGTATTTTGACGAAGACGGTGCGTTCTAGCGAGGTGCAACAAGGG
>JALBCR010002198.1:0-115000 GCA_030710515.1 Abscondita cerata
CTAACTTTTGACAAATCGAATCGAAGTTGATAAATCGGATCGGAATTTCAGTAAATCGGAATGAAATCCTTCAAATTTGTTCTTGATCTACAAAAGTGTACATTGTTTTAATGTAAAATAATCACTTTGCAGTACATTTGCATATTTGTTAATATAATGTTATTAGCAGTATAATAAATAAATCTATTAACTTATTTCAAACAGAAATACAATAAAAAAGACCAATAACGTGCCAAGAGCTATGTTGCTATTTTTTTTACTACTAATCCTAAGCTTCTTAAACCATTGAAGCTTGATTGCTAATATATTGAAGACAATGTACCATTAATCAAACAAAAATCGGACACTTTGGTTCTATAAGTTAACTAAGCATATCTACTTTAATGTTCAGGATGTAATACCTGACCTTCGTACATTATTTAGAATTAAACAAAGAATATTGTTGAAAATTTACAATTCAGGTAAATGCTAATACATTGCATTGAAATAATTGTTTTCTTGAATAAAAACCTGCTTATTTTAGATTTTAATTAGCCAAATTAATTGCAATACGAGAAAGGGTTTCTGTTTTTAACATTTTTTTAAAATACGCAATACGAGTGTAGCGAGCTGTTTTCACTTGTAATCATTTTAATGACTATTTCACTCATATCAAAATTTTTACATTATCTAGCCAATCACAAATCAGACACAATTGGCATTATCGCGACAATTTAATTCATCTGCCAAAAACAATGCATTTTTAATATACGTTTTGTCACTTTGACATCGGATAAACCCAATTAAAATAGTAAGAATAAGTTGGAGACTCTTTCTAGAGAAATTAATGAAAAATCTAAAAATAAAAAACAAAAACCACGGTTAAAATATGAAACTTATTCATTAAATGTTAAAAATACACGTGGAATTATAGCATCGGGAGAGGATTAATACAAAGAAAACATTTATATCCATACATTACAGTTTACCTAAACTGTTCACCCTATCCTTTGATTGTAAATAATGTAGGAAGGCCAGGATTAATAATCATAATGATTATTTAACTTGTAGAAGTGTTCCGATTTTTGTTTGCTTAATGGTACATTTTCTTTAGATCAAAATATTATTTGGCTACCGAATAAACAACAAGAATGTAAATTGTTTATATCTCGGCTTCTAAATAAACCAATGACATAATTTTGTTAAATTTAATTTTTTTTAATACCTACGAATCAATTCCCACTTATTCTATTTCATTTGCTCCATAATATTGCCCAATATTTTCATTTGTTTATAACCAAAACTCATGTTTTTCAATAAAAGTGACTAAAATTGCAAATTATAGTTTTTTTTTCAAAATGATAAATAATTACTATATTTTAAAATTCACCGAAAGTAAAGGGTGATTCAACAAGACGTTGCATTTTAACAATCGCGCCATTTTTTGACTAATTGGTTTATAATATAGGTATTATATTTGACATTTGTTAAGTAAACACACAGCCGTTCAAGAATGCAGAGGTATTCGGTTGAACAACGCGTCCTTTTCGTGAAAACGTACTTCGAAAATGGTGAAATTATTTCGACAACAATGCGAAAAATTCGCACGTTGTGTGGTAAAAATAACGCGCCATTACGCACTGCTATGCAATATGTAATCGACAAATTCAAGCGATTTGGTTCAGTTTGTGATCATAAATCATAAACGCGTGTAAGGCCGGGCCGGTCAAACGACAATATTGTTTCAGTGAGTGAAAGTTTGGAGGCTGATCACAACATTTCAATTAAACTTATCCTGTTCGACTGTACAGCGTATTTTGACAAAAGACCTTCTGATCACGGTCAACGTGGCGAGTTCCTCAATTGGGCTCTAAACAAGATTGCTGAAGATGCCGATTTTCCATCGAAAATCATCTTTTCAGATGAAGCGCATTTTGAGATTGACGGCTATGTTAATAAACAGAATTGCCGTATTTGGGGTACGGAGAACCCAAGAAGCAATTCAACAGAGACCAATGCATCCCAAAAGACTAACAGTTTGGTGGGGACTATGGAGCAAAGGTGTGATAGGGCCGTACATCTTCAGAGATGAGGAAGACAATTGCGTTACAGTCAATGGCGAGCGATACCCAACGACGTTGGAAGATTATTTATTTCCAATAATTGATGAAATGGTCGACGATGACATCTGCTTTCAACAGGATGGGGCTACGAGCCATAACGGCCCGCGTTACTATCCAAATGTTGGAGCGACAATTTCCAAACCGTTTAATTGGGCGAAAAACGGCGTGAATTGGTGGCCGCCAAGATCGTGCGATTTGACGCCGTGCGATTTTTTCCGTGGGGGATTTTTGAAGGCAAAAGTGTGTGCTGACAATGCACAATTGCTGGAAAACCTGGAAGAGAATATTCGTGGCGGTATTAAGCAATTGGGACGGCACTTTGAGGAAACGTCATGCAAAATTTTGTTGTCAAACGATTGCGGTGTTGTCAAAGCAGCCGGGCGGCTAACCTTAACCGACATTATTTTCTGTTTAACGTGGCTATATTTCCACTACACACTGATATAAACGATTGTTAGAATTCTCAATAAAAAGAAACATTTTTTCGAATATTCAAAATGCAACGTCTTGTTGAATCACCCATTATATTTCTGTAAAATAATTTCGTGTCTACCTATAAGGCTTCAAATTCATTTTTAAAAAATATTATAACAAAACTCTTAATTATTTTGAAACGGGACAAGTCTCATTTTGTTTAGTTTTTTGGATCAACTTTAATTGATTTAATTTAATTTATTGAAAAAAAAATTCAGAGAAATAAACGCGTAAATTTTTAATAAATTGTTAATAACTTTGAAGCGGCTCCTACTTTTGGACAAAAACTATTTTCACTTTCTTACGTTATTCTTCCGGCAGGATTGCACAATTTTTTTCAGGTAAGGCGGAACAGTCTCTGAAAAAGTGCCAGAATAACTAGACTACTAATATAACGAGAATTTATGCGATTTATAATAGACCAGTTCTTATTTACCTTCTATAATGTTTACACACTTAATCAATATTATTACATATAAATACACATAAGGGTTGGCATGTTTAGATTTTAGTGGTCACCACACTATACAGGTATATACTAATTTCTGAGGCACCATACGTAATGCATCACATCAGAATACAATAATGAAAAATGAACCGAAGCAAGTTACCTGAGCAACTTTTTACTACTTTCTGTATTACCTTCTTTACTGGGCCGAAAAACACAATACAAGAAACGTTCCGGATCGAGAAAACAAGAGATAAAGAAGTACTGAAATAACCTACTAGGTTTCAAGCAAAAATTATACTAAGAAATTTCGCCGAGAGAGGCACTAATGTTGGTCTATCGATGTATAGGAATAACCTTAGAATTGTTAACTTAGCAAATATCTTACAAGACAACGAACCCGGAATCTAGATTTTGTCATTCGGCGGATAAAACCCCGGCTCACCTACACATGAAGTGTGACGCCAAACATTTCAAAATGTTAAGAAGTCTCGTAAGCCAATTCGTGAACCTAGAAGAAATCATTCCATTGAATTCCAGGTCAACTCTGAGATTCTTGAGGGACATTGACCCGTGGAAAGTGCTTTAAACACTGAAAAGAGAATACAACTTTTTTTAACGTGTGAAACGTCGCACACATGAATTTACTATTCGTGTAGATGTTTCCTACTTAATTGGAGATAGGATAAAACGAAACATTTGATGATGTAGTTGTAGAAAATGTATAGTGTCCAACGCTTCGAAGACTCATTTACACTCGCGTGGTTGTTCCACCTGCTTCGTAAAGCGCTTGATAAACAATATATTATTTCTACCAAACGCAAAAGACTTTTCACGGAACGTAATCCCAACATAGAATTTAATTGTAAACAAACTGATCTGTAATCATTAAGAACATTATTTATAACAATTTCAAAAAAGTGTCTTATACAACGTGACCGTGAACTTTTTTATTCGAATACTTATAATTGCCACTCTCATAAAGTTCTAGTTTACAGACAATATATGGTTATTTGTATATCAAAGTTGTAAATTAGATTTAATGGGACCGTTCTGATTGTTGAGCAACGTATATTTCTCTGCGTCTTTAAATAAAGACGTACTCAAATTTATATCACTTTACGACACTCACTATAAACTTTATCTAGAAAAACAATGAACGATTATGATGACGAATAAGTCGAGAAGAAACGAACGAATCAACGGTTAACTTAAATCGAGTTCTATAAAACTGGTGCTAAAACATACTATCTTAAAAGTGTGGAATTAATCAGTTTCTAATAAACAAAAATGTAACCAGTCGCATATATTACAACAATACTAGGAGCAACTAAAGGTCTTGTAAGTGTACTCCTCAACAACTACATACAAAAACAAAGATGAGATAATTTGCTAGGAACACAAAACAAAGAGAGCTCTGACAAAGAAGCCAGAAAGAAAATATGTTGTCAAACTCTATAGAAAAATAATATAATAAGATGAATTACGATAAAAATCAGGAAGAACCTGAATAAGGGCGGATGAGGGTGACAGAGGACACCATAGGACTAAAACTAAAACTAAACATTCGTAAGAGTAGAATATAAAGAAATCTAGAAAACCACAAACGCTCCAGATGAAGATGACATAGGGACAAAGATGTTGAAAGAAGGAGTAAAAGAAAGCAGAAAATTCAATTATAATTATTTTCCCCAAAAAGATAAAACAAACAAAAAATTACAGACCAATAAACTATTTCTCTCAGTGTATGCATTGTTGGTATGAATGATTACCAAGAAAACTAGAAAAAAAGTTGAACGATTATCAACATTCACACCTTCCATAAGGGGTCCAGACGTCATTGATATATTCCTGACCAAAACTTTATAGACCATTTACGACAATTGGTATGTAAATAAATACATCACATACCAATTGTCATGATAACATTACATAATTACTAAATATTTCTAAAACGGTTAGATTTAGGTATAAGAAATGTAATACCAAATAAATTGCATAAAAATATATCAGAAAACAGAATAACAGGATGTTTTATTTAAAATAAGCAACTTCTAAATGATTTCAATTAGGGAATTTTGACTTCGAGTTTAGAACACATGTTTGAGTTGTCGATTAAGTTAAGGTCAATAATTAATTTCCAAAATCTGCTTCTTCACTGGTTACAGTTTCAACTCAATAACTTTATTAATACATAATAGAAATATCGACGTCCACGTACCTAGCCTTCCCCACAATGCTCAAATTGCAAAATTTAATATCAGAAGTTACGAGCAATTTATGAGCCTTTGCAATAATGTATTTCCAACGATTGAAATTAATCCATTTAGTAGAAATTCAAGCTCTTGTGTAGGAGGAAAGAGAGCTAAAAACGTGTATTCTCAGTCCCCCACAACTGTTGAAAATTATTTGAATTTTAGGTTTTAAAATATTTGAATTTTGAGCATTTTATAACCTGCCATAATTTCGGAGTTCTGATTTTTGAGCACTACTCCTCTGCAAGTCATCCCCACATTTCGCCCCCGTCGCAGCCAAGATAGAAGGACCCTGAAAATTGGTAGCATAAAAAATCCTTTTACAGAAATATTAACTAAAGAATGAGCCTTCAAATTACTTTAAATCTAATTTTTGGGTACCGTTACTCTGCAAACCACTCCGTCACTTGTAATTACGGAATGCTGGGATCTCTCATAGAGGGGTTGTGCTCGAAAGTTGAATTTAGCGAATTTTGTCTGCTCAGAAATCACTCAATATCCTTTCGATAGCATTTCTTCATTTGACCAATTTTCAAGGTAGTTCCCTCTTGACTTCGGTTACCAGTGACGGGGTTGACAAAAAAAAAAACAACATACATTTTACTAAACGGATCCAGCTCAAAAATCGAAAATACATTATCGTAAAAGCTCATAAATTGCTCGTAATGCCTGTTATTGGAGTTTTCAATTTGAACAATGTGGGGAGAATAGGTACTTGGACGTGAAATATATTAAGAATTTTGGATAAAATTTTAAAAATATAAAATTATTTAAATAGGAGTTTATTTTAGGTCTAAGGTGTGGTATAAAAATCCATCTAAAGTTTACCGTAGAATTTTAAAATTTCTATTTAAAATAAGTAAGATGAAGTCCACCTCCGGGATAACCGTAATTTCAGTTTTCTAATAAAATTTTAACTTTAACTTCTAATCAACGCTCTTTATTTTACACCAGCATATGTAACATAAAAAGTACATAAAAAAGTTATAAGAGTTTTCAAAAATATATTGTTGTTTTGGATTCCTTTAATTTTAAGTCAAATTTTATTAAGGTCTTGTAGGTGTAAATTCCGCCATTTTTTTAGTTATTTTGATTTATTTACAAATTACCTGGAAAAAAGGTATAACTTCTGAAATTTATATCGTCGCTGCTATGGCAGATCATGTAAAACGCTTCTTTACAAATATTTTCCATTGGTTCTTATTTCAAATCACATTATTGAAAAACTTGGCTATAATACTAGTCTAGAAAAAATTAACAGTATGTTATATTATAAACTATATTATTATTATTACATTATGTATTATTTATTATTATAAACATTATGTGACACATTAGTAAGAAACTGTAACAATTTAATAACTCACTGAAACTATATTAGATAGGCATATGGAATGAACTTGTAACTAAAATACAGACTGCAGTACGCATTGTAGTCAAGTTTTAATGATATGATTTGAAACAAGAACCATTAAAAAAAATTTGGGACTAAAAGTTTTACATAGGTAATCTTTTATAACAGCGACGTTATAAAATTCAGAAATTATGCCTCTCTTCCAGATAATTTGGAAATAAATCAAAATAACTGAAAATTGATGAGATTTACACCTACAAAACCTCAACAAAAGTTGACTTTAAATTTGATAAGGAACCCAGAACAATAATAATATACCAAATGATCTATTTAAAATAACAAAGTTAGTATTTACTCCCGGTAAAACCGGAGTCTGTCGTTTTTGAAAGTATTTTTAAAGGAACGGGCATCTTTGAAAACTTTCAAGTTTTCAGAATTTCATATTAAGCGTTTAACAGATCTCTCTAATTAAGGCTACCTGCCGCTGGGACCCTGTATATAGTTCTCAAAGTTGACAACTGTTTCACAGCTTACATTGTCAATTAGACAAAATGTAAATAGAACGACATAGAAAATTACATGAAAAAGGTCACTAAATGAAAATTATTATTAACACCCCGTATAATTGATTTATAATTGAAGATATTGTAAAATCAAGAACAAATATTTGTGAAAAGAAATATTTAAACAAAAATTGTTTACAACATTTTCATTTAAAAAAATAATTATGATTGCGCTATTCTATCGAAATACTATCCAAACTTTAATTATAGAAAAACTTTAAAGTTTCATCAAAAAGTAGGTTTTCATATTGTGTTGGAAATTTTCAATTTTGAATTCGTCACATAAACACCATTTTTCATAAAAGATGCGGAGAAATGTTTTTGTACGTTTTACCACCAGAAAGACAAGCTACGGTCGACTACAAAGAAGCCAGCAGTCGTCATTATCAACGTTTTCAGTACCCTATTGTCCATATTAGAGTTTGCAAGAATAAACATTTAAAGGTAAAATTAGTTTTTAAGGTAAACTAAATGAAGATTCCCAGATAGAAGTTAACTGCATAAAATTTCATTATTTTCTTTCGATTACGAAATGTATCAACAGAATCATTATAAAATATTTTTATTGCGACATTCAAGCTTAGCTATAGAAATAAAATTGTCGTTGCGAATTTTATGTTGGTATTAGATTTTCATGGTGTGCAGATATTAAGTTTGAAATCATCTACGATTTGTAAATCTAACATAAAATGTTACAAAATCAATATAATGATAACATGCGTAAAGAATTATTCGTTATTCAATTTTCAAGGAAAACAAAAAAATATCTTACTAAAGCAGTACCTAATTAATTCTGTAATTTATTTTCAGTTTAAGTATTTGCTAAAATGGATTTCCACCCTTAAATAAAATTAACGTTCATTAACATTAACTGAAAAGAAAAGCAGAAAAAAGTTTAATCGCATTAATCAATTCTTTTGGGGATTTTCTCAAAATTTACATCTTTGCGAATACTTTCTTTCAACTCGTAAAATAAAGTGTTATTAACAAGTTTGATAAAATGCTGTATATGCAAAAAACATTTTCGCCGGAGACAAGATTGTTAAAACGACCCAAAAAGTTCCAATCAATAGATAGTATAGCAACTTACTATTTGTAATAGAATTAATTCACAATTTGATTGACATTAGGAATTATTATAACTTCAATATTCTAAGCATGTATTAATTAATTCATCTAACACCTTGTTAATATTTGTTTAAGAAAAATATAACTCACATCAGAATCACTATGAAATTTAAATTATTTTTAGATTATAGTTAAATATTGAATTACCGATAAAACAAAGAATTTTGTAATTGCTTCTGTTGGTAGCTTTTTAAAGTAAAACTATTCAATAAAAGCATGTTTAAAGCAAAAAAGTTTTACTTGCTTTCAGAAAAAATAGATAAAGTGTTTAAAAAAATTAATGCACTTTTTTGTACGTAAACCCAAAGTTACATTTGCTAATTATGCGACAGAAGCAGACATTCTATAATTCTTTCGTCTTTCGTAATTAACTTTTGTGGAACATTGTATCACGGAGTTCGAGTAATGCGAAAACTTTTTAAATAAAGTTTCTTTTAAATTTTAGCCTCATCTTAAGTTCTGTATTACATGCTGCTGTTCTAGTTTAACTTTTTAATTTTACTTCCGACGATTTAATTTTACATTCAATAGAGAACTAATAATTGTAGAATGAATATACCAATATATGATTTACTGTAACAATTTTGGTCTCCTCTGTGAGCGAATATTTCTTCGTGCGCCCACATAAATTGCAAAAGTAATATCTTTTGTTTTCCATTACTTTTTCAGAAAATATTTTCCCACAGGCTTTTTCTTATTTAGTAGCGTAACACGAACACAACAAAACAACACAATTACTCATATTTCATCTAGCATCAGTTTGACTCTCTAACGGTATGAAAAAATTATAAATAATTACAAAACGCAATAACTTATGTGTCTTTATTTGCTGTACTCTACTAGATTAAAAAAAATCGACGTTAAAATAACAAGACATTGACTATTTTTATTGCATCTAAATTTCGAGTGGATTTTAGAATCAATTTTAGCTTTAGCCAATGCTGTGTCCGGACAAACTGTAAATTCTACGAGAAATTTAGTTGCGATAAAACCGGTAATTAATTTATCAAAGTAATAACCTCAATATAGCAATTTAATCAAAAAATACTATCACACTTACACTCCTTGTCAATTACCTGCAATAATGATACTGTTGCACGTGATGTATAAATTACAAATGTTGAAGTTTATCTCTGATATTGGCGCAACATTTTCATTTTTTTAAATTTTCAATCAAGCATTAGTGTCGCCACCTCATGGAACAATGCCGGTATACAATAAATAAATTAAAAATAAAGAAAAATAAGAGTTGGATTACCAGTTTTTCCAACTAAATTTAAATATTTAGGAAAAAAATAATTTGGTGTAAATTGTTTTTGATATATTGCTTTCACATCATTTGCTATGTAGACTTCTAGACCAATTGGTTGTTTTAAATATTTTCTTCATGATAACAACAAAATAAAGTTGAAGTAAATCAAAATATTGTTACGAACTTTATCGTTGTTTGTTTTGTTATCGCAGTTCGAAACGCAAAATTAATAAACACAGGGAATCGAGTTACACTTATTATTTATTATTTCCACTACTAGCTGTGAAGTGGACAATTATTGCGTCTCCTAGCCAACTGAGAAGTTGAATTTCTCTATTAGTGGTTAATAATTTTTTCCTATTGTTGACCTAGGTTAATAATGGACAAATTCAAACTTTTGAGAATCCAAGAATAGTTGTTTAACAAAAACAAGTGCAACATCATTTTGTATATCTAAGAGATTATCTTTAACGTATTTGCTGCTTAAAATTACCTAACACGATAAAATTATTTGAATAAAAAATGCGATTAGTTTAAAATTCGCGCCCCCATCCTGTAACCGCAAATACATAACCTGAATTTATTTATTTATATGACGGTAGAATCAGTTTTCAGGTTTCAAAAGAGATTTAACCAGGCTAGTTAAGTTACATGAAGAATTTTAAGTAAATTACAAACATTTTGTTGTAGGTGTTTTGAACGGTTAACAGAATGTGGAAAAAAACGACTCAAACTTGCAGCTCAAATACTCCTAGCAAAAGAAAATTACGAAGGAACACTTAAATTGCAACGCAAGAAGAAAGCACTTCAGTTGAAGTTAACATTACCAAACGAAGGCACAACGACTGCAGAGTTTAAACAGTTAAGTGATCATTTTCTTCCCAAAAGCGGAGCACAAATAAGGCATTTCAATGCGCTGTCAGATAGCTGTCAAAGACCTTTCAACATGGCTGCTGTAGCGCAAACTTACGTATAATTAGATGGATTTTATCATTGAGTTATAGAATTTTAATATAGTTTATACATTTAATTGATTTGTAATATACCATAATGCCTGCATTTGGTTGTGTAGTGAACTGTGGGAGTAGAGGAAATCGTGACAGTGTTTTTTAGAATCTCTGATATTTGTAATTTTAAGAATAAATTGAGTTAAAATACTCTTTCACTGATTCTATAACTAACTTAGTTACAACATCCACTAAAAGAACAAAAATCAACAGAAATTACACACATTTGAATGAAAACAAAGGTTTTTTTGCCCCACAGACGCCATTTTGGCAAAAGCGTTAAAATGCCTTATTGTGAAAGCCAAAGTGGACTTAAAAAATAAACCCCTAAGTAGAGGATACACAGAAGAATATAAACAATTTTCACTAAAATTATATTTTACGAGCCTAAAAATGTTAATTTTAAAGTAGGTTTTAAATTTTTTGTCAGCTCAAAGTGCTACGTGATCATGGTTAGAGTTATATATAAAAAATGTAATCAATGCTTTTGCTACATTTTGCAAATACGATATGCAAAGGTGACAAATTGAAGTCAACAGTATTAAACTGCATAGAAAAGCTATAACTACAATGCGGTGCCAATGTTAGGGCAGTAGTAAAATTTTCGAAACCTAATTAAAAGAATAAATGTATCACCGCAAAAAACCATACCTTCTCGTAAACGATAAGAAAATCTATTATTTCTTCGATGTCCTCTATTTAATGAAGTCAGTGCGAATTAACTTGATTAAATACGATATAATCTTTAATAACAAAAGCATCTTGGAAAGACATTAAAAATTTCTACATGTCAGACAAATCTAAACCGCTGCGATTGGCTCCTAAATCAACTAATTTACATATTACTCGAATAATTTTCAGAAAATGAAGCTGAAATATGCCACACAAGTGTTTAGTGAATCAGTTGCAGTTGGTTTATTTGCATTCCTGTGCTACTTGATTTTTACAAAAAAATGTTTATTTTAATTTTTGGCTTAAATTTGGCTAGTAATGGAAAAAATAGTATATACACCATGGTTGTGAAGTCCATTATTGCCTACGCACCTTATTAATAAACTGGTGCTAGACTTCACAACCTTGGTGTATATATACTATTACACATACAGTCACTTTAATTCTATAAATACACATCAACTTTAAGTTTTATAAACTTAACAACAAATAACTGAACTGATTGCTAAATTTATGATGACGCTTTTATATATGAAAGATAATAAGCCAGAAGATAACTGAATGTTCTCAAAGGTAGTTCTAGAAACACAGCGATTATTCTAATTTACTCTGTAAACTCCAGTGGCGTAACAATATCAATTTTTTTTCTTGCTTGGTATATATTTTTGTTACGTTTAAATCAATTTTGAATACATTACGTTCGCAGATGAATGGCATGACAGAAAATTTAATTACATTTCTTTCTTCTTAACTGCTTGCCTGGGGTTTCTAGGACAGTTGGATGTAAATAAACCCCGGTTTTTTCTATTACTTTTTAATCATAGTCGTACTGGAAATATATAGTAGTCAGGGGAAATTATCCCGAAAAAATGAGAAAGTAGGAAATAATCGCAAAAACAGGAAAAAACTACATAGGCTTGTAGGTAGGTCCTTAATGAACACAAATTTGAGTTTTCGTAATCCCTCACCCCCTGAACCCCCTCATAATCGCAAAAAAAATTAAATTCCTTTGATTGGCTATAACTCGCGATGCCGTACTTCTACAAGCAATCTAAAGTAATCGTTTTGCTAAGGATTTTGCGCAATGCGATTGCGCTAGCGTGACATTCCGTCGTTTGTTTGAGCGGGAATGGACCACAAAATTTTCCTCTTCGCATCGCCATAACTCGATTAACGTCGTCCAATTAATTTGCACCATATGACCGAAACTGTCGGCCGTCAAAAACTGAACAAAATGGGCGCATTTCTGACACTCCTGAACTCGTTGATTTCCGCCAAGCCAAGCAAATCAATTTGTTTTAAAAACTCATTTTTAAGCTTATATCTAAAAAAACAATCAATTTTCGAGTTTGGTCAAAAAAACTAACAACAATCACTTTGGATGGCTTGTACGCGCACGGCATCGCGAGTTATAGCCGATAAAACGAACAAAAATGTTTATAAATAGCTTAAGATTATACACGTGCCCCTTAAGATAGAAAAACGAATTATCCCGTAAATAATTTTAATTTAAAAAAAAAAAAAAAAAAAAAAAAAAACCCCCAAAAAAAAAAAAAAAAAAAAATAAAAAAAAAAAAAAAAAAAAAGAGGATATATTTAAAAAAAAAAAAAAAACAAAAAAAAAAAAAAAAAAAAAAAAAACAAAAACAGGAACCTTAATATCATTAACTAAAAAAAAATCAGAAAAACAGAACCACTACCTGAAAACAGAAAAATAAATTCAATTGTGTTTCCACTGGCGGCTTTAATAATATTAGTACAATATACAAAACACAAGTGAAATAACTATAAGGTATAAATAAAGTTAATAAATATGTAATTAATACAATGTTTTTCAAGCAAGAGACAGAATTCAGGTACCTACGGTGCTAAAAGTTTGGATTACCGCACTTTATAAAAAAATTATTTTATAAATGTCCTCATTCAGATTTAACATCGGCACATGCTTTATCATTTTAAGATTTTTTTACTACAACAATTGTCTAAGTATGTTTGGCGTGGTACCTTGCATTAGCTTTTTTGGAAATTGCAGCAGCTAGGAAGTTTAACAACGTCAACGCTTTGTGTTTAACGTGACGTGATTTCTTTCTCGTTCATCATTACATTATTTCGTTTTTTTTTCTTTACATTTATGATTAAATATTTTATTATTCGTATTAAGTAATATCTAATTTTTATTTCTCCAATAACTGTAAGGTTGGCAGATTTCATAAGTAAGTAATTTCTAAAAAATTCATAATGTTAAAGAAACGGAAAATTTTTCAAACCAGAGGAATTTGTACAAAGTATTCCTTCATAAGGAAGATGATCAATTACTAATTACTAATAGAGATTACCTACTAACGCTATAGAGGGTGACCAAATTTTCCCGTCCCAAAGAAAAAAAGAACAAACTTTCTTTTAAGATCAGATGTAAGTTACAAACGAGTTTCATTTGAAGCAAAAATGTGTAAAATGAATATTTTTGTAAATATTCTAAGATTTCAAAAGGCCAACCATCACACTAAAAATTTTTGTATCGAGTATTAAATGTTTTGGTTTGGAATTATTTATACAATGTATAGTAAAAAGTTCACAAAAATTAATTGAAAGTAAAATACAAGTTTGACCATGGGTTTAATCAATTAGAAGAAAGTAAGAACCCATAAATACATTAGAGAACAACTGGATAGAATTTCACATCACAATTGAAACGTTTTAGAAAATAACAATCTGCAAAAGCGTCTAAAAAGTGTGGACCGTACACGTCTAACAGGGTACAGAAAGTGCGCAGTAACTTTAAAATTTTTGATAAAAAAAAACCAATTCGATAAATACCTAACTGTTTTAGCAAAGCACAACCCATAAAATAGAGTTAAGACGTCATACGGCTTGTTTCCGGCCGTTACCAGCTTATTCCCTTGTCATACGGCTTGTTTACGGCCGTTACCAGCTTATTCCCTTCAACCTGTTTAAAGACTAGAAGTGGTTATATGATGCCGATTCTGGACCATATTGGAAGTGGTCTAGGATCGGCATCATGGGTTCGGGGAAGATCGGGGACCGATCGTGGGGCACATCGAGTAGTCTAGGATGGGCATCAACGGAGGGAAACGTTTCTCTAATTCGTTTGGTCTAAAAGCGGCAGTATGATCGGAGTAACGAGTGGCTGAGTGGGCAAGATGGGTTAATATAAATGTGGTACTTTAAAAGGTATAATATAGTTTCATATTGATATCAATTTGTTAAAACGTAAATTTTAAGATAAGTGTTAATTTGAAATGGCATTTTTCTCATTTACTGACTTATGTAAGTGCAAGAAGCTTACCAATAGGGGAGAAAATGAAAGTAAAATCTTTTAGTAAAATTGACAGTAAATTTGGTGAACAAGTGCTTGTAGAATGTGGGGATTTTAAGACAACTCTTCCTTAACGATTTACTTCAAAGTTTTCGGTTGAAGACATCAAACAGGATTAACAAACCAATACAATTATCGAAAAAAATTATCTACCTCGTTAGTAAAGGAGCTGTTGGTTCAACAATAAACATTGAATTTGTTGAAGAATAAACAAAGGGAAAAGCAATTAAGAAAAATTTATAAGTTAAGATTAAAGTTATATATAAAATCATTAAAGAAGTTATCACATGAAATTAATATGTATGAAGTTTATAAAGCTTTAAATAATGTAAAATTGGAGTAAAAATAAACTTATTGAAAAATAATTATTGTTTTCACTTTCCTTTTTTTTATTCTGTAAAATATATAAAACATTTAATATTATTTAAATAATCTTTGATAGTTGTAAGGTTAAGATGCCAGTATCAATAAAATTTGCGTGTCAAAGAACAAACTGACTTAGAAAATCAATGTGCCTTATGTGTTCTCTGCAACAATGATCAAATCTCAAGGTGGAAAACATTTGACATCATATTTTTTTAAAAATACTCTAAAAAATAAACCAATATATGAATAAAACTTACTAGAAAAAAGTGTGCAGTCTGTAACTATGACCAAATATAATCACATGCGTTTTAGCGAGAAAGTGACCACCAAGACAGACGCAATGAAAATGATTGTGAAAAGCGAGGATGACAAACTTTAACATCATACTTTTTAAAGAAGACGCCAACATATAAAACAATTTATGAATAAAATTTGTTAGAAAAAAAAAACTAGCACAGTCAGTGATAATGGTTAAGAATTATAAACACGTGCGATTTAGTGTGAAAGTTATTATATATTATTTGAATGTCACACAAGAAGACAGACGGAATTATTATTTAGTAGACAAAATTTGGTTTCAGAACAGAATTAAGACAACTGAACAATTACTTACTTCTGTTTTAATAAATAAAATTACCAAAATGAAAACTTTCGTAAAGGAAAAATGCTGTCAATACACATTTTATTTATCAATGTGTTTTTTAGAATCAACTCTTAAAGTTAACATCTAAAATAGACTGATTTATCATTGAAAATGTTACTGGTTTGATATTGCATCAGATTATACAAATCATGCTTGTTTGTAGAGAAAAAGATGATCACTTATCAAATTAGTCAAGATAAATTATTTTTTAAAGATGTTAAATTCGGTTATTTTTAATTTAATTTTAATTTAATAATTGTTTAAAAAATTGAACCTTTAACTATCAAAACAGTCATATGTAAGTTTTAAATGGTATACTACTTCACTATTGAGGGTCAAAACAACTCTTAAAGTTTGAAGTCGCAGTCATGCGTATCCATAAAACTGGGTTTAAAGAAATTTTAAACATAAACTCCTTAAAGTGCAGGTTATTAATTGCTAACTTCATAGCAACAACGTGACCTTTAACTTTAATAAAATGTATTTCACAATTAGTTAAAATTGTTCTAAAAACTTACTGACCATTTGTATTTCTTTTTAAGTAAAATGTTATTGTTTCTGTATACTTTGCTCTATAAATGTTTTTAAAAAGAATAAAACATTTCTTATACAATTTTATTTAAAGAAATTATATTTTATAGTTTTTCGTTAGGTAAATTTGAATGTTTAAAATGTAATCCTGCTTCAAATAAACAACACAAAAAAAAATTAAATTGTTTATCAAGTAGTAATAGACAATTCTACAATATATAAAAAAAAAAACAAAAAACTTAATTTAAACTAAAACCTAACCTTCCACTATATTCCTTGCATTTCCTAACGTATAATAAACTCTTATTTCTTTTAAAGCGTAACACTTTTTCTTTTTCTGTAATTCCTCTAGTTGCACCCGTAGGTTGGTTACTTCCATTTTTATATTATTGTACCCTTTTTGAGTTTCAGAATATTCCTTTGACATTTTTTTAAAAGGTTTTCAAATGTTTTGAATAAATACTTTTTCATGGTGAACCACCACCCCAACAAAATCATAGTCACTGTCGCATTCTGGACTCGCTTCCATGACGCCCTGGTTCATTGATTTTCGGAGATCCTTGCCCCTCCCTTTTCCGACTGCTGGGAATATCGAAGGGATCCATGTCTGGTTGAGAACAGCTAATAGTGGATGACACGTCATCCCAATCAACTGACTATAATAATAACAACCAAAAAATAAATAATCTATTTACAATTTCTTAATAATGTAATGAACAAAAAATTAATAAACATGATTTACCTGTTCACGATTTTCTTGAAAAATCTGCCCGATATCGTCACACGGGGTTCGAAAATTGCTGAATACATAAAATAAATTGTTAAAAAATAATAAATATAACAAAAAATACTTACTTTATGCCCAGCGGGAATATATATTAGGTGGTGGTTGAGTGGGTACTAAATCCATCCTTGGCTCTAAAAAGCATTAGTTGTTAAAAATGTAAATCATAAATCATTAAAAAAAATTATAATTAAATTATTCCAATACAAGAAAGAATTAACAAATAAAGTACTTACATTGAGCACAACGTTATCAAACACATTAACTTAACTTCTGCTTGACATCTTTTCAGGAGATTTGGCTCAAAAGAGAATAGTTTACGATTTAAGAAACAAAAGTTATGAGTAATAAAATTTCTCCGATAACTTTTTTCGCACAATTAATATTCTTAAAGATATTGTGTCACATGATCCAGTAATTACTTATTAGATCAAAAAATAGTTTATACAAAAGTTGTGTATAATTAAATTGCAAACAACTTTATTTGAAGAAAAAATTATGAAAAATATATAGTTTTGTAAATATAGCAAGAATAGAAAAATCTATAGAAGTTGAAAACCTATTTGGTTCGATAGGCTTTGTCCAAAATCTTACCAGATCTCCGGTACTATAAATATCATCTATAATGCCAAGTATCATAGAAATCGAATCAGTGCTTTCTTAGATATCGATAATTCTTGATTTGGATTTGGTCGGATGTTATTTATCAGATAGAGGGCAAAATGCTTAATACAAATCGTAAAAATATGTGATTTACAATTACTTATGTTCCATATATTTTTTGTATAATTTATATTAAATACAGTCACATGAATACTGAGTGTCCATATTCAGATACCAGTCCAAAACTTTGAACAAAAGTTTATTATAATGTAAAATAAAAAACATGTTTTTATTGAAAAAACGGTTTTAAAAATAATATTTGCATAAATTATACCCAAAAATCTAATATTTCCGTAAGATAACGATCATGTCAAACAGTTATAGAGAAGTTATAAACTAAAAATTGACAGTTACGACACTAAAGGTTAATTTGTATATTGTATATCACGGAAATATCAAATACAAAACCCGGCCGATAAAGTTATACACTTCTGTACAGTAGTTACGAGCACGAAAGAACACCTGATGGTCATTTCGCTCTTATTATGACTCAGGTGTTCTTTCGTGCGTGTATGCTACTGTACAGAAATACTTGGCTTGTTATCGGTACGACTGTTTTGCATTTGAAATTATCGCTTTGATGACGATATTGCAAATTAACATTCAATTGTCATTACAGTTAACTGTTGGCATTTCTTAGTTTATCTAATTATTTAAGTGTGCTTTATACAAGAGACGTCGTAAGACGCACATTTCACTTAAAGAAATCTAGTTTCATTTGTATTACCTGGCATAACAATGTATTTAAACAAACGGAAAACACCAAAAAACTGCACCAATATGGTGTTTTCCGTTTGTTAAAATAGACGCTGCAGTTTAGTGTTCCATTTCTTTGAATGTATTTAAAAGCAGAACAAATAAAATCAAATAATTGATAAACTCCTTTATTTAATTTATTTAAAATTAATTTGAAATAAAACATTATAATCCAAGTTTAAAAATAACGAAATTGTGATTTGTAATTTCTAAAAGAGAAATCTTTAGTATAAACCAATAGATTTTAATTAATAAAAAACGACTAGCGGTTAAGGTAGATAGGTAGTCATTATAAACCGTCATTTTGCTACTTTATGTGTACTTTAATTATTACATTAATCAGTATTTGCACATGTTTGTCGACAATAACTAGAAGTTAAAAAAAACAATATAATAAATAAATATTATCTTGCAAAAATAGATGACACTTGATGTTTATGCGCGTCCTGTGCAGACAAAAATAAATTAATCATTAATCAACGGATTCTGCACGGACAAAATATGTACTTGAATGTTGAAAAATCTATTATAATTCCAAGCATAGTACCTACACTTGAATATTAATGGAACTCATCACATTACGGAATTAAAAAGATTTATGAAGTGTACGTGAAATTATTAAAACCGACATTTAAATTGACCTGAAAACTAGGTCGCTCTTAATGGAAATTCATTTCTAACAAAAACAGCAAAATGCTTGTAAAAATAACAATTTTTTTTTTTAATTTAATTCAGTGTTTTTATTCAAAGCAACATAATTATGCACATTTTGGTAAAACAAACTCCTTCACTACATTGATAAAGCAATAGACTGAATATGATAAGAGATAAGTTCTGATTCTAAATTAAAGAAATTAAAGTACACCCTATATAGCCTCCATTTCAAATAAACAGCAACATTAGTTAAAAAACAACATGCACTTCAACGAAAAATACCGCAAAACACTGAGAATAAATAAGCTAATTTAACCCAATTTTATCGACCGTGTACATTGTACAACAACAAAAACCTTTTTATTCGCTTGAAAAAAAGCAACATAAAATAAAAAATATTGTTCACCAAAAACCGTACAATATAACTTTTTTTATAGAAATTAAACGGAAACAAAAATATTTTAAAGTTCATAGTTTTTGGTGCATATTCACAATTCATTACTTCATTACTAACAATAGTTACTTGTATTATACGAGTCCAGAAAAAGCATATTTGCGAATGCGAGTTTCTACTGAGGAGCAAACGCCAAAGCGTTACTGAATACGTGATATAGAAAATTGGCTAAATTTTTATTATTTTTTATTTTGATTTGGACCAACACAATACTTTCTTTATACAACGTATACGATGAGAAAGTAAAAATTTGTTAAACGTCTAAATTACAAATTTTGCGTACCTAAGAATCTGAGAAAATTAACATCTGCCATTTAATTACATGTTCCTTTACAATAGAAAGTAAAAAGCGGCAGAATTTGAGGATCTATTACTGCTTTATGTAGTATTTACCATTAGGCTTTTATCAATGTTATATAAGTTGAAGCGTAACAAAACTTACGGTAGTAAAACATTTTATACGTCACAATAAAACAAAAAATGTTTATTTTTGCAAGAAAAATTGCAATAATATGTGGATTTGATGGTCATAAATATTGTTCCACAAGCAAAAACATATTTTATACTTTATTACATAGTTTTAACGATTTCTCAAACAAGTAAATAATCTCTTTGCTAATGTGGTACTTAGAAGATGAACGCGCACAAATTTCTGTGCCGCAACGATGAGAAATAAAAACGGAAATTACCAACCTCGGCAAAATTTCCTGAAATTTATAAAGCATTTATTACAAAATAAATTCAAAGTTCCATATTTTAGCAGAAGGTTACGCCTTTACTGTTTAATTACGATCTAAACAATGCAATTAAAAATAGATTTTTACACAAAAAAGTTTGTCTGAAATAATATTACACTTTCTTATGGCTCACTTTCAAAGTAAACTTTGCAAAAGAAAGTTTTTTTTGACGAAGAATTCAGTTATATAACGTTCTTATAAAAGCTATAGGATCGATGAAGTTTTTTATTATAAGGGTTCATTTTGATTTTATGGATTTTAATCCAATAGCTATTGAAACGTTCTCACATTTAGATATCTGAAAATTGTAAAATGTCGTCATTTATTGTTACCTTTAATGACAAATTTCTAAATGTTTTTTACATTTTTAGTTTTCAAATTAAAAGAAAGATATTGTGTCTACAGTTATTATTTTTTCACACAACTGTATACGAACAATCTAGTCAAGACACGTTATAACATGATCGCTAAGAAATATACTATAACAATTAATTTTATTAACAATGTAATTTTTACTCTAAAATAAGTATGACCATAGATTAAAAAATGTAATACAAAGTGTTTCATATTCGCTGTTACATTTTGACATCTTCAAAGAGCAATAACTTTTTTAGGTCAAATGGAACACCCTGTATTTTTTTTACTATGTATTACGTAGGTTGAAATTCTCTTTTAAATCATATAAGCAATGTTACCATTACGGCTACTACTTTTGGAGATATTTGCAATTTTCTACTAAGGGGCGTACCAGATTTGTTATGTTAATTGTTAACATGCCGGCACGATTGGAATCACAACCCACAACAATTGATTGTGTATTTGTACTTTAATTGTGCCAGATGGTAAAACATCTGGACCCTTTTTAGTGGTAGTAAAGAAATAACTTCTCAATTAATGGTTTATTAGCGACGTTTCGCAATGTATTGTAGTTGCGTTGTTTCAGGCCTAAGCCAAAGATTGAACAAGTTATGTATTAAATATCTGTAATTCATCATCAAATACACAATCATTAAATAACTTAGGCCTGACGAAAACAACGTACACTTACAACGTGCGAAACATTCAATCAAATTGCCTTAAACCATTAATTGAGAAGTTATTTCTTCACTCCACTAAAAAGGGTCCTGACGTTTTCCAATCTGTCACAATTAAAGCATAATACATATTGGAAGATCCAACAACTGAATTTTGAAAAATGTATTTGGTTATGTCAAATTTACACAGTTTCATGTTTCTCAAATAATACATCTTGGCCAATGCGATAACCGATCTAGTACGCCGCAATAGTAGAAAATTGTAAATATCTCCAAAAGTAGTATCCGCAATGGTAACAATGCTTATATTCAACCTGCACACTACAAAGTAAAAAAAAATACAGGGTGTTCCGTTTGACTTAAAAAGTTATTGCTTTTTGAAGATGTCAAAATGTAACAGCAAATATGATCACTTAGTATTACATTTTTAATCTATGGATACATCTTTGTTTGTTATAGTCCATTCTCTTTATACAAACCAAAAATTAACCCGATATGGAGTTCCCGGAAAAAAGTTACACATATTTCCGTGAATTTTGCATCTGTAAAATTTTACTAAAAAAATTAATATCTCGAAATCTATAACTCTAGCTATAGGGAATTTTATACAGGGTGTCCCGTAATAAATGCCCAAGATTCTACCAGGTTATACTGTAGGTCGTGACAAACAATTTTTATTATATAATAGATAGTCCCATCTTGCTTGGTTTGTCCCTCTATCTGTCTGTATGTGATTTTTAGAAAATAATTTTCCTCTCCGTAATGGATGAAGTCATGAAAACCCAAACTTTGCAGGTGTATTGGTTGGTACTAGTTTTAGTAAAAAATAAAAATTTCAAAATAATACCATTACCCGTGGCAAAATGGCGGCTATTTGAAGATTTCATGCAGATGAAGATTGTATGCAGACCGTTTCCCACATCGTCGGCATCCTCGGTACGAAGTGTTTGAAAGAACGCACCGTAAGCTGCGCAAAAGTGGAAGCTTCAAACGGCAACCTGGTGCTGGTGCACCTCCCATGGTACGTACGGTAGCTATTGAAGAAGCAGTGCTTGACCATGTAATGCGGAACCGTTAACAAGTATACGTGCTCTTGCACATACGATGAGAATGGCTCGGTCAACTGTTCATCGTGTTTTGTAGGAAGAAAACCTGCATCCGTACCATTTACAAAAAGTGCAGGCGATGGGACCGGACGACTATCCGCCTCGACGGACTTTTTGCCGTTGGTGGATCCAACAAAATTAGTTGCAGCCTGATTTCAGACAACATGTGTTGTAGACAAATGAAGCTTGTTTTACTTGGGACGGCTTTTTCAACAGCCGCAATAGCCATATTTGGGACTATGATAATCCACACGCTATTGCGTTGAGAAGAAATCAACAGCAGTTTACTATTAACATCTGGGCCGGAATTGTGGGTAACTACGTCATCGGTCCGTACCTCCTTCCGCCGCGTTTGACTGGTCCTATTTACAGACAATTTGTCGCCGATGTGTTACCAGGTCTCTTGGAGGACGTACCGCTGAACATCCGCCGCAGAATGTGGTTTCAGCACGACGGGGCGCCAGCTCATTTTGCTCTGATGGTACGTGAGCACCTTGATCAAGTGTTTCCAAACGCTTGAATTGGACGAGGGGGACCGTTACGTTGGCCCGCACGGTTCCCAGACTTAATCGTTATGGATTTCTTTTTATGGGGTCATGTTAAGAGTTTAGTGTACAAAGAACCAATCCACCACCAGGAAGAGCTATTAGCAAGGGTGATGGCTGCTTGCACCCAAATTCAAAACACACCTACAGTATTTGCAAGGGCGCGTGCGTCTATGAATAACCGAGTGAATGTCTGCATTGAAGAGAATGGCCGGCATTTTGAACAATTGTTATAACTTTTACTAATAAGTCAAACTACCCAACAAAAAAATCTTACAAAAGTTATTTGTTTGACGCATTAACTGTAATTAATAAAAATAAAATTTCAATAAAACTTATGAATCAATTTTATTTCATTTTCCACGGTCACTATGATCGCAAAATTTTTACAAACATCGCAAATTAATCAATGCAGTAAAACCTTCGAATCAATTTTACTCGAAAACCGTTCGTCCTATCGAGTTTCAATAAGTATACATTTTTGTTGTAAAAATTCTGAATTTTCATGAATTCTACATAAGAACCGAGAAAACAATACGTACAAAAAGTTGGGGTAGTTTGTACTCCACCGCACCCCTATTGTGAATGCATTTCTAAGTGAAATTTTGAAATTGCTATTTGCCCATCTCTTTGAGAATAAAAAGGATAGTAAATTTACCAAATTTCACTTATTATGATTATTAGTTGCAGAGATATTAAATAAAAACTATCTTGAGAGTCACACATTTCAGGGGCGGTAGCTCCCTTAGGAAGCATCTTTCCACCTATGTTTATTCAGACTTTTTGCGTTACTTTTGAACATAGAATCTACTGGTAAAGTTTGACGCTTTAATTATGGAACACCCTGTATAATAAAAATTGTTTGTCTCGACCTACAGTATAACCTGATAAAATCTTGAGCATTTATTACGGGACACCCTGTATAAAGTGACCCTAAAGTTTGACGTAGAACTACTAAGTTTTTGTGACGGAATCTTGTAAAACACCTAAAATCGAGGTGAATTTGTGATGGCCAAAACGTCACTGAACATGGGAAACACCATCAAAAAGTACAAAAAGAGTGAAAATCGTGTTGCATTACAACCGTTATAGTTATTTAAATTTTAAAACACATTTACGATAGGAAAAGACTGATCTTTAAATTTCGTAAAAGACGATTTCACGTAAAACGTAAAATTATAGATCTAAAAAGGCGTTTGAAAACGTAAACAAAAAATAAAACAAAAAGTCATATTCGTTATATTATATTTCCGAAACGGCAACTCTTTATTCAAACGAATGCAAGTTGGGACATCAAAGTACAAAAATCTTTAATCGACTTTTGTCGCAAAATACCAAATAAACTCCAGAGGGAAAATTAATTAAAAAAATGTAAAAATTTCAATGGTAATTCAGGGTGTCCCGAGTTTATTTTTACATCCGGAAACCCTTCACCATGCTAAAAATTCTAAGCGAAAAACTCCAAATAACATATGGCCGGAAACGTACCGTTTTCACACAATTTCCAAAAATATCGCTGGCCAATGAGCGCTGGTTGCCTCACTCGACTCGCTACGAACAGCCTATTTAAAAGGAAGCGCGATAGATGAGTAGACAGCGTGCTCGACTGTAACCGCCTCGATACGGGTTCGCTTTCCACGACCGGCTCGGCTTTGCTTTTCTTTTTTCTCCCAATTCGACAACTTGACGCCGACAAAATCTAACACCAGTGACATGGGACTGTCCAAAGTTTGTTTACATCAAAGGCGTACACCACGAAATGTCTCATTCGCAAACGGCACGTGAAAACTTTCGTTCGAGCACGACCTTTTCTTCTCTGTCTAGCCTACGCTCAACAAATGAGTGAGACAGAGAGGAAACTATTGCGCTGATGTGATATTTTTAGGAATTGGGTGAAAACGGTACGTTTCCGACCATATGTTAATTTGGAATTTTTCGCTTAGAATTTTGGCTTGATGCAGGGTTTCCGGATGTAAAAATAAACTCGACATCCTGTAGATAAATATGTATTAGCATTCAAATATTCAACCCTATCCCCAAATATAACACAAGAAATCTGTTTAAATTTAGAGCGAAATTATTGGCGACCAAACGTTTGACGACGGATTATGATAGAAAACCTTTTGTACATCAATACCCTCACATGGGCTCAAGGTCATTTAGTATGAAACAGTGGGTGAAAAATTCAAAAAAACCTCATTGACACATTATCAGTTTCATATTGTCGACGAACCATACCTTTTAATTTAATTTTAAAAAAAGATTTACGTTTATAAAAGATTCCTCTTCAAGTTTAAGTTTGAACATTTTCCCGAAAAACGCTAATTTATAGTTCAAAAGTGATACAAAAAATTGTTGAGAAAGAATTGACTATTTCGTAATGTTCTAGACAAAATTTGAAAAACGTTTACTCTATTATCGTTTCGTCGCAAAATTGTGCGTACAAAAAAAAATTGTTGCCGAAACCGAAAATTTCCTTCCTTATCAACAGAATTATAGTGTAATATAAGAAATTCAACGAAACATACTGGAAACAATTACAAAGAAAAGGCATCGAATGATACACATTAAAATAGTCGCAGTTCGCCATTAGGTCAAGATCCAAATTAGGAACTAAAGAATTTTCCTCCACCTTCATGCATTTCTCCATTTTATCGTTCTCGGTCAAACACAAAGCCACGAAACGAGACGTTTCGGATATTATTATTAACACTATATGCATTTAAAAGTGATTTTTTGACCCCTCCCAAAATGTACACCACTGGCGAAATTGTCATTTTAGCAAAATTTTTCGATTCTACAATATTTTATTTTAAAACAAGATGCTATTTCAATGTAACGATAAAGTCATTATTTTTCGAGATATTTCAAGTCAAACATAAAGGTACGCAGTAAAAATAAGAAACTTTTACAAGAGTTATAATTTGATTGTTTTTGAATACTCAATTTTCAATTTTCTCAAAAAAATCGTGCAATAATACTAACTGACGCGTTACTTGATGGAACGAGAAAGTCAAGGAGGATATCACTCGGAAAAAGAGGGCTTTCAAGGTTTTGGGGAGGCACAAAATCCTCAAAAACAAATTTCTTTCAAACGCGCCAAAGCAGAGGCTCGTCGAACGATATTACGGAGCCAAAAAACGTAGTAGGATAAATATTTGTTTTCGATTAATAACGATTCTCTGATTTCGATGATGTAGAAGAAAGTGCGTAGGATCCTGTTTTGCGGGTGGATGGCGTCGCAATATGTCAACCGGCAGAGGTAGTCGAGAAGTTTGCGGATCATTTAGACCAAGTGAGTAGATCACGGAATTCTGACGAAAACTTCCTCGAACGCAAGCGGATTTCCGAACGCCATCTCGACTTTTCGCACCGAAGTGAAATACAACAACGCCCCATTCAGGAAACAGGAGTTAGATCGCGCTCTCGCAAAATCTAAGAACAGCTGCCCCGGGGATCATAATATCCATTACCATTGTTTTAAAAACAATGCCATTATGCTTTCTGTAAACAAGCCGACGACCTTTTTAGAAATTCCCTGCTATACTCAGTATACTATTGGCGCGGAGTAATAAACCTGTCAGAATTATCGAATCTCCCGTATGGCAGTGGTGTAGGTACCTGATACGTTTGGAAAATCATATTTTTAGCAGGTAAATATATTATAATAGTAAAATCTACCTTGATATGAATTATTATGTGGTTATATGTTATTTATTTTATTTGTATAGTAGATCACATTACAAATTTTACTTCTTATGTATTATATACCATTATTTTTGTATCTTGGTATAATACCCACATCTACGGCTATGATTCTCGTTTCTGTCAGTACCTGGGCTTGATGGCAACGTGTTTACACAGATTAAACTATTGTTCTCAGACCCTAGATGGGTCGATATGCTGCAAGAGCGGCACAATGATCGTGTTTTGGTTAGAATTTATTGGTTTTTACTTAACCATAGAAGTACCGCTTTCACAAGAAAATAAAGAATTATTTTAAGCAATTATGATTTATTACTCCGCGCCAATAGTATACAGACTTTTAGCGACTTGTAATCGTATATGACCCAAAGGCAGGTACCCTTCCCGTTGGAAGGAAGCCATCCTTCCGCTACTAAAAGCGATAAAGATCCTTCGTCAGCCAAAAATTACAGTCCGATAAGTCTCACGTCGTGTATGATTAAGCTTTTCAAATTGGTGAACAGAAAACTCGTCTGGTTAAAATAAAAATCAAATTAATTTTCATTATGAACACAATTATAAATGCTCAATAAAATGACGACCTAATTAAAATTACCACTACAATGTACAAAGAGTTTGCACTAAAGCTAAAGCAACAAATTTAATTTCTATTAAAGATTATGTATGTACATAATAGATATTTATCACATATTTATTTAAGAATTAAAAATATGCCACAATAAAAAATTCAACTGACAAATTCAAAATTATGAAATATATATTGAAATCCAATTTTAATTTAAGAATTAGAAGTAGATATGTAATTGAAATTATTCATTTATTATTTAAAAGATTTAAAATTTGTCTTTTATTTACAAATGACATTGATATGCCGTCATTTGACATTTACATAAGTTGGTATCAAGACTGTTCGTGAAGGAAACGAAATTGTTATAATGTTATCCTTTAGTTGTTGAGTTAATAAGAGATACAAACGACCATTTGAAATAATACGTTGAGCTAATCATAAATGAGGTTGTACTCAATATACGAGGGCATATTTTATGCTATCTACCTAGCTATAAAACAAAAGAGTAACAATGTCAAACAAATTTTGGAGTTGCTGTCGCTGTTAGAAGTACATGTGCTAAGTTGTGTTTAGTTTGTGCTCTTTACAGAGATTTGAGAAGATCAATTTCTCGATAAAATGAGTGAAACTAAGGTTGGACATCGCAGCTAATAAAGTTCCCGACAACAGAAGGCAAAAGTCCAAAAGCCATTCAAGAAAAAATGGTTGCTGTATATGGGGAAGATATAGCATTTTATTTTCAAGCAAAATATTGGTTCAAGCTCTTTCGATGGAGACGACAGTTAATCAATCATGACCCAAAGTTCGGATTTTGGTACTGAAAGATCGGCGTAAAGATCTCTGTCAATGCCAATGAAGCTTGTATATGCGAAGTAAGTATTTTGCATGACGATTTGGGTATGAAGGTGTCTGCACAGTGAATACCCAGATTGTTTACACCTGAACAAAATCTGTACAGAAAAGAAGTTTCTCAAGAAAATTTGGCCGATTTGGAGAGGAACAAAACATTTTATCTCAAATTATCATCGGGGATGAGACTTGGCTACACCACTAAAAACCACATACATATAGGCCAAGACTCCAATTTTTTGAACAAAGAACTGATGGCAACTGTTTCTGGGATGCTGAAAGTCTTGCTTATTGAATATATGTCGAGGGGGTCTACCATAAATGAAGAGGTCTACGGAAACACAATTAAAAATTTTAAAACTGCCCTGGAGGAAAAACGCCTGCATTCTTATCCACAAAAGAACTTGCTGCTGCACGACAATTGTCGGGTTCATAAGGCAAACAAATTATCAGCAGATAATCAATGACCGTGGGTTTATGGAGTTAAGGTATTCAACTTACAGCCCCGACCTAGCTCCGTCAAACTTTTTCTTACTCAAAAATTTAAAAAAGCATCACAGGAGAAAAAAGCGTTTTGCTTCTGATGAAGAACTCAAACAAGCTGTTGATAAATATTTTTTTCTGGAGGTATTGGAAATTGGAAAAAAAGATGGAATAAGTGTATTAGTGTTTGAAGGGAGTTATGTAAAAAAAACAATTTTTTGTTCTCTTTCATGGCTAGGTAGATCACATAAAATACGACCTCGTTTAAAAAAGATAGCCATACACAAGTATGTACATTGATAAATCGAGACAAATAAAAGGAATGCACTATATTGGTTTGTTGTAGACAGCACTTCCGTGTTATCAAATTGTACTGCGGATTCATTGAAAGAAACTATCGTCTGCATCACTGGGATAACTCCGCAGTCGCCAAGCTTTCTTCCAAGAAACCACGCTATATAATTTGTTAAAACGGAAGTGCTGACGACAACAAACAACTACTATGTTTGGTTAAACGTAGAAACTTTAGAGATTCACAAAAACCGGTGAAAACAGAAAAATGAAAAAAAAAAAATAGGGTATCCATATTAATAGCGTTTGGCATGCAGCGCTTAAAAATACTAAGACCAAACCATTCCTAATATAGAAGATCAGTCAGCCATGAGTAGTTAACCATCCGTACATGAGCAATCAGCTACCAGATCCAGACAAAATATCAGTCAGAAACTTGAAACCAGTTCTACGACCACGGCACCGAGAATGAAACAAAAGGTCTGGAGAAAGAAGAAGAACTTTCAATAGACCACGATTCATTAATCCCGAAAATCATAGTATAAACTTATTTTTCAAGCCATCCAAAAACTTCAATAGAAATGTCTAATAAAGTGTAAAGGTTGCTACAAATTGTATGTAAAGCAATCCAAGAGAGAGAAAACACCTCCTAAAGGGCATGTAGTCAAGTACAATATGCTTAAAAATAACCACAGATTAAACGGTATTAATTTAATTAAAGAAGCGTGGAATAAGAACAAATTTGTAAACTGGCCGCCGCCAACTAGTCATCGAGACAAGTAGCAGCCAAGACTACCGGCCACTGAAGCAACTGACCGCAAGGACAACTGTCCGCCAGCACAACTCAAAATTAATTTAGGTTAAACGACAAAGACATAAAAGAAGAAACAACACGGAGTTATAAAACAACATGTATACAGGGTGAGTCATAATTAGATTTAAAGTTTTCAAGGGTGTAATTTCCTAGCCCAAAATATTTAAAAAGTTCTTATAAAATTTTGTCAAAAAAGGTCAACTGTCGGAGTTATAACCGTTTAAAGATGGCGTCCAAATACTGATCAAACCTGTATTTCTTCGAAACGACTATATCTACTTCAACAAATTTTGGCACATTTCATATTACTATTACGAGCTATCAGCTGATTATAAAACATGTTTAAAATTACAACCAGAATAGTAGATTCCAGGAGCGTACTAAGAAATATTAGGCCCTATTTTATAATCCGTTCAAAAAAACTGACAATTAGATTGGAATTATTTAAATTCTTTTTTTTTTAGATAAAAAGGGTCTTTTTTTTTTTTTTTTTTTTCCTGTTTTCGAAAAATTGATAATAAAAATAACTAATTACAGATAATAATGGTGTTGGATTCGGTGAAACAGAAAACAAAAAAAATTATTGAAATGTTTCTAACAAACAAACTGACATATGTTGTCAGATCAAGAAATACATTTTTGATCAGTTTTTGGACGGCATCTTTAAACGGTTATAATTCCGACAGTTGACTTTTTTTGACAAAATTTTATAAGAACTAAATAAATATTTTGGGCCAGGAAATATACCCTTGAAAACCTAATTATGACTCGCCCTGTATACAGAGTGATTCTAAAATTGGTCAAAGCAGAAAGAGGGTGCAAAATTATTAATTTCGATATCGGGATCCCATGCCTAAAAGTGCACACCTGACCAGTTACCGTTTTTACTAATTTTGATTCCACCACTAGTCAGAGGTGAATATGGCTTCTAAATATAAATATTCGTAATTTCCAACACCCTTTCTATTTTTATATTTTACCGCGAGTTTGGGTACGTCGCCATTTAACTAGTACGTTGAGGTTGTATTCCTCACCTCCACTTAAAGGAGTCCTTCTAAAGAAAAAAAAAAATTTAGTAATCACAATTAAAAAATTATTTCGACAAATATTTAAAGTTGCGCATAATATTGTTTGTCCAAATATTATTCTTATAAATGAAACAATAATCTTTACTGAATGTATTATTTAATTCGAAATGCAAAATCTAGAAACAAATGACGTTTGATGTAGTAAAGAATAGTTATTCTGTAACAGGCTACGATAAATTCGATGCAAGTGAAAGGTTTCGAGCGCGAGCCGAGGCAGGTGAATATTTGCACATTTTTTCAGTACAAAATATAAAACACCTGTTAAAAGTATGTACATTAAAATGTTTGCTAGTGATTTTAAATTAATTTTTTGATTATCTGTAATCTACTTAAAATTAAATTTGAGAAAATTGCTTCCCTAAAGTTTAATGTTAAACAAAAATTAGTAGTGCTGTAATTAAAATTAAACATAAAATAAAGAATATCTACTTGAGTAACATTGATTTCAATCCAAAAATAGAAGTTAATATACCCAAGATAAGAGCTTTATCATAAAAATCATATACAACGTAAAAATTATATCAAGAACTTGAATAATAATTATGTCGGTGGATGCCTATTCAAGCACATATTAATACATAAATTTAAAATTTCCAGTACAAGAATAGGATTAAACCAAGTGAACAATAAATTATTAAAAAGCTATGAATAAAAAGTAAATTTCAGTTTAGATGGAAAAAATTGCATTTAGCATGTGGAAAATGAAAAAGTACTGACGTAGTAATGTTGTGCTTAATTAAATTTTTTGATTCAATATTAAACTTTTATAATAAAGAATGTAATTATATATTTTATGTTGATTTTAGCAGTAAATAACAATTTTGATGTTAAAAAAATGAAACCTAATACCAAGTAAACGAATAATAACTTTTGCAATTAATAATAACAAACTTGTTTTGTTTTTCTACATAAAATTAAATATGATGTGGAGTAAAAACAATATAAGTAAAATGTGTGTCTTACGACATCTCGTGTAAAACATTGACACGTATGAATAGTATAAACTAAGAAAAATGCCAACAGTTAATTGTAACGACATGTGTGCGCTTAAAGTACATAGCGCTATCTAAGCGATAGCTTTAATGCTTGAAACACACGGTGTCGATAAAGCCAAATAAGCTTGTAAAAAAACACGCAACGAAAGAACACCTGATGCAGCATTTCGCTCTTATTATGAGCTCATCAGAGGTGTATACTTAAGTACGGTATACAATTGTACAAGACGGCGGTTGGTCTTTTAAACTCTCATGGAGCAATGAACATAAGTAAAATGTGTGTTTCAAGCATTAAAGCTATCGCTTAGATAGCGCTATGCACTTTAAGCGCACACATGTCCATATAATTAACGTTGGATTTTTCTTAACAATATGTTAACTTAATTTCGCAAAAACTTTAGAAAACGTACATCAAAAAATTTCAAAATTCCCTATAAATTAATCACACTTGTTGAATTTTGTCTAATTATAATTCCTGGTTTTGGGTGTAATTATTTTTGGGTGCTGTGGAGAGAATTTTAATTATAATTGTTCGGTTGGTTATCTCGGTTGTCGTCTGCGAAACTAGAATCCCCGGCTTATTCTGATCCAGTGAACAACCGGCCAAAACGAAAAACAAAACCTTCAAAGGTGTTTTTAGGTATTTAGTTTCCGTTAACTAGCCATCCACAACATCAAATTCAAATACATAAATAGTCGTAAGTTTTAATTATCTCTTATTTTAAAGCGATTAATACTTTGTTAATTCCATTTGCTTTGGAGACAATCTTTCTTTCTTCGTTTCAAACTTATACCGGAATCTTGGCGTTTGCTTTCAAACATAAAATTAATTCCTATTTACTTTACATACGTATATTTTCTTTATTATTTTGTCGTTTATTAATAACAGACAAAACAATATTTGTGGAAACGTGTCCATCTAGCCTAAAAATTAAACAATTGTTTCTAGTCCACTACATAATATCTTAGTTTTGCGCACCTAGTGTCGGTCAAATTAGCGATCACGTACGCAATGGTGCGTGTAGCAACTTTGTCGCGGTATGTAAAAGCAGTGACAAAGTCGATTCTTCAACCAATTTAACCCAAGTATTAGCGAAATAAGATCTCGAATTGCCTGCTGTAAGTCCGCAAGAGGTTTTGTTTCCTATTGTACATCTCTTGCGAACTTCCGCAGGCGATTCTGAGATTTTAATTTTGCTAACACTTAGTTGGCTTATAATTGGATCGCTTATGTAACTGTTTTACATACCTGTCGACAAGTTGCTTAAGAGCACAAAATATCTTTACCAGATTAATTGGCCGATAAGGCACATGATTTTTTACATTACAATCCCCTTACCATAAGGCTTTTCCTCAAACATTCAATACTCAAGAAGATAATCGGTGCCTGCCTTCCTACAAATACTAAATTTAGCACGTAACTTTCTTGATTCAGAAATATACTTACTATAGATTAAATTCTAAATCACCCGAAATCTGTATCGGAGGAGACAACCGTAACCCTGAAACCATGCATCACTTAAAAATATATCATATTCTAAAGCAAGGGTTGAAGGGTAGATAGTTGAGGTTCGACTGGTTCACGTGACGGCAAACTGCTCCCACAACATTGTAACTTTCGGTGTTCCCAATAACGATGTTCAACATCATCTGCTATAGCAACAATCCTTATTTTGCAGCTACTTGAGAACAATAATGAAAAATCAAAACAAATTAATGCTAAACAAACAATAATTACAAAAAACAAGATATAAACATAACTAATATTACCTAACCTAGGGGGTTGTTTTGAAAGCAAGTGAACAAACTTCAAACACCATAAAAGTAACCAAATATAAATAAGAAAATATTTCAAAAATAAAAATGGCACTTAATCCCATGACATTTGGACAGTTCAATATTTCGAAAACAATTATTATTGCCCACTACAATCAGGACAAGTGTAGCATGGTCAAATTTGTTTTGAGGTCACCGACAGAAATGAGAAGCAAACCAAAAGTCTCTTTATAGTAAATGAAAGCCTAAATTTTGACCGTTTATAGCTCCTAATTTCTATCGTCATGTAAACAGTTTACGAAATATTAAACTGTCAAACGTCGTGGGAACATGCAAAAACAACAAAAAATATTAACTGATAGTAATAAACTGAACATAAAGCAGAGGTTCTGAATCGAGCTAAAATAAATTATAAACTAATAAACAATCAATGCTATAAGAACAACAAGAAGTTGTCAAGTTCAGTTGTAAACACGACATAACTACAACAAAAATTAATTGACAATCAATCCAATAACAACCAGGCAACAAGAACCATGGTCCTGCTTTGGGGGTTATTTATGCTAAGTACAGTTCTTCAGGTGAGTACTAACAAATGTGTCCATTAGCTAAGTGGTAAGGAAGTGCGAGGTTACATATGGCTCTGGTTTATTCTTAATAGGCAAGAATAAACACCTGCTTGAAGAATTAAATATCAAGGGATTTTACTACGACCTCAACGCTCAAATTTATAAGACAAAAAGTGAGTGGAATTATCACAATAGTGGCAGAAACACGTTGAAAGCAAAATTGAGTTGGTACACATAAGTCGAAAATTTTGCAACGATACTCTAAAATTATGGTTTAGAAGTCAGTAATTTACATAAAAACGTTTCAACAAACCAAAATAATTTCGCTCCACAACGCTAATTTTAAACCAAAACCATAATTAAGAATTAATTTACAGTCATTTTCTGACGACTTGCACCAAAAACTGGACGGGGAGTAAAAATGCTACCAAAAACTGTTAGGACAGAATTTAGAATTCAGAGTAGCGTTCTAATATTAAAACCGCCCTCAACGGGTTAGTCACTCATTGCTGACTCAAGCCTAGCTAAAATCTCACTCACTTTTCACTCTCTAAATTTTAATCACTCATTGTTCTTTATTCGTTTCTGAATACTGTTTATCGAGGTTAGGGAGCATGGGTGTGAGGCTTCTAAGTCATTTCGCCCCCATTGTTTCGCCCCACACGTTTCGCACCCACTCGTTTCGCCCCCGTACACCTTTCGTCCTTGCGGTCTACGTGTATGTACAAACAGTGACATATTAAATAACCCTGATAAAGTTTAAGTTCATTCAATCATAATTATCGTAATCCTTCATGTGACGTTTTGAGTTATGGCGTAATAGTTACCAGTTTCAATGTAAGTAAGTTTATTTAAAAGGTGAAATTCATAAATTTACCAATTCAAAATACTTAAATAACGGACAACATATTTATTTACACTTGATTGCAATTAACTGTCTAGATAGTCGTTTGAAAAAGTTTCAAGAACGTATTTTTTCAGACCCCAGTTTATTTTTATATAGTCAACGTAAAAATCCAAATGACGTTTTTCTATGCACTCTGCTCGGAAAAGGTTGTGTTTTCAGAGATGTAATATTGGTAGTACTATACCTATAGAAAAATGGTGATAAAGTAAAGTTCACCTTTTTTTATAAATTTGAATTGTTTGTTATTGTTAATCTAGTTTAGGCTTTTCCACGATCATAAGCTGAAGCCACAAAAGAAATATTTAAAATGTAATTTTTTTTCACCACCACACGCGATTAAGCTTTGTGGTGATAACCTGTCTACTTTCGGAAATAAACGTTTGAATAAATTAATGATTTTCTTTTTGTCACCAAATATCGATTTTAACATAATGTTCGTATCAACATTTTTTACGTTTCTCTATAATTACCTTATTGATAACGTTCTATAATACTCTACTAATCGTCTGAGGAGAATTCCTTTTCTGATAACAATTATGATTTGAATTAACGTTTGAACTCGACATTTGCAACTCTAAAACGTAGAGAAAGAACAAGCCCAAACCGATTGGTATATTGTTGGTTGCTTTAAAGAGGGTTATTTAATATGTCACTGTTTGTACAACCCAAATTCATTTCAGTCTAGTTATTCCCGTTACACGTCATGGTTTTTTTAAATAATGAATGCTGTTTACAATGTTAAAGCGTTCAAGCAACAAAAACGAGTTTTACTGGAAGAAAAATGTATTTCCGTCAAAGTACAATCAATAGAGTAGTACATTTTCAGTTCTTAGGTAATGTACTTCTACTATTAAATTGTTCTATCCAGATTAATTCTACAACAATGTCTATCCATTTTCAGTTTTTACTTTCTCGCATACCTAGAGAAAAAGTATTGTAATCACCCTTGTAAAAATGCATGTATGTATGTATGTATATACTATGACCTAGTGGCCAAACGAATACAACAATTTGATGCAAACTTTATATTTCGGGTTGTGCAGAAGATCCTCAAAGGTATTTCTTTTCTTTTTTTACCCCTAGCCTAAAATTAAGAGTGCAAAATTTAAAAAATCGTTTTTCTCCAAATGGTATAAATACCATGAACGTTTTTGGTTGACTAGAGGTTTTTCAAGTGTACTTTTTTCCTTTTTTGAACTTAAGGCTTAAGTTGAATTAAGGGTTTAAAATTGAAAAATCAATTTTCTCAAAACAACTCTAAAAAATTTCCTTTAAAATTGCCCACGTATACTACATTACAATGTTTACAAACTATGCCGTTTTTCCAGAAAAACTCAAAGGAGAATTAAATCGTTTAAGTTTTAATTTTTCAAGAATTGGAACGAATTTCCTCAAAATTAGTTCTTTAGGCAATAAATTAAGGTATAAATACCATTAACTTTTTGGCGAATTTGTGCCTTAAAATTTAATGAAAGCAATTTTGATTACTCGGAATCGACTTAAAGAATTTTCTAGAAAATTGTACATAATCAATAGAATTATGATGTCAACAACAAGACGATATAAGTTTTTTTCGGATAATTGTGGACAAAATTTTCGTCAAAGTGCTAATTAAAATTGGTAAATCAATAAAATAAAAAATATAAATAAATAAAAATTTTTTTTTACAAATATTTTTACTATCTTAAATAATAAACAATTATTTTTTCTTAAAAAAATAAAAAAAAATAAAGAATAAAAAAAACTTAATTTCTAAAAAATAAAAACTCATTGTAAAAAAAAAAAAAAATTAAAACCCCAAATTAATTTCTATATCCAAATTCTATACATGTATACATATGTACATTGATTAAGAATGTGAATTAACTGTAGATACGAGAAAGTTAGTGTGGGTTACCGTACCATTTATTAATTTATGTAACTCACAAATTCCGTTGTTTATTAATTCTATTCTTAAAGCATAGTGTTTTGTATCGTATCTATTCTGTTTTTTTTCTTACGTTTACAGCACCTAAGATTGATTAGTTTTTTTGTGACTTTAGCCTGGTGACCTTCTATACCTAGCATTGGCCAGGACACACTCAGACATGGTATGTCAAGAACTTGTTATTATTATACTTTTTTAATTTTTGTTTTAGTAGCAGATTATACCTGAGATGTTGTATTGTATTGATTACTGTCTTTGCGACTTTCGCCAAGTGACTTTCAATACCTGGCACTTTACCACGACATACTCAGACATGGTGTGCCAAGAACTTGTTATTATTATTTTTTCGATTTTTTGTTTCTTAGTAAAAACTCAAATAAAATTATTTTTCATTTAGTCCAATGCTTTTTCATTTTTGCTAAATTTTATTGATTATTGTTTTATTGAAGTTTAAATGATATAAAACTAACATTTATTTAAGAACCATTATTATTTTTATTAATTTTCTTTTTTGTAATTACTTCGTTCGTTCGTGGTATGTTTAGGTTTAATTTTTTTTATTTTTAATTATTTTATGTGTATCTCTTCGAATAATAGACGTTTTTAAAATTGTTTTCTTTTCCTAAAATTGTCGGGTTATTAAAGCAAATTGATGTAAATTTTCTAGGTGTGATCTGATAATGCTGTATTAAGAATTTTGAATTGCAGTTTTATGTTGTTTTATCTCGTTTATGCAAGAATAGTTTGGTTTATCCAATGTAACAAATATTGCAATTTTGGTCTTCTAGTTTATAAATAAGTTCTAATAGATCTGTAATGTTTGCTTTACCTTTTATGTGATTGTATAAACATTTCTTTAATGTATTATGATTAGTGAATGCTGTTTTTATGTAACTTCGCTTAAGTTCTACTCCATTTTTTTTGATAATAGGTTAAGTAGGTATAATAAACCAAATTCTATTTTTCTAAAAAGTTTTCTTAAACTTAGTTAAGACGAAAATAAATCAAAATCAAAGTTTCAGACATTTCAATTGTTTTTATGACTAACTAATCGTAATCGTAAAGTAAGATATCTAATTACTCTTTGCTATTTTTCTCAAAACATGTTTAATACAATAATAAATCTATCAAAAAATATACAGGGTGTTATTTGAAAAAAAAAGTAATCTGTTAATCGATTTACATAGTCGACTTTCGAAATAGACTTTTAAAATCGGTTTCAAAGTCGAATTTTAAAATCGTTTTTAGGTCGATTTTAAAATTGCTTTTAAAGTGCTTTTTACAAAGTAAGATATACAACGAGAAAAACTAATAAACCACGTTTTTACAATTATTTAACAAATTCAAAAATTTTATTGGTTTTAAAATACGTATACGTACAACCTAAATATTTTAATTTATTTTGTTAAAATAGTACCGTTGTTAACACTTACTATTATTATTATTGACAATATTAACATTCATCGGTTTTAAAAATCTATTTTAAAGAACTGCTTTAAAAATCAATTTAGGAAACGGTTTTAAAATCGATTTTAACCGATTTTAAAAATCGAATTTAAAAACGGTTTTATAAACCGATTTTAAAACCAATTTTAGAAATCGATTTTAATGTATGATTTTCGAGAAGTAACGAATAATCGATTTTTTCGATTAATTGATTTTTCTCTAAAACGATTAATCGGTTTCTGTTTTCGACGGTTTTGTCACCTATTAAAAGAAACCCTGAGGCTCAACTAGATCTGGAATCCAACTCTCAAGAACACCCCAACGACACCTTACAAAAATTCGTCCTCTCAGAACCGGTATAATAAATACAAGCTAAAAAGTATAAACGATAAGTTTACATCCACCATCGGAACTGGACGAAACTATAAAGAAGCTGGACATTCGTGTTAGCGAAAGAAGAAATTCCAAACAACGACGGAGTTTAGATCCTAGATCTAGTCAAAACTCCAGCAAAAGTAAAGAGTCCGAAATATTTTTTTCGTCCATGTATCATACATTATTCTTTTACTCGATTGTATAAAATTTAAAAAAAGACCCAAGAATAATATTAAATCACGCTCCAAATGAATCAAGTTGCCATTAAACTTTCATAGTTATCGAGATGCCACGAACATTTCATTGTTTTATTAACGTGTCGTTTAATCATTTCACATTTAATTAAAATCTTTTTAAAATGGAGAGTGACGATGATTTACTGATGTGTACCCATGTGCGCGAAATCGCCGATGAAGTTTCATTAAAATTAGTGCCACAAATTCCGTTTCAAATAGTATAGAAATAAACAAATTTAGTTATTTTAATAATTGTTTGTCGGCCGAAAAATATTTTTTCCACGACCACTATGAAAACTTTACATTTCGTAGTCCTAAACCACTAGAGAAAATTTGTTATATCTAAACATCTGCAGAAAATCATTTCGTTACTAGCAACGGTATATATACCCTAATTGACTGAATGTAGTTGTAAAACCTGATTGGTTGCTCGTTTTGATTTGAAACTGACATTTATTTATCTAACCTAAAAATCTGTCAAAACGACGTCTACACTTCAAATAAAAAAGTAAACTTGATAATTATTGTTCATTATTGAGAATAAAAAAATGTTTGGTAGTCATAAAAACAGCTATATTTTTTTAAATTGCCAAATTGAGAGTTAAATGTTATATTAAATTTTGATAAGACTCATAGATACTACATACTAGTCTTGGAAAAAGTATAGTGTATTACTTGGGATAAAATCATGTTTCAATGCTCGTGATTATCAGCGCTCAGGCTATCACCCTCGCGCAGATAATACACTCGCATGAGAACTGTGATTTTCTCCTCGTGTAATACAATATACTACTTCGGTCTAGGACCCTAGCTACCACAATGTTTGATGAAAAGATCAAGTTTTCGTCAGGAGATTCAAACCGAGAAAGAGTTGTTTATGATACAATCGAATAAAAATAAAATAATATTATAGTAATTAACGTCACAAGTCCAGGAACGCACATTTAACAGTATCAATGAGAGTTTACTGGACAAGTCCATTTTCCCGAAATAAAACGAGGCCGTAAAGTAGCAAAATTCGGTGCAGATGAAGTAAAAAACTAAATAGTAACAGTGACCCGCACTAATTTTCTCGCATCTACACTAATTACGCATTCTAAATTAATGTATTGACGTGTACCAATTTAAATTGCACAAAAAGGAAAAATTATCCTATTATTATTATTATCTTACTAAAATTTTTTCACGAATTATCCCGAAAAAACCGGATAGCGTTATATTTTGACACGTACCAAATTTTCTAAAAAATCTTTTTAGAGGTTAAAATCAATCAATTAAATTTTAGGGTAGTAAAAAAATATAAAAGCAGCTCTAAAAACCTGCATATGAAATTTGAATCAAATTGTTCTATTAGTTTGGCCTTTAAGTCAGAGTACATACATACATACATCCATACATTTTTTTACCGAGCACGATTACAATACTTTATCTCTAACTATGCGAGAAAGTAAAATAATAAGTATTAAATAAATATTCAATTTATATCAATCAGTTAAACTACAATAAAACATTAAACTAATAATCAAAAAAATGTTGCTAAAATGAAAAGTATTAGACTAAAGAAAAAATAATTTGATTCACCAAAGAAATACACATGCTGTACGTAATAACCTCGTACCTCAATTGAATAAAACGTTAACGGAAAACAAAAGGAATATAATTCGTTCCGAACAAGGAAACGGTCGTTAGTTCGAATCCATCAACTTACCACAACAACCAGTGTAAAAATATCGAGAATATGATTCGCAAATGTTTTCATATATTTTTGGAAATATTTTACTAACATTTACCTAAAATGTTTTCTAATATCCACCTAAAATACAAAATCACTGAAAAAATTCGAATATTTTGGATGGATCATCAAATTTCTCATTTGTTCATAAAATGTAAATGACAAAAATTCTATAATTTTTATAATTGCTAAACTAATCTGATTTTAACAAAATTAATATTATTTTAGGTAATTTGTGAATAAAAACCTACTATTACAAAATAAGGGTTAGAACGTTAAATGAAAAGTTCCATCTGTTTTTTACGGAAAAAGACATTTAGCAAATCTAAAAATACTCTTTTGTTCGTCCATGTACCTCATAAGACTTAATTCAGTCTATTCAGCATTCTGTTTTAACTAAAAGTACCAAACCGATGTAGAACACGTCTACAATTTCAAGGTATTAATACAGTCAAAATTTAGATAAACGACTATTAGTGTTTACATAATCACTTCAATTATTTTGTATCTATTTACTTTGCTGTTGTAATCAGGAAAGGAAAAAGGCTTAGGCAAACAAACTCATGCGGGTGAAAGGTGGTATAGCAAATAATTTCAACGTACTTGTTTCCATTGTAAACATCCCATCCAAAAATATTTCTAGGGGTATTGTTTAAGCGGTACGGTAAAAATGCGAAATCACAGATAAAGAAAAACATATACTTATAACAAAAAAAATGAAAACAAGAAAGTAATAAAATTATTGGAAAACGCAAAGTAAATAAATTATCATGAAGTACTATAATATATGCAATAGATAGTAAAAGCTAGGAAATAAAGTAACAGTAATAATTAATCAACGATTAGACAGATACGAATATCAAGCAGTTCAGATCAATAACAAAATAATTATTGAGAATTTTTAGTAAAAAATAGAATAAAACAACTTAATTCAAATAACTTTAGTTTCATATTTTATAAAGTTAACATTTAAAAAAAAACAGAATCGCTTCCACCTAATCTAATCAAAACAGGCTTGGTTGTTTGTTTGCTTCGCTCTTCTTTTATCATTATTGAAAATTCGTTTACAATGAAATAATTAACGCTTATAAAATAAAACTTTATTATTCGCGACGAAGTGAATAAAAAAACCAATGATCTGAAGTTTATCTCTTGTTTGTTGTATCTTATGAATAACACTCATAAAAATTGCTCGACAAAAAATGAAATTTGTATCACTACGATACCTACGCCATTTTATTTAAACTTTTTTTTATAAAGTCACATTCTATAGAATATTTTTCGTTATCGACAAATTGGTTTGATAGTATTTACGACTGAGTGTTTCCTAAACGTGACTAGAAATTAATATTTTCCATCTGTCGTACAAAATTGCAAAAACGTTGCATAAGCTAATATTTCGGGTACAATACGTTGTAAAAGCAATTTCTTTTTTAAAAAATTCCGCTATTTTAAACGGTTGGGTTTTCCTCGTAGGTCTTTTACTATCTATATTTATTGGAACGTCAACTTACTAAACCTGCCTTTTTTCTACCGAGTTTCATTTTTCAGGATGCTCTACTGATCTGACTGTCGATTTTGTTACGCTTCAGATAACGATGCTTCAATTTTTCTATTTAAATTTTCAGGAAAAAAAGTTTACAAGATATTTTTTATTTTTACTACGAAATTTGTTATGACTATTTCAGTTCAACTACAAATAGTTTAATGTTCTTAAAATTATTAATTAATTGAGTTAACAAGTGTGGAATAACTAATTTATGTAATTAACTGTAACTTTACGCCTTATCTAAAAAATTGTAAACATTTCAAAGATAATGAGTTTCGGTTCTGAGACTGGTCTTTTGTCCGCCTCTTTGCACTTTAGGTGAATACCGGAGGGTATAAAGAAACTAAAAAAAAATTGCTAAAGCACGTAGGACTAAAAACAAAGAGATGATAGAGGAATATAAGAAAGTGAACATGGACATACTAATAATCATCAAGAAAAAAAACCAGAAGAAACAGAGGAAATAGATTTTTTACAGATTTTGTTGAAAAATAGAAAATACCTTTAGTCGACATAAAGCCAAAAAAACACCAGGATCAAGGAAACCAGAAATTAACAATCATTATTTATAGACTACGTAATAGCAACGTCAAATGTGATCATAGTCAAATTTTGATTTTGGCCAAAACGTTAAACGTGACATAACGTCGAATTTGGTCTTTAAAAAGCATTTTTCGATATATCTTTATTAACAGTTTTTTGTGTATCAAGGCTGTAAATGTAGTTTTTTTGGCCTTCTGATTGTTGAATTGAACATATCAGAAAAGGCCGATAGAAAAAACTTTAGAGCCGCAGTGCACTAAAATTTTTAGGCGCTCGCTTTCTGTTTCTAAAATAAATGATTAAATAGGAAAATAATAAAGGTTAGCTAAAAAAAGTTATGTTGTTAACATTCATTATTATAAGAATGTCAATATCAATCTGTCGCTTTTTGAAAATCATGCGAAGACAAGCGGCAGTACATCGTACTATCTTGACATGTAATATAATTTGCATAATAAAAGTTGCGAACACTGTGTACCTTCCAGGACCGTGATCGTAACAGACGTCCACCGAATCAACAACGACACTATTACCGGTTTCAAAAAACAAGACACCTGTGTTTAGATTGTTATAATTTTTTTTATTTGGCGTTCGATTGTTTTGAAAGTTGGCACTAGAATCGGCTATCGTCTTTTGTTTTCGAGTTACAGCCAAAAAATCAATTTTTCTATATTTTGAAAAGTGTCTATATCCTAGTTGTTTATTAAGTTAGAAAAAAGCTAGTAATACTTTCATTAGACACTTTTTTGAGAGCAATTAAATGGAATGGAGGGATTTTAAATATCTACATTTGTTTACGAGTTATGAAATAATTTTTTTTCTTTAATAGAAACCATAGTTGGCTGTGATTTATTTTGATAGATTTTTTTTCTCTTTACGACGATATATATCATGTAAGGTCGATCATAGTTAAATTTAGTCAAAACTCATATTTTCCAATATCAAATAAAATTATCGTAGATAACAGACATTTTGTTTTAATTTTATGACGGATGTCATGTATGTATGCTGCCTCTAATTACGTTCCCTCATTTTCATTCTTCAATCGTCTGAAATGGCTGACGAAAACTATGAAAAGTATGATATGTTAGAATGCTCTATTCAAAGATAGTAACAATTCCGACATTGCATCGGAAATATACTTCTATCGTTAGAAAGAAGACAACCTCATAAAGTAAATTACACGATTTCAAACTCTCCTTATGTAAAAGATGCGAAAAACAGTCTGTTTTTGGTTATTTATAAATAACTGCCGAAAAGTACACCTACAAATTTGATATTTATTGAGCACAAGTAGATATGTACAATGTACATACATGTTAACTTTCAAAACAATCGAGACGCCAAAATAAAAAATTATAACATTCTAAACTCAGGTGTCTTAGTTTTGAAACCGATAGTACATATTTTTGTTGTTCTATGTTATTCCGTCCATCGACAATCCAGCACGAAAATTATTGATTTACAATAATTAAATTCATCCGGCATCCGAGGCTTCTGAATAAAGTTTTTGACAGTTACTACGTTCTTCTAAGAGTCAGGTTGCTATCCTGACTCTAAAACGCTACTCCCTTATCAAGTTGGAATGCTGGAAGTTGGAGTAGGACAAGTTTTTTTGTAGCGGAGCGGCTAGGTACAACACAGAGCGTAATTAGTCGACTATAACAGCGCTACAGAGATACAGGTAATACCAGGGAATAACATCTTGGAAGAAGACGGCGCATCACTGCTATTCAAGATCGGTACATCATCAATCAGGATCGCCGATAGAGTATACTATCTGCTACTGAGTTACAATTACGTCTCCACCCAGTGCATAACGTCCATAGCTAAACCATCAGGCGTCGTTTAAGAAAAGTCAATTACCTTCAAGCCCCCTTAGAGTTCCACCATTAAGCGGGGAAATCGAGGACATCGCGTAAACAGGGCTCGAGAACACTTAAACTGGACTCACAAACAATGGTCAATTATACTATTTTCTGACGAGTCGCGATTCGAATTAAGACCAGATATTCGCAGAATAAGAGTCTGGCGTCAGGCTAGTAATGTAACAAGGCTTCAACATGCCCAAGAAGTGCACAGCTACCGAGGTGGTACTGTAATGAAATGGGCGGTAATTATGATGAGTGGGAAAACTGATATCGTATTTCTAGATCAATTCTTAAATGCTGAACAAATATCCACAATATTCTTGAATCTGTTGTTCAACCACTTGCAGAAGCGTTGGACAAAATTTAACCCTTATGCTTAACAATGCATGTCAACATGTGGCAAGAGTTGTTACCGATTGGCTAAATAAAGCAAGAATTGAGGTTTTGCCATAGCCAGCTCAATCTCATTGAGCATGCATGGGATATGCTTCGGAAAAGATGACTGCCACACATGGTCGCTATACAAAATCGACGCCAGCTGCAAGAATTTCTTTCACAGCAGTAGAATCTTCTTCTACAGGAAGACTTGGACGATCTTATTCTGTCTATGCCAAGAAGATATATGGCGGGTTTAAACTTCAGAGCAGGACCCACTCTTTATTTATTTCTTATTCTTCAAAATTTTAATTCAACATAGGATAAAATTATGTTGAATATTAATTTAAGATTAATTTCAGTAATAGCTTACCTACTTCACATTTAACGTTCAAGACAAAAATGGGAAAAAGATGCAAACAATTATTTTTTATTTTGAACAAATAAGATATAACCTTAGATTATCATTAAGACAGTAAACATTTTTCAAAATATGTTTAACGATACAATACTAAGTGAATTCAAACTAAAATCATTGGCTCATTACTTTCCAATTACATTGACATTTACTAAAAAATTGTTATTGAATGTTACTACTTCCGAGTGTGCGCAATTAAAAAAAAATACAATTTAAAATCTGGTTTTTGTGAAAATTTATAGCTTTCATTACCACATATGAAATGCATTACAAGTGTTGCTAATTTTATTCCAACAATATGCGTTATTAAAAAAAATCGGTAAAGGTAGATTGTATTCTGTTTCAAACAAAAACACTAAAATTGTTAAAATTAATCAAAGAATGGATTTTGCATAAAACTTAATTGTAAATTTAGAGCAAATAAGGTTTAGAAAATTGATGATCAGAAATCTGCATTTGTCTAAATTTACAATTAACATTTAATCAATCAATTTACTTTAACAATATTATAATTTTATAAAAATTTGGTTAGCAACTTAATTACAAAGTTTAATGCTACTGAAAAAAAATTATGTTCGTTGTATGTACTACCAAACAGCATAGAGGGTGACTTGCGTAGATCGCGCATTAAAGTTTTTAACTTGCAGATAAATCAAAATCTTGAAATTCGGTACGCGAAAATAATTGATAATTATCGATCTACCAACAGTATTTTCAGACTTTCAACTACACAGGGTGTGCCAAAAGTTGATATCAACCTTATTATTATTTCAATACAAACCTATAATCCATTTTGCATGGGTCGATTGTCCATATAATTCTGAGTTTATATAACCTAAATTATTTTTTTTGTGATTTTTCTTACATCATTCAAGAGAAAAATTGAATTAAATTGAAAATTGATTGTGCCCTTATGGTGAAAAATGGAACCACCAGTAGGACAAGTAAAACATCAGGAGTAAGACCATTTTTTAGAAAAAAATGACCTGTCAAAAACGGTCAAGAATAAGATAACATAATTTAGGTTATATAACTTAGAAGTATATGGACAATCGACCCATGTAAAAGAAATTATATGTTTGTATTTAAAAAAATAAAATGATCGATTATCGCCGCGTACCAAATTTCAAGTTTCTGATTTATCAATAAATTAAAAAACTTTTAATGCACACTCTACGCAGATCACCCTGTATAATAACGAAAGTACGAATGAATATTATTGTGATGTTGTTTTTGTATTGTTAATAAGTACAGGATGGTAATTTCCATTTAACTTAAATACACAAACAAGAAGTTTAGTTTTAGGATTCTATTTCCATTGTGGTAGGTAAATGAAAATGTAATAAGGCAATTGTGTAAAGGATCTAAGCATTTCTCAAACGAGCTCGTTGTTCTAAATTGTACAGGCAGTTTGCTTAACAACCATAAATAATGTCTACTCCTAAATTCGAAATTAAATGTCACGACTTACAAAGATCTGCCTGACCCATTTGATCAAACCGTTTTGGTATTATATAGGTTCTAGTTGTGCCATTTCTTTTATACTTTTCCATTGTCGTTACAAAATCAATATTTTGTATTATTCATTGCAGCGAGTCAGTACAACTTACGGTACGTGTTACACATCATTTATATTCTACCGGAGCAATTAAAATTGGAATTGAGTGCTAAATGGAATTTCAAATAGGTTTAATGTTTTAGAAAACACTGTAGTGTCATAAATTTTTAATTAATTTTATAACAAATTGAAATTTATATTTGTATCGTAGGTAATGTTTTTGTCAAAATTAATTGTACTTATGTTTTTCATCTTAATAAAATTATATCAAAAATTTTTTTAATATTATACATAGTACTTTTCACAATAAACGGTTAACGTTTTTATCTTTCAATATTCTATTCCATTCTATCCAAAAATATTCTTATGTACGGTCATTAGTAAGACGTGCATAAGTCATAATCATCATGAATAAAATTTTTATTACGATTTATTAAGAATAAATTATTGTAAAATAGGGAATTCTAATGGCTTCTACTGTTGAGTGAAATAAATAGATAAAAAGATCTAAATAAAGATAAAAATAAAAATGAATAAACAAACTCTACATCTTCAGTAGTCATAATTGTCGAGCTCGGTACGCCTTATTTTGACGCGGCGATCATCTTGATTATATTTACGTCAATGGGTGTTTAGGTTACTTTACGGTTTTTTGTAATTATACAGAAAATATTAATATTTTAAAAATTAATAAAAATATAACATACGAATAAATAAATAAAATAAATAAGTATATAACATATTGCTTTAAACCTCCGTACCATGTCTTTTAATTTTTTATAAACCGAGAAAGCTGTCCCAAATACTTTGGTATCTTTACCATTTTGAAATAACACATATTGCTGCAATTTTTATTAAAGTTTTCGATAAACAGTTATAATTTGTTTCCTGTGAATTCCCTGTTGCTACCCTCCATGCTCCTTTCCTCTTTTCTGTGATTAATTCTTCACTATTTTTCTTTTCTATTGCTTTAGTCGTCTTCCAGTTTTCTGTGCCATTGCTTATTTTCATCACCAATTTTGTTTTATATTTTTTATTTTATATTAACCGCCAAATATTAATCCCTCAACTGCCTTCCATGTCGTCATCAGGATCTTTTTCTTTTGTCGAGGTTCTGCGAGTTTTTTAAATAGTTCCCCAGTATCCTCAGCTCTGATGCATTCTAAAATGCGCCTTACTGTTAGATCTTAGAACCTATAAATTTGATTAATTATAAAGATTTTCGTTCATAGTTTGTTTATTACGCACTTCCATTTCCTTTACATATACAATTTTTCCTTTTCAATTAGTTAATTGTTGAAAATACACACGTACGTTTTTAATCATATCTTGCTTTAAGGCGCTTCACGCTTTGTTAATTACATTAATAATTGTAATTTCACTGTCGAGATGATTCTTTCTTTCTTCGTTTGACGACGTCCACTACATTGACCGGTGATCAATTTCAGTGTATAGTTGGAGTGACATTTTCTAATTTAAGTACTTGTATTTTTTGAACCAACTGCTCACCATGAACTGAGCTTAGCCGTTTTCCATCTCAAACGTAAGAACAAAAAATAACGTCGCCATCTCTCTCTGTCTCCTGGTTAGCTTTAATTGTTACCAAAATAAAATGAATTTACTATTGGGTGTATTATTGTGGTACAAGATTAAACTAATCAACCCATTAAAATAAATAATTATTTCTAGTCACTACAAATTAATACTTAGCCCGATTAAGGCAGAAACATATTTCCTTGTCTGAACGCAATGCTACGCTACGCTTTCTGATACTTCCTGTGCACACTGACTCAGGGCAACGCCACGCTGCTCAACACTAAATTGACCGGAAAAGGCCAGGGTTTACAGTGCTTCTAGAACAGTCGACGTAAAAGCAATGGATAGTTTGGATGAATTTGAAGAAGAACTGGATGAAGCAGCAGCTACAAGCTGTGTCCTGTCCTCTTTGAAGACAAAAGTTTGAGTTCATAAAGCCAACTGTAATCGAGAACGCGATAGAGGATGTTTGTTATGAGCCCTATATTAGTGTGTGATTGTGTGTTTGGAAATTCTGTTATACTGTTTTCTTATTGCCCGGCAGGGTCTTGATGATTCTCGAAATAGTGATCCGGGGAGAGCAACACGATTTGCTTGTTGATTATAGAGTACTGATCACCTTCCATATTTCTTATTATTCTTATAGAGAATACCACACATTAATGAATATATTAGAGAAGAAGAAAATAGTAATAGATGTACTTTCGAATGAAGTGAGAACAGTTTGAATATCCCAAGTTTCTTGGCCCATAATTTTGACTTAATATCGCACAAGCAGGGGGTGCTTGCTTGTTCAATTATATTAACTTCCTATCGTTGTCATCCAACGACCTGTTGCGGCGTGCACACTACACTGACCCGTCGCAGTGCCGTGTCTTGGAACGCCACGAAAATCAGAACATTGAAGATACAAGTACCGTCGTGTTGCGTTGAATTGCGTGGATTTGCTCTATATTGAATGTCAGAACCGCGTGGCGTTGCGTTGAGCTGAGTAGTATTGCTTTGCGACAAGGAAATGTGTTTCTGTCTTTAACCTGTCATTAAACCGCACGAATATTTTTATTGTTACAAATTTTACTTTATTATCAAATTAAAAAAAGTATAAACTTACTTTGTTTTGGTCATCTTTTTGAGAATAAGTTTAGAAGTATTAAACGATAGAGGTACATTTCGAACGTTTATTCACTGTAAAATACTCTATTTAAAAAAACACAAGTGAAGTTATGTAGAACATACTCTGAACAATGTGAAACTAATAATATCTTTAAACCACAGTTCGTTAAAAGTTGTGGGGATTATGTCGAAGTGCTCTTAGCAAATAAGCACTGCAACTGTCAATCAATGATTAGATGAGTGAAAGAATTCAATCAATTGATCATATTACTATTCCACTTCTAACTATTTCTAGTTGAGTATTTGCACAGTGAAAACCAAAAGTTTGTTTTACTCTGCCATAATTTTTGAACGACAGCAGCTTTTCGGGTGCAACTTGGTGTGGCAGATCAATTTACAGTTGAGCGAGTTTCAACTTTAAGTACCTGAAATTGAAGCTCAATAAAAGAAGTGGTATCATGTGGCATTGCTTTAGAGATATTAACAAATTGTATGCTCTAACTGAAAGCCATAGCTGGAATTAATTCACATATTTGATAGTATGTTCAAATCTTCAATTGAATTCTTAAATGTATCACCACTCTATGGGGACTCAAATTTTTTTCAAAGGTACCTTCAAAACAAGATGTGAAGATCTCACTCTAGAGTTATTTTATGTATAATGATCTGTTCTCGTAATTATACGGACTAACTTATCTTAACTGAACGTTATGATTGATTAAAAATGATAAATAAAAAACTATAGGTATTACAGGACAAAAACTGTTACCGTTTAAATGTTGTTAACAGAGTTGCGACAGATCTTCGGACGTCAATAAAAAATAAAAATTAAACCAAGTGGTGTAAAATCTAATTTATTCTCACATTTTCCAAGTGAACAACTGGATTTCAATTACTTACCCTGGTCGCCCTGAGTTTCTTTACCTTTTTCATGGCTTTTCTTGTTTTCTAAAAGTGATTGAGTAAATGCTATGCGTTTCAAAACGGCTTGATCGAAACACAAATTAATTAATCGTTGGTATAAGAATATAACTCAAAACGAATGGACTGATTTAGGTGAATAAATTTTTTAGGAAAACAAAACAATCTTAAACACTAACAATTAAACGCTAATCGTTAGTAGGAGATTCGGTTAAAATCCGCAAATCAATTTTGTTTTTTATATTAGTGAAAAAACATGAAAACTGTATGGGCGCGCCAAGTGAAAACTTCTAGAACAATTAACTCATGTTTTGGATAGAACTACAAGACCCACAACGTGCATTTTCGTAAGTTTTTCACGCTTAACTTAATACTTGTTCTTAGAAATATAAATTTATCCCGAAAAAAATATTTATATGATTCAGATGTACTTTGTTACTTCTGTGGAGTCTATACAATCGCAAAACATAGACGAAATATCACCGACTTTGTGAAGGAAATGTATGCTGATTATTTCGGACTACAAATTAAAAAACAAGAACGCTCATGGGTTCCTTATAAAGTTTGTAAATCATATGTTAAATGTTTGCGTCTGTGGAGGCTTAGATTTTGGAATACCTATGATTTGAAAGGAGCCCAAAAATGATTTTAATGATTGTTACTTTTGTGTAGTAAACGTCAAGGCCTTCAATAAGCATAAACTATGGAACTATTCCCATTTAGAGTCTATCGATCGTCCTGTGCTACTTAGTCAAGAACTTCCTCGTCTAAAACACTCCTCACAAAAGAATGATACTCTCTCAGAAGCAAGGTGTTACCAAATTCACAACAGTCAATTCAGTCTACCGGTACAAGTAGAAGTGCGTATGTAGAAGAAACCTCAGCTCATCAGTTGTTTTCACACAAACAACTGAGTGATTTGATACGAGATCTTACTCATCAAAACTGGCGTCAGAACTTTTAGCATAAAGACTCAGAGAAAAGAACTTACTGCAACCAAAAGTGGCAATTACTGAATATAGAACAAGGAAAAAAAATTTTACGGTATTTTAGTGAAAACGAAGAGTTTGTTTATTGTAAGAACATGGATAATTTACTTTTAGAAATGAGTTTATCGGAATATAAACCTAGTGATTGGCGGCTCTTTATTGACAGCTCCAAAAGGAGTCTAAAATGTGTTTTATTGGACTATGGAAACCGATATGCATCCATTCTAATTGCCCATTCCAAGAAACTCAGAGACGAATATCAGAGTATTAAACTAGTTCTAGAAAAAATTAATTACTACAAACATCAATGGTCAATTTGTGCTGATTTAAAAATGGTTAACTTCTTAGTTGGTAAGCAAAATGGATATACAAAATATCTTTGCTTTATATGTCTCTGTGACAGTCGAGCAAAACAAAATCACTGGAACCAAAAATAGAAATTTGAGAAACTCTTTAACCGTAGGTTAACGTAATGAACGAACTATTGTTAGATAGTTAGATATGATGAAACAGTTTGTTAAAGCATTGGACAAGAACGGAGAATATTTTAAATATATTTCCAAAACATTTCTGAAAAATTAAAAGCGGGTATTTTTGACGGTGTTCAAATTCGAACGATAATGAAAGATATCAACTTCAAAGAAATTATGACTACTGTAGAGGCTGCAGCTTGGAGTGTTTTGGTATCAGTAGTAGAAAATTTTCTCGGTAACGATAAAGCTCCAAACATCCCACAAAGAAAATTTATAAATGTGTTTCTCTCTTTTAAATATGTATTAGTTTTTTTCATTTTATACAAAAATTGTTATAAAAATAGTAATGGTCGTCAATAAGTACAACTTTCATATTCATAAATAAAATAATTCTTTTTAATCCTACTATTTTCTACACAATTATCAAAAACATTGAGGCAATTTTGCAAAACTATCAATAGTTTCATAATTACGGCTCTAAAGTTATCCTAAAACCACTCTCGCATCAAAGGCAACAAAATCAGTGTTGGGCAGTGTTATTTTATTTTACAAACTTTTTTGAAAGCCATATTTTCTTATTTTTTGCAATAACATTGTGTAGTAAGAATTACCCTAAACCTGAAACAAATGATGAAATACTCTCACTTTAAAGACTAGAAGTATACCCCTCTTTTTGATTATTAAGAATGTGTAAATAGTAAAATCTTATTTGTATGAATGTAAGCTTTCGGGCCGTTGCCACTAAGATTGTTATCTGCCGGGTTGAGCCATGTTCGTCTTTACCTTCTTCGTTCTCCACTTGACGTATTGGCACAGAAAATAAATACGTTTATTTTTCGGTGGTTTCGGTAAGAATGTTGTTAGCTTTTTTCCGGATTTTCCAAGTGAACCACTCGACTTCAATTGATTCAATTCAATAAGTTTTCAATGACTTTTCAATTTACAAAAAGTGAAGATTCTTATTAAATGCTGTTCGTTTTAAAACGGCTCGACCAACTCAATTATTTTACTTAAATGTTCAAATAGTTCAAATAATGGTTTCAGAAAAACAAAATTTGCATAGAAAATTAGAATATTCCGGCTACATAAATGTTCTTGGTCAACGGATCAATTCGGTTCATTTTTTATTTTTAAATTATTTGTAAACATTAAGAATAAAAGTTTCTAGAAAACATTTGTAATTGAAAATTTTTCTGAAAAGTTTCTGCTAAATCACGATTGGAAGAATGAATATGCGTATCTTATTTTAAAAAAAGTGTATGTACACTCATGAAATTTAAAACTTGGACACCACAATTTCTGTAAACAAAAGTTTGCACATTGTGAAGCGGGCTTAAGGGTATCATTTACAATTCTAACAGCAGGTAGTCTCAGCAGGGGTTATCTTATAGAAGGACTGTAGAATGAATCATTACACTAAGCACGTTTTAGAAAATAGGTAATTTACGTTGCTTACTTAATTTTTTCTTTAAAGAATATATTTGAAGGTATCGCTAATTAAACACCATAGCTCGATTAATTATCGAATCAAAATTTTGTTTAGGAAATGTTTACAAAATAAAATTAGAAATAATTTTGATTTAAAAACGTCTACAAGCAATAACTTTTAAATTAAATCAAAAACTAAACATGGTTATTTGGGTTGACTGATTATTACTTATTTTAAAATAAATCTAACCTACTAATTATTGTAAGTTATTAAAAAAATCATTAAACTCTCTATTCATAATATTTAGTCCTTACAAAATGTATATTTTATGACGTTTCATTTTTTCTGTAGTTAATATAAAAGTGAAAATAAAAACTAAGGCAATTCTTATTGTCAACGTATATATTTAGTTTTTGACAAGAATTTATTACATAATTATAATTAAGATACCAAGTTATAGTTTAAAATTAAATGAAAACTTTTTTTAAATAAAGGTATTACTATATAAATAAATATAAGAAATCAATAATGGGTGTGACCTCCATTATTATTGATACATTCTTGGAGGCGTCTGCTCATTGACGCTATCAAGGTATCAATATAATTAATATTAATCGTTTCCCATGCGGTATCAATGGCTGCAATTAGTGCATTACGGTTTACTGGTATAAAATTTGGCCCTTGTTGTCTTCGGATAACAGCAAGTATTCGAGCCCAAACATTTTCGATAATGTTAAAATCTGGGCTTTTGCTGGCCAGGGTAACAGCTCAAGTTATTTTCTCGTATCCAATTGCGCACAACCCGCGAAGTATGAATAGGGGCGTTGTCCTTTAACAACAAAAATACATTATGAAAATGTTAATTCAACAGATCCCGAACTATTTTTTGGAGAAAGTATAGTGAAATAAGAATACTTACTTGTTGGAAAATATAATCTTCGTCTGGATAAAACACTTCGACTGAAGGTTTCATAATAGTTTCAAAATATCTAAATACGCAGCAGAATCAAGACGTCCATCGATAGCCCAACAAACTCCTGGACCCGCGCGCTAACCCAACCCACACATTCACAGAAAAATAACCACTTCGTTTTTAGGACATATGTGATTATTTTCGTAACGAGTTCCTTCCATTCTAAAAACTTTTAGTGGTCCATCGTTGCGGCTATTGAACGTTTTTCGTCGCTAAAAATCACTCGATTCCAAAATTCCAAAGGTTCGTTCACATATCGCCTTGCAAATTCCAGACGACGTCTCATATTTTCGTCACTGAGAACTTCTTTCGCAGCAGCATTATACTTCTTTATTCCCATCTCCTTTAATCTTTTTGTGCAGTTATACGGCATCCGGGAAAATGTGTATCTGCTATAGCCCTGGAGTATGTAGCAAATGGTTGTTCTGTTACGTAATGAAACAACTCGAGATCTTGAGCACGTGTAGATACTTTAGGTCTACCACTTCCGATGGCTCTTTCCAAAGTGTGTTCAAGATTCCATTTTACTCGGTAATGCCCTACGGTGCTTTTGGTATATCTAACATACGTGAAATTTCACGCACGCTACGGCCGCCGCTAATTCCGAAACAATCCGCGCTTTCAAATCAGCACCGAGATGAGGTGGCATTTTCTAACACTTGAAATTTTAAACTAAAATGGAATTTACATTTCTTACTTTATTTATTGGTTCACACTACCCCTTCTCAAACAGTAGGTAATTGTTTATTTATTACATACTTCTAATGACCAATGTAACAACCCTTAGAGCAATATGACTCAAAGGAAGTAAATTAAACAAGCAAGGATATTCTATTGTTATTGAAACTTATTCATAAAGTAAAAGCCATTTCCTTATAATGCTAATGGACAGGATTTTCTTTTAAGTATTAAGATTACAATAGAGGACTTATAAACTTTCGAAAATATCTAATTATAAATATTTACACTGCAATTGCGCTTTTCCTTAATAATTTCTTAGCAATAACATACACGTTCTTGGTTTTAAGTTGTCATAAATTTGATATGATATAAATTTGTGTTTCTAATATTACATCACAAACTAATCTTTATTCGCCAAAAATTGTTGCTTAAGTTGTAAAGTTCGTACACACCTGAACAACAAACCGAGCAACAAACATAACAACGAACCGAAAGTCAAACAGAACGACAAACGATCTTTTATGATTTCCACAATCCGAACAACAAACGGAACGTTTGTGCTGTTCCATAATTATTTTCAGTAGTTTTCAGTTCATATATATTTATTATTGAGAAGAGAAAATTGCGGAAAACAAGAAGATAGTGCCAACCAATTTTTACGCACAAAGAAGAGTAAAAATTATAATTTACTTCGCTTTTTTTATTTTGGAAATTTCCCGCCCAAATGATGCTAATAGGGACATCATTTTTTCTTGCATTCTTAAACTGTTTTGTTTCTTTTTCCATTTAATTCTCCCGATAAGTTTGTTCGCCGTTTTGTTTAGATTCGTCCAAACCTGCAAACGCATTCGCGCGCATTTTCTTTGATGTCGGAGAAAACGGGAGGCCGCAAACCGTTCGTGGAACAATCAGGACTTGCGAATCTGTTCTAAAATTCGTACGTAGCACCGTCCAAATTAATGTTCCGATTGCCGTTCGGTTCGTTGTTCTGTTTGTTCCTCGGTTTGTTGTTCAGGTGTGTACGAAGCTTTACAATAAGCATATTAATATGAACTATATCTTATGAAAGGAAGTTATGTAACTATAATTAACGATTAACGTTACGTTAGTAGATTCCATTTACTATTTACACATATTTTCTTGGAATTCGATAATTAACTATCGGGATATGATGACTATACTTCGCAGGTTGTGCGCAACTGGATACAAGCAAATAACTTGGAGCTGTTACCCTGGCCAGCAAAAGCCCAGATTTTAACATTATCGAAAATGTTTGGGCTCGAATACTTGCTGTTATCCGAAGACAACAAGGGCCAAATTTTATACCAGTAAACCGTAATGCACTAATTGCAGCCATTGATACCGCATGGGGAAACGATTAATATTAATTATATTGATACGTTGGCGTCAAAAGGAAGAACAAATTTAATAATTATAATATTCACCCAATTCGTGAAAATGTAACTAAATAAAACAGAGATCACCTTGATCTTACATGGCAATGTCAACTAAATAATACAGTAATCACCTATATATTTTATTATTTCATAAATAAAGATCTTTTAAAATTATAAACCAAACAGCTATTAAATACAGATAAAGAATCTATTGTTTATGTACATTTCTAAAGTTCGTTCACAGTAGCAATATGATGATCTCACGTAGTAGTTTGGTTACAAAGGTTGTAATGTTTGCTTGATTTTCCACTATCTACACTTCTAAGTATATTGCAACATTTATTTTTGCTAACTTAAGCATAAATAAAGTACCATTAATGTACATTATGGTCAACAGAAAATTTTATTGTTATGTTGACTGTAATAAATTACTAAGTTTAAGTATCCTATTCTTAACGAAAATAGACTGTAGGTACATCAATATAAGCAACTGTTTAAATTAACCGTATCGAGATTTGTGCAGAACTTTAGTTACTTCTACAAAAATTGACGGCAAAATCAATGGATATTCAAAATACTACACAAAATAATGTTCGACGAACAACAAGTAGGTACTAGAAAAAAATTCAAAACTTTGCCAAAACTTTTAATTTTTGTAAGCAAGGGGTGTTACTTAGAAATTATTATTGAAATTCCCTATTAAATTTTATGTAAAGTTGTTTTGAACTTGATATTTGTACAAAACTCAATATCTATTGTATAAAAAGTTAGATAGTAAGTACAGCATAATAAAATAAAAAGTAGGTACTCACTCGAAGGATCATGAATCCACCTTTTCTTTTCTCCAGATTTCAAAGTTTTCGTGTCATCCTGAAACAAAGTAAGACATTTTAATATTCATCAATCCGTTAAAATGCAAATAAAAAGATCTTCAAATTAAATTATAATTTATAATAAAACATTTTGTGTTTTTTCAAAGATAAATTTGTCCAGCTTTATAAAAACACTAGTACATCTTGGTTTTAATTAGTTCTTTAAATGAGAAATTCAATTAGGTTTCTTGTTAAAATGAATTGAAAATAAGGATGCTTTATAGTAGGAGTATGAAAACAGTTCATTTCGAATCCATTAATTCCCAAAATAGCGTCCAACTTCAAAGATCGTTTCAAAGACCTATATACCTATTAAGTATAACTAGGTATAATTGGTTTTTTGCTCGACATCGAAACTTAACGTAAAGAAAAACGTAGGATCCTAAAATAGATTAATAAATTTTCCAGTGTGTTCTTTTCTTTAATTTACTGTTCAGAATTATTCATGATATGTAAGAAAGCGTTAGTTCGGAAGGTTTATGGCCACATTGTGAACGTTATGTACTCGTAATGGAATACAACTGCATACGAAAATGTGTTCCCTAAAATAAAGTAGATAGAAGAAACAGAAAGTGAAACTTTTATCGGACTTAGAAAATTATTTCTTTTGTGTATTTAGTTTATTTAGAAAAAGGTTTTCGTGACAGCCACAATTATCATCAAGAAGATATTAACTAAACTTTATGGTAAATAAATTATTCATATGTTTGTACGTAGTGCAAAGATAGTTATACACCATTTTTATCCATTCTCAGTATAGTATAAATAAAAGCACGTATTAAATTTTTTTAATTAAAAAAAATTATCAAACTAGAATTCTAAAAATAAACGTAATTCAATATTTTCACATTACGTAAGGTTTTACGTGATTGAGCAATAAAATAAAGTATAGATAATTGAAATGTACATTCCGAAAATTAATCAGTTTTCGAACTTAATGTAAGCTTCATTGTAAAGCAATTAATATTCTAGTAGAATTTTGCATTTCAATAGGTATATGCATTAACCCGCTGCTTGTAATCGGTCATTGCAATGGTCTTTACTGAACCATGAATACAGAGCAATAGCTTGTTACTATAACAACAATCGTGTAAGTGTGCATTATAATAGATCTTCAAATTATTGTAATTTCTACTAAACAATTTAATTAAAAAACGGGTTTAAAAAAATAATGACCAAAACTTTGAAACTGCAATTTCTTTGGTGTTATAAATTGTAATTAATTAATTAGTTACTTGAATGATGTTTTTTTAGTAAATTAAAAAGTAAATAAATAATTTACAATGTCTTTGGATTTTCAGTTGCCCTGATTGTTTCATAATATATTACTGTATTAAAAAAATTAAAGAACGCAATATTATTAAAACGTTTTGCGTTTAATTTGAATGTTCTTTAAATATAAAAGCACAATTATGACGCTATTAGTGCGGGGTTATAGCTTTTATGCCAGTAGTTGACTCCAATATTCGTTTATGCAAGCTTAAAGTGGATATGAGAGTTTACTCCGATTATACACGTTCGCTTATTCACGACGTTAACAATGCTGAATAGAGATAGATCTGAGAATTTGCCGTTCTGTTATATTAAAATGGTTTTACAAGCAATGCTACAGCTTTTGTGATTTTAATTTTTAATTAAAAATTTTTCGTTGTGTAATTACAGTTGTACATAGCGGCAACTTTAATTATATCATGCATACTCATAGTGTGTAAAAAAAAGTCGATTTTAATAGTGAAATTTTAAAAAATAAGTTTACAACAAATGAAGGTAAAGACAATTAACTTAGTAAGTTGTTGATAAGTTATTTGTAATTTATGTATATTTTATACCACAAACTGAAACACTTTTTTATTAAGGGCAGAAAGAATGATAATCACAAAAAAGATTAACTGTCTTGGTTTCTACTATTCGTTATCAATCGCAGGGATGCAGCCACCAACTCGGTGTGGGATAATCAAAGACGAACCATTGCAACGAAAAATTACGTCTGATAGACTTAATTCTATTTGATATTTCTCAACCTAAAAATTTATTATTTTATTGTTTGCGAAAATTCTAATTGTTTAGTCGCTTTGATGTGATCGCTTTCTCAAGTAAGTACAACTAATTCTTTTACAATAAGTAGGCATAATTATTTTCGTAAATTAATTTTAGGTTATAAACAAAAGTACATTATAAAGAATATTAAGCTGATTTAAGATGCAGTTATATCAATATGATTAAAAGTGCCTATGAAAGTATAATTATGTAAACGGATTCAGGTTTCATTTTATACAGCATGTTAAGAACTTCACGATATAAGACCGATACTTGTGTAAAACACGATGAAGGAAGAACCAGGAGGACAGTTTCATAAGCAAGAAATATTATTATTTTAGTACCTACCTAAAAAGTGATTTAACTTGGAATATTATTTGCAGGAGTCGTACAAGCTAAATGTAGGTAAACAAAAATGTTGTGATTATTTGAGAATGCCAAATAGTTATTAACAGCTTTGAATGTTTGAACTTCGGTTTGAACTCACACAAAGAATAAGGTTTGTATTTTAAATTATTTTCTTTGTTACATATTCTAAATTTCAGATTATAAATTTAAATCTCTGCAAATGCACACATGAGATCTATGCACACAATCGCCAAACCTTTGTAAAATGAATTTAAATTATGTTTATTAATAAAATTGATTTTCTTTGAAAGTCGTGTAAAATTCTTTTTTGTGATTTTTTGGTGGTCCTGAAAAGGACCGTTTTGGTTTTTGGGTTGGTATGCAGAAGTGAAAGCTACATTTTATTTAAGTCAGCAACTGCTTATATTAAATGCTCGAACTGCTGTCCATTTACTGCTAAACAATGCCCTAATCGCTTATAAAAATTGCGTTGCACATTAGAGATTACGTTTGCCGGAACATTAAAGCAAACTTCTACAATTCTGTCCTTTAATGACTCGACAGTGATGTGTGGTCGATCTGAATACACTTTAGGGGCAATGTATGACCATAAGAAAAAGTCATTAGGTGACAAATCTGGTGATCTCGGTGACCAATCACCACCTCTTCCAATCCAAGTTCTGGGCAACGCATAATTTAAGAGGCCTTTTACCAGATTAGCGCTATGAGCTGGACACCCATCGTGCTGATACCAAACAACAGTATCCTCTTCAGCAACTTCGTGCAATGCTGGTAGCACATGCTCAATTAATAGGTCACGGTACTTAACAGCAGTAAGTGTACCCTCAATAAAAAAGGACCTATTACGGTATTGAAAATATCCCAGCCCAAACATTTACTGATTGGGGATATTGGGTGTGAGCTGGTATAAACAGATGAGGGTTTTCTGTGCTCCAAAAACGGTAATTTTGAATGTTTGGTGTTCCATTTAATGTAAAAGTGCATTCATCAGTAAAACACAGATTTTAATAAAGTTATCGTCATTATTAGATTTTTCCATTAAAATTTCACAAAATTTCTTGTCTTTTTCAGCATCCGTTCTGAAAAGCTCTTGATGTTGAGAATAATGGTAGGACTTATACTTGTGTTTCTTTAGTATTCTATGTACACGACTTTTACTTAGACCGCAGTCAACACTTAGTTGTCGAACACTTATGATCGGATTACGCTGAACTGCTGCTAGTACATCAATCTCGTCGTTATTGTTGTTAGGCCTGTCAAGCTGCACCAGCTTTGGCCTCTTGTGAACACTGCCAGTATTTTCAAATACTCGCATGACTGTACTAGCACTTGGAATCGGTCGATCTTGAAAAAGTGCAGCAAATAATGCTGAACAGTTTCTATAGCTTTCACCACTGCAAAGCCATTTAACCATTTGAACTTTTTCAGCAGTTGTATACACACTCATTATTGCAGAAAGTTATAAAAGTAGCGCTAATAATTCAAATTTAAGTTGGTTGCTGCAACTTCAGAGCATTCAAAATGACACATACCGACGTCGCATTGGTTGAAAATTTCAAAGCACTAGTAGATCCATTCTATATTTTGCCTTAATAAAAGTCCTATGTTGCGTTCTCCGTGGACACACGGTATATTAATTCGGCGAGTCACTATAGTTCAAATCAGTAATTAACCACTTATACAATCAATTGATTTACAATGAGAACATCATTGACCCAAATTCAATATACTAAATTTTTTAGTCTAGCAAAAATATAAACACAGTTTCATATACATACATGCCACATACATGTCTTTAAATTAAATGATTGTTAATAAATAGACGCAAAATACGCAAGAACACCTAAGAAGCAGGGACATATTAGTTAACATTTATTTCGCTAAGTACATAATTAAATTATAATTATAATTACTTAATATTTCGTTTAAATATAAATTATTAGCAAACTCCTGCAGCGAAAAACTTAGTTATTGATTAAGAATGATAATTTTTTATATTTGGCCAATTATATTTTTTCTTATTTATGAAAAAAATGTGTAAAAACAAAGAGGATGTTACATTACACTTATTGATTATACCTTAAAACAACAAAATACCGTTTTTGATCAAACAATAAATCAGAACAAATATATCATACACCATAAATTACTTTTCAGATAAAATAAATAAAAAGAAAATGAAATAATACACAATATTATTGTAGAAAAAAAAATAAATCAAGCTGATGTTTCTATAATACACGAAAATAGATTTAAAAAAAAGAAATCAAATTAAAATTAAGTTTCTCCATTTGATATTATTGCTGTTTACGTTTAAAATGAAATTGAATTTTGAGATTAGTTCATTATTTTGTATTTGCGCCTAAATGATAAATTTAACGCTGAACTTTAATTTTCCTGAATACTTTTTATGATAAACGATTTGAACTCACAGGCTAGAAATTTAAATTATCTTAAATATATTACCACTCCAAAAATTTCAATGTTTGCGTTAGATTAAAAAAAAGTTTTACAAAATGAAACATCGCAACGTTCGAATTAATAAAAACAGTAAACAATACATTAAAATGTGCAGAAACAGAAATAACAATTTTAGAACTGAAACCAATATAGATTATAAAATCAATAACAAATGTCTCAAGCATTTGCAGTTGTTAAATTGGATTTAGTGTAATTATGCGGAATAATTATTCCTGCTAATAATAAATTGTTAAAAATATTTATTCACATATACATGAACGACTCGTAAACATTTTCAATTTTATTTATTCACTTATTTCAGTAATAGGCGAATATTTTCAACAATTTAGCTTTCGTTGTCATGTTTAATTATTTATTTAACTGTAGAGTAACATATTTTGGTAAAACTGTGTTGATTGCTCTTCGTAAATAAATTCACATAAATTCATGTTCACGAAATTGAGTTTATGAAAATTATTTATATTGGCTTTCACTTTTCCTTCCTATTAAAAAATAAAGATATTTCCTGATAAAATGGTTTAATATATGTATGCCCGGTTATATAAAAGTTAGTTAAGTGTGTTGTTATTCGTTAAAATTTAAATTTTAAGTCCCTGATTGGTTAACAATTGTTAACGGTTTATTAACGACTGATGACAATTTATGCAACCTGGCATCAATATTTAAACTTATGTTTTCGTTTTAATTCTATACAAAATGTCAATGAAATTAATCAAAAACTGAAAGTTTACAAAGTATTTCTCTGTTTGAAAAGAGAAAACAAGCGTACAAAGACAACATCAACAATTTGTTATTTGAAACAAAAATTTTGATCTTTATATTGGTACAAAATATTAAAAATGGTAATGGTGTCCTTCTCTTATAAAACCCTTGAAAAAAAATCCAGATAGTGTTTTGACGCCTGGAGGCCTTAATTAAAAATAACTCAATGGTTTTGTATGAGGCTACGCTTCGCTTCTAATGTAGAAGCTTCATCAGGCCAGTACATAATTAAATGAGTCTTAGTTGCATCTACACTAAATATTATGATAATAACACACAGAACAAGTTTTTTAATTAACAACAAATGTTTGGTACTGTAAATGTAAATTAAATTAAAACAACACATTAAAGGTGTAACTTCCATCTTTCGAACATAAACCATTTATGTTTATATAATAAAAACAAAGACGTTTAAGACCTATGTCCCAGACTGCCAACAATGAGTCTAAAAAATTATTTTTTTTATAGCAAAAAGAAAAAATAGGTTGTAAAAAAGTTAATATTATTGATTTTTTAAACTAAAATGATTCTTTAGAAGAAGCTCTGCTCCTCAAATATTCAAATTTTGTTAAATTTCAGAATACAAAAAGTTATAAGCCGTTTTTTATTAAATCGTTGTCTTAAATCACTCAAACGCCAAAGACCTAAACGTTGACAAAAACAAAAACTTTATTTTACTTACAGCAATTACTACTGAAATTTAATTTTAAAAATACAAGAATAAGTCAAAACTCTGAATAATAAATCAGTATTCAATATGTCTTCCACATCTCTTCATACACACAGTTCTTCTTTAAATTTTTTCACTGAATTTCACATGATTGAACAAGGAATTTGATTAATAATAATAATAAAAAAATTACCCACAGAGCACAGTCCTTCCTGCAGATGACTGATCAAAGGTTTAAAGAATATTTTCAAACCTGGTGTCTTTGAGATGACATGCCAAGATATTATTTGATGATTCTATGGCATGGATGCCCCGTCATGCTTATACACTAAGATCAAGTACCTGTCAAAACCCTGTTCAGTCTTGCACCCCACAGAGTTACTGTACACCTATTTGATAGATCAGTGCCACCCAGGGTTTTCTTACAACTGACGGTTTTACTTAAAACAACTCTGACATCTGTAATAATGTCCGCTTCGGCGGAGTTACTGCTTAATTTTTGGGTGTCTATGATGCCAAGCGAACTCGCCTCTGCAACCGAAGAATTGCAGAAGTTATCAAAGAGAATTCTTAGCGACAACAAATCTAACAGGTTTCCCACAAGAAGCACTAAAGAAGCGGCACCAATTACCACCGCACCTCTATCAACCGCTGACGCAGCCGCACAACCAAAAACAAGCGAAAAAGAATTCCAACATGTAAGAAAGAAGTCCAAGAAGTCCAGGGAAAAGAAGATACAGTCAAACACCCCCACTTGCGTGCACCCAATCACTCTACAATCTCTCACTTTCCCAACCATCCCAAGACGACAATAACCTCAACCCAAACCCACCTCAACGCGCCTTTACGACGATCGACAAACGAATCCGTAATATTGTCCTTCGAAACAATTTCAAATGACCAAACATCGCTTTCATTTTCGACGATAACAATAATGCTCTCCTATTCCGGTGGGCATTAAGATAACTCTCGCCAGCATTCATGACAATCGTGCCATAATTTTTCTCATGAACAAACACCAAATTCCTAAAGTAGTTTTCCGCGGAATTCCCAAATACCTCAATTGCAAAAATTCAAACTGAACTTGAATCCCGTAACTAGATCCCATCCAAAGCAATCCAGCTCTTCAAACGCAACAAATGCTATTATTCCTGGTTCTCATTACAAAAACACAAAAATCTATATACAACCTTACCCACTGTTACAGAATAACTATTTGAGTCAAACCTCTACTCTCCAAACGAAAATCTCATGTGTGCACCAAAATCCGCAATCAAAAATAACTAAATGCGCCAACTGTGTAGGACCACACAGGTAATCACAAACCACAACTCCCAAAACCCTAACGCTTACGTCCGATAACTCTCTGTCTTACCCTCGAAACTCATTACGAGCATACATAAACCGCAACAATCTTCCACACCGCCTCAATAAAACCTCAGAAAACCAACGTTCCACCCCTAAACAAATTAAGTTCAGTCAATCTAACCTGACCGATAAAACCACCACATCTTTCATTGAAAACGCCCACCAATTACTCTCAATATGTAGTACAACTTTTCCCATCTCACCGTATTCTCCTGGAATTCTTTCATTACAAAACCTCCAAACTCAACAAGTCCCTTACACCATTGATCAGATTCTACTCTCAGAAACTCACCTCAATCCATCTTACAAAGTCAAAATTCCGTGACACAAGAAGCGCAGGTAACGCAATTTACGATCCCATCAAAACCACATTAATCATTGTAGAGACAGCGTCCGACAAGATTAAGATTATTCCTTCCGCATATCACCAAACTATACAGGTTTATACTGATCTTCTGGGGCACCATACATAACACTTACATTACAATAAAATATTTAAAATGATATACGAATAAATAAATAAATAAATCAGCGAACTAGACAAACACCTTATAATTCCAACGGACGAATCCTATCTACCTACCTAAATGCACATCCTCAACTTTTTCAGCACTTGTCAGTCAACCATCACGAACCACTAACTCTAAAGCGACCACCTCACCGCCACACCTAAAAGCCCTTATCTGACAGAAAAACCAATTTACACATTTTAAGCCCGCTACACAAACAAATCCTTAACCGATTACCACTTCAAGTCCGTATCAAAATCCAAATTCATAGACCGTCAAACTAAATAAACTATGAAAACCAATTTTTATGGCGTATGCAAAAAAACTGCGCAATGCCAACCAATTGCTAGTCAACTACAACCTCATGATCCAACGCCTTCCAGGCAAACCTATCGCGTCCCTCGCCGCAATCATTAACCCCATACTAAGATTAGGGTACTTATTCGCAAGATTGGAAGATAACCGACGTCATAGTAGTTAGCAAATGTTAGCAAAACTTCTTCTAATAAGTTTACTTCATGCTGTTTCAGAAATCGCCGAAAGAGTAATCCTCCATAGAATTAATCTGAACGTTTCCCGATTGTGAATCCTAACCCAACAAGCAATTTAGTTTCAGACTGATACCGAGCACTGCATAATGCAACAACTTTTACGCGTATCCGAATGCTGCTACTAATCTATAGTAAACAAGTAGGGCACTAGAGCAGTGCTTCTCGATGCCTTAATGGTTTTTGACCGTGTTTGGCAAGCTGGCCTTGTTTCTCTTGTCTATCCTCAATACACCTATTCAATAAAACAAATCCACCAAATTACCTTAGCATTATCCTAAACAAGCGCCGCATCTGTATCTCACATCCAATCGGCCTCTAACAAAGGCCATGGCTTTGTCAAGTCTCTCGTACCTCTCCAATGCCGCAAAAATGCCCTATCACGGAAAAACAAACTTTTCTGTTACAAGTCCATTATAAAACTTATTATGCTTTATAAATCTCCCGTTTGAAGCCACTCCCCGCACCCACAACCAAAATTTCCAAACGATCCAGAACAAAAACTACCCGTCTTACCTTCAACACTTACTACACGATGCCAACCTTCTTACTATCCTAGAACAACTCCGTCATCGCACCCCCTTCCACTAATTATCACCCACTTAAATCCGTTTATTCGCAAATCTCTCAACCCCCCTCCCCTTACAACGACCATAACTAAATATAAATGTTCAGTTGCAGATCACATTCCTCACGATGACAGGGCAAAAGGAAGATTCCTGGCACATCAATCATGCTATGACTATTTTTTAAAAAGCACTTAGGAGATGCCAAATATAATTGGTCAAAAAAATTTCCCTGTTGCCATGTTTTTGTCTCTATGATTGCAGAGAGAATTATTAGTGAATAATTTCTAAACTAGTACCACAGTATATATCTACGAATGTAGTGTTGCACTTGAGTAAAAATTTTGTACTAAAAATAATTCGCCCAAGTTACTGCGCATTTGCAAATTTATTATCGAATGTTACAAGATTATTACCAGAAGGTAACATTTCAAAGGCTACAAGATGTATGTTTCAAATACCTAAAACCTGAATTTACAATCTTTCTCATGTAATTGCGTTGTGATTTAACATAAATTAGAAACAAATGATTGCCATTTCACATTACTTATTCTGATTTAACATACCTGGTTGGTTTAATTCTAAGACAATCTTGCTTTATTGCGTTATTGGTTACTGCTCTAACCTACGTTTCTGTTTTCGTTGTAGTAATGTAATTCACCAATTTAGTCCTTGTTTCTTACTAAGAAAATGTTGAAGTAGTGTCCACATTATGTCATATGGTGTCGATCGAGATAGTCGTTCGACAATGTCGATCCTGATGTGAACAAATGTGGACGAGTCAAAAGCCAAACGTGTCGATCAATTTAATTGTTTGGCATAATGTGGACACAAGCATCTGTACAAAAATGGTGAAAACATAAGTACAAACTGTCACACAAATGTGATGTTATAGTATTTGGACGTTGCCTCGAACTTTAGTTCACCAGTTTCACCCCAAAAGCGCCAATGCGCAGTAACCTGTCCAAAAAAATGTAATGCCAAAATTTCCCATGTGTTTTATGTGAAGTGCATTCATAGATGTATACACTGTAGTCATACTATTTTCCGAATAAGTCAAATAATAATTTATGTGGATTTTATACCTATACCATAAATTATGTCGACATTGTTAGTAATTATAAAAATATTTAGAGTATGTGAAATGTCTGAAAATATAAAATTTAATTGCAATAGTCAAACACCTAAATACCATAAACGTGAATAAATGGTTGTAGTAACAATAAAAGTTTTAATTACTTTCGAAAGGTAATCACAAACTTCAATTCAAGTATAAATACGGGCAATAAAGTTAAGAACACATAAAACCAATATAATCACTAGAATCATAGCAACCGTATGTAATCATTTTATTAACTAGAAAAAACAACACAACAGAAGCACGAAAAAAATTTCTACCACTGACACAGTTAACAATAACAGTACAGGCAAATCATATAAATATGATTTTTTTTTCTATTACAATAAACCTTTAATTTATCGCCCAAATGAACACTAAAATAAGCTAATATACTGTGTTTCATAAAATAACTATAGACTCCAATAATAATAATTAGTTTTGAAAAAATTGATATAAATCGCAATTTTAATTAAAACTTCAATAATCTGTACAAAAACAAAGCGAATATATTATTTTTAAAAGACAATAGAAATGAATTTTGTTTTATGATATTCTTTTATTTTCCATCAGAAAGAAGAGGTTCTGTAAAGAAAGTTCAAGCTTTAAAAGCTTTATATAACACTGGCTGGCGTTCCGAATTGAACTATATGAAAAAGAGCAATGCCTTTATCGCTAAAAGTTTGTGCACTTTTGAAGAATATACTTAGAGCATTGTCGTCTCTTTATGGGTCATCGCTAACGTATACAGAATTCAAGAAATCAATAACGTAACTGAATAATGTTTGCCTTTAGGCCAAACAAATCACCCGATTTAGCAATATAGTTTGTTGCTGCTCTATTGTTTGTATTTCTATTTAAGTTTAAAAAAAATTATGTGTAAAACCAGTCGAAATTACGGTGTCAAAAATACATTTGTTGTGTATCAAGAAATAAAATAGCAAGGTTTTTCTTTCCGCTTAAAGAGTATCTTTACAATTTTCCACTATAGCTTTACAAAATCCTTTTTATCGTTTATCAAAGTTCCTTTCCAAACGTTTTCTTTATTTTCAGACGACTTACACAATACTAGAAAAGCTGCTACAGAATTGCTTTTGAAGACTTTGTTACAACCTTGAATACGTTTTACTCTTTTTTTTTTAATTTATGACTTCGATCCCTGGATTGAATTGATAAGGTTTAATAAGAACGCATTCGAACCAGGTAACCATAGTTCAATATATGACCGCAAACAGCTTTTGTCATCACACTGTTGATTGAGGTTTTTGGTACAACAATACAAAACCGCAACAGAATCACAACATAACAATACATAAGAATTTAATTAAACTACTGTAGTCAATCAAAACTACATCTCCTGCACTTTATACAAGTGATTGTGAGCTTTATAATACAATTACTTACATACAAAGTGAATACATTTATTTCATTACGCAATAAACTGTTTTATGTTAGAGTTTACTAAAGCTTGTAAATTTTAGTTTCAAAACTTTTACTTATAAAAACGGTTTTTTCGTGGTTTTTTAAGTTTAAGCGTTCCGCAAGTGAATCAATATAATGTAACCAAAAAAATCTATACGTCAATTAGAACCTTAAGAACAGCAATAAAGATTCAGAGATAAAAGATAAGCAAACATAGCAACTGAGCACAATTAAAAATACGAAGTCAATATAGTAGTTATGATATTGTGTACCCATACACACACCGGCGCGGCGTGTCAAATTATGAGGGAACATCTAATCTCATTAATTTACAAGTAACTTATGCTCCATCCATTCACCGTGACAAGTATAGTAACCTCCGTCACCACCTTTGTTGTGATTAGCATATTTTTATTACTTTTGTAGTAAATTGTTTGTTTGTTCAGTAACCGATGTCCCGATCTTGTTTTTGTAAGTGTACATTTTTCTATGTCATTCTATGTACATAGTTAATTATCTCTATCGCTTTTGTTTTAACAATAGATCATCTTAAAACTTAAGTTGCAAGTTGCAGACGGTGTTATTTTTGTTGTTCGTTTATAGAAAAGAAATTCTTATAACTTTAGGCGTCTATTTCATTGTTGTTTGTTTTCCTTTGGAAATTTTTAATTAAGTTCACAAGTAGTGGCCTTCAGCTGAAAAAATACCAATTATTAGTTTGATAAAATTTTTGTTCGTGCTCAAAATTGTTTGTTTGCGAAGTGGTGATTTGTAATAACAGTTTAATGAAAAGCAGCTTTTAGTTTTGATTAAACCCACACGTTTTTCTTACACCTATTGATAGAGTTCGTCTGTTTTTGTAAGTGCTTAACGAATAAATTCGGAATAAAGATCTAATTCTCATACGGTCATATCGTCAACAAGGTCAATCGTCAATTATCATCGTCAAATTCAAACATCGAATAACCCCATGGACAAGCTCCGATCATGGTTTTGAAAATCTTTGAAATAAATAGTGAAACCACCTCTAAGTTTTATTGCCATCAAGCGACGGAAAAGTGTTTACGTCTTACGCAATGTAGTTGTTTTTTTTTTTTAGTTTTTCGAATAAGTTGAATGGAAATATGTGTAATACGTCATAGTGAATTACAATTCTGAGAGTTCTCTTTAACCTAATCTAATTAAAATTTTGTTTGTCGAACCGTCATTTATTTGTGAACGTATTGTATCAGTTAGGTAATTAACAATCTCAGCGATCGGCAGTTTTTTTTTATATATTCTGGCACGTGTTATTAAGTGGACAGAATTGTCCAATCATGTTCTTAGATTGTAGGGATTGGGACTTATTTTAATAATGACCGATTTTTTTATTTTTGTCTTTAATTTTGAATCAATTCCGAAGGGTTCCCCGACTGTAGTTAAGCAAAATTAATCGGCTTCAATTTGAGGTTTGCAGCGTAACACCTCCCAAAAATATGTTACGAATAAAAGTGAATACACACCAATGTCGCTAAAGCTGAAATAAAAAATCATTCAAATAAATTTCTTAAATGTTAAACAGTATTCCGGAAAACTTCAATAATACTAAAAACACAAATAAAAAAACAAAATCAACATGTTAGGACAAATTAAAAAAATTTCCATAATAAAGTAAGATACAAAAGAAGGTGAACAACAAGAAAAAAAATAATGCCCACTAGGTAATTAGTGCATCAATCTTGAAGTAAAAATAAGGTATATTGTAAAGAAGTTACCTTAGCAAAGCAAAAGACGTGCTCTTTTTTCGCATAATGATGATAGGTAAAGAAAATCAAGAATACGCTTTATGCGTAGAGTTTGGATCTCTTTTAAGTGTTCTTACCATAATAGTTTTCACTAAAAATTGTGGTTGTCTCTTGTCCCAAATTTTGTGTATAAGCAACTGATCGTCCTTATCTAAACGATAGTGTTTTTGGTTATCAATTAAGGTACAAACTGTTGTATACTTCTTATTACTTTTTCGTAATTCTGTCTGCAGACGGTAAGTCATAACAATAATAAAAATTCTAAGATAAAGAAATAGCAAACAAAATAATGGAAAAACAGATAAGCAAGACAGAGAATACAAAATATTGTTTAACTTCAAATGTGCTTCATCATTAAATTATGAATGTCTATAAACCCTTTTCTAAACGTTGTCAAAAGACAATCCTTTACAATATGTGCAACGTTCTCTGGTTCGTTTTTACAATCATAATTTTAATTAGATGCAAAGTTTATAAGATCTGATAGCAATGTCTGGCTTCCTTAACAAAAATATCTAGGAAAAAACAATTTTGACATGTTGGTTTAGGCTTTCGCGACCTGTTCGTAAACATCTTGCAATTTTTCAGTGTTTCAGATGACCTTGCATTGTGCCGTTAAACGCCGATTTTTGTAAGTGTTTTTGAAGATCGAATTTCCAGATCTGGTTGAGCCTCTGGGTTTTTTCTTTCAAATCAAGGTGTACTAGTTTATATTATTTTAAAGTTCTACTTCTGTTTACATAATGCAGTCTAAACGCAGCAAAAACTTATGGATAAGATATTTGCGTCATAGATAGAACTTTATGTATTTGATTTTACGATGATCTGTCTACAATCGGTTATTTACACACAACTAAAGTATTTACGTTTTGTTCTAGATCATATTGGTATCAAAATTGACCCGGTTAAAGCTGTATTAGTCTTTGTTCTTGGAACGGACGTATTATTCATAATATTTATACTTTGATGGCGTCATTGTTGAAAAGAAGCCGACAGAAGTAAGTAATTGATTGAAGTTCAGATTCTAAAATAGTTTTTATTTTAAAACAATCAAAAAATCTTGTTGAAGTTCCTACCTAAGATTGAGTGCAGCCAACCATTTCCCAATGTAATCGCATTGTCCAATTGTGCTAAAAGCAACAATACCGCTGCGGAAAAAGAATGCATTGCCGTAATTATTGCAATAGAGAAGTATCAACCATTTACTGAAGTAGTTCAGTTCCCAATGTAAAAAATGTAATTAAGGGGACATTAGAAAAATAATAATTGTTCGAAAAATCAGTTATTGTCTGGCTAGTATGGTTTAAACAGTCGGCACAATTGTAATCTTGATAAGAAACATAGCTCATTATACAAAAAAAAATAGACCAAAGAAAACGGCTAAAAATGTCGTTTGCAAGGGAGTTTTAACTCATTTTACCAGCAGTACCTGTTAGGTTCAAATATCGGCAATCTCGCAGTTGACATCTCGCTGTCAAGACAAGTGGGCGTCAAGACAACTGGCCGTGAAGATAACTGGCTCACTTTTTTTTTTTCCACAAATTAAAGTTATTGCATTATAACTAAAAAAATGTTTTGTCATGATGCCAACCGACCGGTCGGCCGTCCTTCCGTAGATATCTACCCTGGTCCGATAAAACATGTAGTAAGTGTCACATTTAAAACCAAAGCTCTGATTAATTTATTAATACGCAACGCATATGTATAAAATGTTACCAAAAAATTGCCCCGTCATGTATGACTTTCCTGTCGATTTAACCCTATCCATTTTATTATTTGTGCAGCTGACGTATACACACTTAGCCATTGTCACAGAAATCACAGTAATTTCAAAAAACTACGACGCGATAACAATGACAGTCCAAGAGCAACTAAACAACTCAATTTAAATCAACATGGTGTTGTTAACATGTAATTCATACGCATTGTGTATCAACCATGCCACGTTTAATAAATCATTATCTCACTGTATTTATATTTATATTCTTGTACACCTTAAAACGTTATCGATTAAACGATTTAAATTTAAACTAAATAAATTAATCTAAGACGCTCAATTTTTTACTATAAATGAATATATGTACATACTTTTTATTTTCTTCTTACATTTGTTATCGATATCGCGGTCCCTGGGTTACCCATCGGGGTGTAGTTTTGTTTGATGTAAATAGAAAACAGATTGCTAGGCTAACGAAACGCTATATTTTTTATGTAAGTGGGGGTAGTGGTAGAACAGAAAGTCCCCTGGGACTTACCTAAACGATTCCCTTTTTGTTACAATTGTCCTTCAAATTTATTTATGTTTACTATGAGTTTTGTTTTCCTTTTGCTTGTATTTATTTTTTCCATCTTCATTATAATGATCTAATTTAGGTTAATTTTGCTGTAATTGTAAAATATAATTTATTAGTTGATTGTGACATTATATTGTTTATTTATTTATTAAAAAAAAATTGATGAGGTTTTGGATTTGTTAGAGAAACCTTTCAACTAATCAGATATTTCATGTAAATCAATGTGGTCCAATCAATCAATCAATAAAAGTGCCCTTGTACGCATATGAGTAAACATGGAAAAAATGACATCAAATTAATAAAAAAGGTAAGTGTTCTACTAAACACATACATGATTAAACATGGTTGTGTAGCATAACCAAAAAGAGGCCCATAAAGAAACGATTTACAAAGTTTTCAACTTGCTCAGACCTTTGTTGAATTACAATTACAATTCGTCTGTCACAAGCAAGCAAATACTATGTTAAAAACATCGATAAAACTGTGTCTCAAGAAATACTTACAAACAAAATGTTGAAATGTAAGTAATGAACTTCGTTGTTGATTATACAAACAAAAACAATAATGTCTTCATCTTTTCCATAAGAAGAAGAAGATTTGTTTTGCCAGAATCGTTAAATCTACCACAAACCAAAAATGTATGTTAGTTTTACACTTAGTTTTCCATAACACAAACATGTTCCCTAAAACATATACTTCGACACCTAAAGATAAATATGACTGTAACACGAGCAGAAATATAGAAGGTGTAATAATGATAGCTTAGCTATTAAACACGTGTCAGAGTATATTTTTTTGGTGTAGTTTTTTGGTGTTTTCCCGTTCGTTAAGACAATTCATATTACATCGGAAGTATACTCCATCTTGCTTATTTTAAAAGGAAATTAGTATTTTTTTTTCATTTTCAAATGCTCCATATAGCATTAGACAAACTTTGTGTAAAATATCTCCATCGAAAATAAACCCTTTTGAAAATATTTTCATATTTTTAATTTTTTTTTTAAACCAAGTAACCACAATCTATATGAAATTTCACAATTCTGTAATCAAATTTAAATACAAAATGCTAACATTCTCACTCTTGGGATTAAAAAATATTCTGGCATACCTCCAGGCTTATACAATTTAAATGAATTACTTTCTAGCTCTAGAGACAGAAAAAATTCTTACATTAGTGCAACAATATAGCATTAGCCTTTACTGTCATTGCGGTCACAGATTCGTCACACCAATAATAATTATTGTATCTTCAAATATTTATTTCATACCTTTAGTCGTGGAGAAAGTATAGTCTCTTACATGGTAAGAAATTCGCATCAAATTTTCATTCCAACCTTGTTGCAAAATATATTATTCTAATATTTATAGAGTAACTAACTTAGATCTGTAAACAGTCAGCAATCGGGTCCTGAAAATTAATGTTTGATATTAACCTATCTGATAAGTCAAACGGGGTGTTCTCAACTCAACTCAACATTTAAAAAAAATGGCTTCAAAACACCCGGTCCAGAATATGATAATTCTGGTGATTAAACAAATCAATGTTATTCGTTGCAAACTAAGTTTTGATAATTATTTTTATTTTATATAAATAAATAATATGCTAGTTAAAGTAATTGATAGAAAAACTATTAAAACTATCGAGAAATTTGTTTCGTATACAATAAACGCTAACGGTAAGTAGATTATTATAAAAACGTCAAAAGTGTTGAGAGAAAGATAGTAATGCAAACAACCCAATTATCAAAAACCATAAAGAAGGTGTAAAGTGGTGGAAAACAAGAGTTTTAATTAAAATTCACTTATTTGAAGAGGACTATTGCTTTACAATGAAAATTTTTATCACAAATAACGTACATAAAATTAAAGAATTCAAAATCAATAGATTTATTTTTGTGTTCACTATTCGGAGTTTAATGAAGAAATATTTGATCAAGTTCTATATATACACAAATGTAAATGCAGTTTACACAATCGTAAATATATGACAAACAAAATTAATTACACTTGCAACTTGAACTTTATGGTACGTGTTTTACAACAGCATGTTAATGTTATTTCTATAAATAAAATACAATTTATATCTTCTCAAACAAATATGTACATATCAAAACAGTCATAAAATGTATGCAATGTGAATATTTAATAATAAAAAATTGAATTAAAAAATACAGTACTTTATTACTCCATGCAATAAAATAAAAAATGGAATAGTCATTAATGTTAAGGAAAAACAAAAAATAATAAAAGAAAATCATGCATAAAAAAAACAGAAAAACATTCCTAATAAAGATTTTTTTTATTCCTATCGTTGTACACAATTATGCACAATATTGTAACGTTGCTTGATTTAGCAAAAGCTTTTGATAAAGTTAACCATAATTGATTGCTTGAAACATTAAAAAGATAAAAAGTTACATAACAAATAGATAAAAAAAAAGTTACTAGGTATCAAGAAATTAAGTTTGGAGTACCACAAGGCATCATTTGAGACCAATACTTTTTATGCTGTACGTAAGTGATTTATTGAAATATATGACAAACAATTCCATACGCTAAATTGAACAAGTTATTTTTAAATTTAAATTACAATGTTACAAATTATATGCAGTGAGTCAATTTCAAAACTTTGAATTAGTTACAGTTCTAAATATTAAATTTTGTTTTAGAAAACAAAAATATTCACTTGGATAGAGTGAAGTAAAACACACTGCGTAAGTATATAAAACATTTTCATTATTTAAGAAGTTATAGCACAAAAATCTACATTTGCTTAAATCTGGTTTTCTTTTCAAAACTTCAGTTAAATGTGAGAAAAAGGAAAGCTAACAGCTCATCAGCAATAATAGTTTTCGCGTAAATTTACAAGAATGTCATATGAATCAATTCGGAAAGTGTTGAAATCAAGCAAATTTTGTTTTTATTGTCGTGATCATTGCACTCGTAAACCACTTGTCTACCAGGGAAACAACTAGGTTTAAACATAAATTTCGCCAAAATAAAACAAAATTCATGGCATTTAGTCTTCAAAGTCATCATAATTCAAAAGTAAACTAATCGGTAGAGTCAACAAAATTAAGTATGTAGAATGTCTTATAACAGGAAATCTAAATCCAGATAAAGAAATAAAAAAAGCCATTGAAATTGCACGAGATATCCTCAACAAATGATACTATTATCATGCAGCGACAACATAAACCTTAAGCTAAATACAATAAACAGCTTAGAAGCTTTCAAGATGTGACTTCACAGAAGAATGCTACAAATATCATTGATCCAAAAAGTCACAAACAATGAAATCCTAGGAAGAGCAAGGACACAACGAGAACTGCAGGGTCATGTACTAAGATGGAGAAAATACCAGCTGCTAAAACTTATATTGAAAGGTAAAATATTCGGAAAAAAAAGGGTAGAACAACTGTTCAAAACACAGAAAAACAGAAATATCTTCGCTGAAGAGATCGCATACGTCTGGGAGATCAAACAAGGTATATGAAGAAGAAGAATAATAAAAAAATAGAAATGCTTAATCGCAAATATTTTCGTGAAAGCAGTTATAACTTAGCGTTAGCCGAAATCATCTCAATTCAACTGCTATAAATTCGCCAAGAAATTGTACATTGGTAAACAAACACCGAAATTCACTCGACAGCTGTTTGGTCATTTTGGGACTCTTCAGGAGTGAGAGAACTCGACTATTAGTACACAATTTACAGCAGGCTATTCATGATCGTTTTAAGTAAAACGCGTAATTATCCAATAATTATTGAGGAATTGACTTTTGTAATTGCTGTGTAGAAAGAAGATTAATATGAGGTTTGTAATGTAAATGCTTAAAGTTGGAGAAGCTACCGTCAGTTTCGAAAATTTATGACACGATCAAGTTATTTCTTTCCACGCCATTCTTTCGAAAGGGCTGTTGTGTTTTTCAAACCAAAATTTTGAGATTAGTTTCGAAGTTAATACACTACAAAACTCTGTATATAATTTTCTTAGTACATTACTGTTGATAACACTGTCACAATTTGGTTAGAGCCACTTTCCAAATCTAGAGTGACTCTACTAAGAACTGTTTCCCTTCCATGACTTAAGATATGAGTAATAGTATTGCTGACAAAATTCTTACAGTATTTGCGAAAAAATTAGACTTAGAATTCATAAATAGCTGCACACGATTTGTCTATAATTCCAAAAATAAAAAAAAACAAATTCTCCGGTCATTTAGCTGTAACCGAAATAATTGTCTTAGTGCGAGTCCTTCGCAATTTACAGCCACAGCATTTTCCCACGGAAATTTCAAAACTAAAATCCTTGCAAGCCTATATCTGAAATATTTTCAATTAGCCCATTCATAAGTAAGCAAGGACTCGTTTGAGTCGGGGGACGGTTAAAACACGCGGACATCTCCAAGCGTCAAAGGATGATATACTCCCTCCCTTCCAAAAACAAAGTTGTGTCACACTTCATTAAAAAAGAGCATATGCGTTTAAGTCAAGCCGGTCGTCGCTAAGATAAGATTGCAATACTGGTCCTGAAATGGATTCAGGAAAATAAAAGAATAATCCATAGTTGTATAATTTGTTTCCGTTTTCGAGCAATATTAAATCAAAAAATCATGTCCGTTCTACCGCCTGACAGAGTAAATATTTCTAAAAGGAAGGAGTAGACTATGGTGTCCGTTTCTTATTAAGTCTTCTCGTCTTAGAAAGGTCCCAATTATTAAAAGATATATGGCTGTGCGTTTGGAATTCGTATCATTTTTATCCACGAAAGTCTTTCTGTTGAGATTAAAACGTATCATGATCCTTCTGCAATCTATAGCGATAATGCAGCCAACTATGTAAGTGCTAGTAATCATGTTAAAGAGTTGCGCCACATTTGTCAAACCAATTAAAGATTTTCGTTTCTAAACTCAATCAAGAACCAAATAATGTTTATTCATCAGACCTATTTCTAAGATTTGCCCACTGTTTAGCACAGACAAGAGGATATAATCTGCAATCGCCTTGTTATTGTTATAGTTTTCCTTAGTTGGTCTTCTAGTTCTATGTTCTCGAATTGTATTGTAGGTACGATTAAAAGTTAAGTGGTTAAATCCTTCCACATGTCTTTGGGCAGAGCTCCGAGTATATAGGGATCCGGATTAACGCTCCCACTAATCCTTTCTACGGTTGCTTCTTCTTATGTTGAAATTTTCGACCCATTCCTTCCTGAGGTCCTTGGTGACAAACATTTGTTTAAAAGACTTACGCGCAGTACAGATGCAGAACCCACCTAACTTATTGAATTATAATTTCAAAAGAGTGTTAACCAATTTATTGCCAAATATTTTAAGTACTTTAAGTTTTATTTATCAACCCGAAGTGGCTATAGCCATTACTTGCTAAGCAATTTATTTAAATGATTTGTTCTTCTTTGAGTAGGGGCACCAAAAAACCACTAAGTCGTCTTTTCAGGCAACGTTTCGTGCAACGAATGCGCACTTCCTCAGGACTTTGAATCAAAAAATGGTCCGCCACTTGAAATAGTATAAAAACCACATAGATATTCAACAAACACAAAATAAATTAACAATTAAATGTAAATAAATATTTCTAATAAAACATACACTCTATACATAGAAATGAACAAATATGTTGCTAAGTATTATATACAGAGTTAGTTATAAGTAAGGAGCGCCTCAATATCTTAAAAACGGCTTGCACAATTTTTATAGATTTTGGTGTGCAAAGTTCCTGTGATATAGCCGATATTATGGTGGTATTTACATTGTTGTCAGATCTTTCCTTATCCAGAATAATAATGAACTTTGTTATTTCAAAAAAATCAGCCTGTATGTTTTTTGTTTTTTGAAACTCTAAAGAAATAACGATTATTTATCATGTAATATTCCCTATACGTAAATAAAATTCTTTCGGAGTTCAGCTACACTTACATTATCTACGCCGAACTTCTAACATGACGCAAACATTTAAAGATTTGTCTTTGCTTATCTTTTTACTCATTAACTAAGACTAGACCTTGTTATAATATAAATAAATTATTAAAGATTATTCAAATTAAACGGGTATTATTTTAACTTCGGTAAAGATAATGTAAATGTAGCAATAACTCCAAAAGTATGGCATTTAGATATACATAAAAATAATCAGTATTTATTAAGTATTTCAAAAATCAAAAATACAGGGTGATCCATTAGAAATAACAGAGTTCATTATCATTCCGGAAAAACAAAAGATCTGACAACAATGTAAATACCACCATAATATCGGCCGTTTCACGGGACCCTCGCACAAATCTATAAAAATTGTGCAAGACGTTTCTGAGATAATTGAGGCGTTGATACTTAAAACTCACTCTGTAGCTGTTGGCAGTCAAATAAATGCGTTTATTATTTCGACGATTATTAGCTCAGAGCATTCGCAAATACTATCCACACGGATATTAAACCACTGCTCTTGGAGATGTTGGTCTAACAATATTTCCTTAAATTAGGGTTTGGCTAGCGTCAATAAACCTAGAACCAAGCACCGCTATTTTTCAAATTCTTGCTGCGTATCTTATTAGACAGATTATAGAATTGTTTACAAAATAAGTAGTGAAGAAAATTGAGATACGAAAGAGAGTACGCGTCTTACGTTGGCTAGCAGTAAGTCATGCAAATTGCACCATAGTAACCTCGTACTACTACTGCAAAGGGTTATATATTGGAATAAAAGAAGTTCAAAGCTTCATTATATTAAAAGAAATGCATCAAATAATTTTAAATTACTAACACTAAATAATTTCTTGTTAAATTAAAACGAATTATATTTTTAGGGTATCATATCTTAAAATTATTAAAGAAATGTTTCATAAATCTAAGGATTTAGTTGCACATTAAAACTAGAACGAAACATGAATTAATGATCTCGAATTTGTGTTAAGACAGGTAGTTAGACTAAATAATTTCTAGGATTCTAAGCGTTACACAAGCTTAGCTTTAATGGTAAGTACATGAGACTATACCATATCTTACATTAACCTAAACAAAGAAAAAGAAACTTGAGACAATTATAAACCGAGTAAGAAACTAGTGCAGAAACACTATGCAATTAAGACAAAAAGAATTTAGTTGTGTTTTTCGTATTTTTAGCTTTTAAGGAATCAACAGCTTAATGGCTTATTTGTGCTTCAAAAGTTTATTTACCGGAAATACGCTTTTATCAATTTTCTAGACTGCAGTTTTACAAAGAAATAGAAAAGTAAATGAATAGGTAAATGGCTATAGTAAATACATTCAACTACATCAAATCTCAGTAAATGAAATATTGACGTAGATATGAAAATGGCGAGGCGGTAACACAGCGGCGGCATATGCATCTCAAAAGTAATTTCGTATCTAAATGTAAATTTGAACTAAAACTAGTACCATAAATTGGCTTTAAATGAGTTCAAAGCTTAAATAAGTAATAAAATAAGTTTCGTACGTATTTTAAACAATTACAAATTATTTAAAATGACGTTAGGATCCATAATTGTGTACTGGCTATTTTAATATATATATATATATATATATATATATAAATATATATATATATATATAAAATAACAACTTCTGCAATTATCAATACTTTTATTAATATAATAATATAACTAACTCTAAAAGTTTTAGTCATCGGCAGATTGTACTATTTAAAAATGATAATTACAAATTAAATAAAACGGTCGTCTAACACATTAGATTGGTAATACACTTCCGGAATTGTAATTACACACATTAACTTAATCTTGCAAATAACTTCTTCGAATTTTAAACAGTTCAAACAATCTTTCACTTCACTCAAAGTTTTCAAATAATTTTTTTCTAAGTAGGAAACTTCGTTAAGATTAACGTATTCCAACTTTGAATAAGTGTTTTAATTTTAATTTAAATTTCTTCATGTAGGTAGATACTTCATACAATTAAATTTCAATTTAATCTAATTTATTAAAATTAAATTTCACTGTAGTATGCGCTAAAATATTTATAACGATAAGTAATGCAATTTAAACTAGGTGCATGTAAAGACTAAAAAGATAGAAAACGTATTGAAATATGTTTTCCATAAGTTTCACAACTTGTTGTAGCGCCCTCATTGATAATACAAAACTGTAATGTATTGTACTATTTAAATTTGGAAATTTTAGCTTTCCAAAAATTTCTAAAGATTTGATTTACTAATTTGTCTGTTGATACAAAACAAATTTTTCTAAAAAATATCAGGTTTTTCAAATATTAATTTTCACTTTGTTACATTATTACTACTATACGGAAACCGTTGTATAGCGGTTAACGTAGTCGTGGGGACCTAAGTTCAAATCTCCTGCTAGGAAAGTTTTTTTTAAAACCATTGTTTGATATTCGCAAATCACAAATTGCTTTCGTGTTGACAAATTTAATAATTAAGACGTGTGCTATATTGACTACAGAGTACTATCAGTTTCAGTTTCAGCTACATACAAGGTATTCCATTTGAAACAAAACGTTTAGTCCACCACGACTTTTGTGATCACCTATATCGAATATGTTGCAATGTAAAAAAGGATTGACGATCAATTTTGTAGTCGCTATGGTAACGGAGATATTTGCTATAACATTCAATCTGGAACACTCATATTAAAACACAAAATTTTATAAAAACAATACGTTATAGGTCCAATAAAAAGATTGTGTTAATGTGCAGTTGACATGACAATAGAAATAATTTTATTTCTAGAGTTGGAATCCATTCGATAATACAAATGACAAGTTCTCTCAGAGTTCATAATATGCACGACGGTCATTATATGCTTACTAATGTATATTTTATTCTTAATACTTACATTGTTACAAATGTAGTAAAACTGAGACACTGCTACATTCAGAAATAAAAAAAACTAAAATTCCTAAAAAATTGTCGATAATGAAGTAGTAATTGCATTTTAGCACATATTATTTAGTCCGAGCAAAACTCTGAAACAACTAACTCAGCTTTAAACAAAAAGTATCGAATTTTGATAAAGAACTCTACTCGCAACCGATAGTTGTAAAATAGGTGGTGTTATCTACTTAAAATTAACCTTAAAGTAAAAATCATATAGACCTAAGTGGTTTCACTTAAACCAAACCCTAAATGAACTATACCTACCAGCATTATCGTTTGTATGTATAAGGTTCCTGAAGGAAATTGAGTTGTAAAACAAAATTAATTCAAATAAAAGTTGTAGATAACATAATTTCCAAATTTTTTTGGAAAGTAATACTATTAGCATTCTGTGAATGTGGCTAAAATTCTAATTCACAATTCACTTTTACAGCCCACCCTGACTGTGTTTTTGTACTGATCTCTTTCAAATGATTCTGGTATCAAAAAAAAAAAATACAAAATAGTAGTTTGACTTTAATAAATATCCACTAAGTAATCTCGAGTAAAATAGAAATTAGTACAAAGTTTTGGTTCTGTTTCGCTGAAAACACGTTTTTAAACAGAAAATGGATTTTTAGAAAGTCCCGTTTCTAAGATGATTAACCGACAGATAAAATTAATTGGAGATGAAAAACATCAAGCCTAAGTCAATCAATTTGTCATAAATAAAACACTTTTTTGAAACCTTGCACTATAATATCAAAATGCAGTCATTTGGGGGTAGTGGTAGTTTTTCTGATTCAGGTAACTCGTTGTTTTACTTTGTACAGTTTTACAAGAATTGGACAGTATCTTCGTAAGCAATGGAAGCTGACATTTTACTAGTCGGATTTAAGCGCAGTTTGGATAAGCATCTCCTCATCTATCGGTTTCTTGTGGTTGACGCTGATAGTTCCGTATTTACCAGAATATCTCAGAAAACAATTTATCCCAGTCGTATACCTGTGGAAAAACACGACTGCCTGAACCATGCCACTCGTGGTCTGAGTTTAAAGCTGTTCAGCTTAATTGGTAATACAGCTTTAAGGGACTCTATTTCCAAGAACTTACCAAGGTTTTTGAAAAGTTTTGTGTTAGCAAAATTAGGATTAAAGTTAGCAGCGTGTTTTCCAGACTTTCCAACTGTTCCTCATTCTTGTTGCCCAACATCCAATTTCGATAGAAACTTCACGAGTATAATTTTCTCCGACGTTATAGCCTACTCCGAAAGCTGCTTTTGGTTGCCATTTGTCTATTCTCCACAGCAAAATAGTAGTGTTCAAACAATTTGGGAGTCGGCTCAAAATAATATGAAGCGGTACAAGAGAAAGGAGCCCCAAGGAACAGTAGTCTAAAAATCCAGTCTAATCCAAGAGCAAAGACATGTGTAACAAGTACGGTCCAAATGCTAACGCCCTCTTCGACCGTCAGTTTCAGAATAAATGTCCCCAAATGAATCCAGAGTGCTATTTGACGAAAAAAGAAAGAGAAGAATTAGAACGTTCCACAACTGAACAGGACGATAGTTGGCTTCTTTGGACGATGATTCACCGTATATGACTTATAGCCAGTAATGGGACGTGTTTTCTCTTTAGCAAATTGACGAGTACAGGTATCATATGCCCAGTAAACTAAAGGATGTATTAATAAAACCTTTACTACTCGTGATACCAACATCCTCAAGAAAATCATGTACCCTAAGAACCTGTCAAACAACCCAAACATTATTAGCGGAAATCGTCAGCTGCAAGAGAAAATATTACAAAAAAAAAGAAGGCAAAATTACTTGGAAAGACATTCCTGTAAGAAAATATCCGTTCCTCATGTTCAAAGACAAAAAGAATAAGACTTTGAAAAAAAAATACTATTACCAGATCCTCACGCAACTTTCCATTACCGGTCGAAGATATTGTGTGTATTGGGAAAATCATGAAAATTTCAATGATGTTGACTGTTTCATCAAATGAATCAAGCGAAATAAAGAACCAGACGCGATTTAAAGAGACACGGAGGCCAAGGTTAAATGCGTGTCATACGACATCTCTTGTATAAAGAACACGTACAAATCGTATAAACTAAAAAATGCCAACAGTTAACTGTAACGACATTCACGCTCAAAAAACGCTCGCCATATGAATATTACAGACAAATATAAGGCGCATTAAACGCGTGCTTAACGCCTATCATCATGAACAAGCCCTAGTAGTCATTTGTAACTGTTTAAAGTGTTCAACGCAAAAATGTTAATAATTTTGAATGAATATGCTTTAACAAATTTTCTCCTAGTATTTCAATACAAAATTATAATTTTAAATTTACTCAGTTGGAGTAGAACTGACAGTTTTATCTCTCGTGTGAGTGAACTTTGATTTCTGTCAGCGAAAACAATGGTATAATGTACCTAAAAAACTACACCTGTAAGATAAATAAACGGATACTTACGTTAATACATTTAATTTTATTAATTAAATCCAAACATGTTAATAATAATAAAAGCTTTCTTAATTACCCTGCGTTTTAAATAAACATTCCATACATGAAAATAACCTCCTTTAAATATTCAAATTCTCAAAAACTTCATTTAACTTTGTTCTTATGGACAAGTTAAGAAAAGAAAATCCTTTTAAACGAACCCGACAACTTTTGTTTAATGATAATAGAGTTTCTTTAACTCGTTAAAGTTACATTTAGTAATAAAAAGAGGAGATTATTATAGTAAAAAAGTTTCAAAATTGAGTTACACTACTATTCCTTTATATTTAGTTTCTAAACCAACTTACTAAATGATAATTCGTACAAAATGGTTTTGAGCAATTGATGAAGTTTGCATAGTTAAAATTTATTGTAGTATATCAACATAAGTTTCTCTCAATATAAACATTTCATATATTTTAATTGAATTCAACGACAGTTTGAGTTTTAATCAATGTATTTTATTTACTTTATACATTAATATAGAGTAATTATATGAAAAACCAACCCTATAACATAAACAAATATCATTCGTATGTTGACGTAAAGAAATAATATATTTGAAAATTATATCTGAGAATACATGAATAAATATTAGAGAATTTAAAATTCATCGCAGTACGTCTGTCGAGCATCTTTTCCTGTTCTTTTGAGGGATTACTGACCATGAAACCATTTCTTTCCAATTTTTAGGAAATGTTCGATAGCAAAGTCGATAGCTGTATGTATTTTGAATAATAATCCCTACCACCTTCCATGTAAAGAAGTTTTTGACAAAGTTGTTTGTTTTATCTAGAACTTTGTTTACTAGAAATGTAAAATCCAAAAAATAAATCAATATGAAGCTATTTTTAGGATCAGAAATGTAATTTAGACAAATATTGCGTGTGTAGATGCAAACAAATAAAGCGGAATTTCAACACAAATGTTTACGTTTTCAAAATACTGCAAAAAGTTTTAAATCAATGCATAGAGCTGAAACTGAACTAAAATATTTTGGAATATGCTTGTTGTCCTCAACAAATATTTTACGTTAATATATGTCGGCTTATTTGTATTCACTTCTGCCGCTGGCAGTTTATTTACAAACAAAGTCATAATTGAGGTAGTTGCTCTTATATCGCTGTCATATAATGCCCTTTTCTTAAATATATTAGATTTATCCGCTTGCCATTAATACGTTTTATGGTATCTTTTAATATAGCAGTTGACATAATTTATTGTGGATTAGAAAAAGCCACCAAAAAGGTACTTACTCGTAACAGTATTAACGGTTATAAGAAAAATCCTTTCATCCGATTTTCTTAATAAAGTCTTAATAAATTTCGATATTTAACCATTAAAATAAAAAAAATTATATCTAGTAATTTTTCAATAATTTAACAGTCAGTTGAAATTAGCACAGAATAGTTAAAATTTTACCCAAATTAACTCATCCATTTTTTAAAAATTGGTTTGTAATATACAGGAGGTTACCTAATTACATTTTTTCAAACGGATGCCCTGTATATTCTTCAGAGTTTTGAATTTATTGTAAAATGATAGTCAAATAAAGGGTCTATGTGACACCCTTGTAGAGTAATGTCCCCATTAAAAAAAGGGTTTCTAACTTTAAAAAAAAAACAGAATTGCGCATGAAGAAATACCTACCGTCTTAATGTAAATTAAATGTAACCCATCGAAATTAAGATTAAATAGAGAATTCAAATTTATAAAATTCTAGCCACCCTATTAAAATAAAAAATTTGCATTTGGAGAATATCCTCATCTTTATGAACATTTCAAGCAGCATCCAACAAAATTCCTGACTTTCACTTTCCCTTATTAAAAAATCGACTTCCATACTGAACAAAAGTTAAGTTAATATTATCGATGCTAACATATCATTGCTCCAATATAAGTTCTATTAAAAACAAACTTTTTCTTGATATCTTGTTTACGTAAGAACGGCCAGCCGATCGGCCACCAGACAAAATTTTTATTGCTTCATTATATCGTAGTAACTCTAAGAACCACCGCACGGTAACTGGTTTGTAACGGAAATATACACTGATGGCTAACTAGTAAGTGACTGGGTTCCGCACTGAAGCAGCTGCTGTTTAGTTACTGCATAGTAACTCACTATTAACCTACTTTCTCCCATACTAGTTCGTCCTACGGTCTGAGGTAATTTAGCAATGTTCTCTACTGACTCAAATGATGAAGAAGTTTTTGCATTGTTGTTTAAGAAGGAGGGTTACAAGAAGATACTGGGTCCACCCATATCTTAAAAGGAACGTCTACTCCAGATTGTCGTTGCAGGGAAAAAGCTATAGCAAACAAATTTATATTTTTCTCGTTCAATCGAATCTTTGAAGATAGTTATAAAAAATTATTGCGATTGACAGCCCTGCCCTTAAGAAACAAAATATCAATCCACAAGGAAATACATTTCTCGTTAAAGAAAGATTACCAACAACTTTACCGTAAGAAAATTCTTAACAACATCCGCCACAAAATTCACATTTAATATGTGCTCGTTCATCTATGAAATCCGAAATACTGGACAATTTAATAAATACAGAACTTTTCAACAAGTTCAAAAACTAGAAACTGAAAACTCTACACTGCGAATTTCTCATAAACAGATTACGTACTAACTAACTAACAGATGTTCAAATAAAAAACTGGGCTGGGTAGGTCTTGGAATTTTCTTTGACATTTGGTTAGTTTTTTAACAAAGTAGTCAGATGATACAAAGTTTAGGTTAGAATTCAAGGTATCTAACAAAACATTCACTTCTGTCATTTTCTAAGTTGTATTTATATCAAGTTTTATCAGGCCATCACACCTAATTTTACTGTACTTCTTATGTACACTGTAAAAATAATTAAATCAATTCAGCATATTCGAACATACGTTTGTAGCGCCGTGTGTCATGATACTCGACAGAACAACATAGAGAATGAATGTCGAGAGCTTAGTTAGTAACTTGAGTTAGGAAATAATTTCTAATCAGTGCGGAGGCTAAATTCGTTGGAAAAGTAAAAAAAAAAAAAAAATTAAAATTTTCTGTTTGGAAATCGTCGCATAACTCTCTATCTTATTTATAAAATATGGAGTAATAAATAAATATTTCTTAAAATTGTTATCGATAATAAATAACGAACGCGAAGAAGAACCCGAAGCATTTCAGGACGCTGCGCTGTGTGATTTGTATGTATCTACCAAATTAATCAAAACATTTGTCAATACTGCCACATTTGCTCCCTAAAAGGAAATAGTCGACTCTGGTCACGATTATGACAGCAGAGAGGTTGACTTCTACTCCTGTTTGTGCAGCAACAATATTGTATGATTGATATACTGCAGAGCCCAAGAGCCTTGTAAAAAAATTCGAAACATATAATTTTGTAAACAGAACTTAAAGCATCTTTGGATATTCTGTTAAGGTCGTTCGATACTTTGTAGGGACAACCGTTTTTGAACAGATGGCGTTGTTATAGAAAAATAGTGCTTTTACCTAATGACCGCCTTAAAATTGAATCCTCAGGTAAAGGCAAATTTGCCTTACAATTTGAAGCCACGTAAAAACAAGTTTTTGAGTCGGTTTCAAATACCCTCCAATATTTAAAGGTACTTACGTTTCTGGTCAATAAGAAACAGCAAAATAATATTAAATTTATGTATTAATCGATGATCGTTTTATAATATTTGGACACTTCAAGAATTTTAACTGAAATACTTTCCTAAAAATATTTTCTTTTTCTTTGCGTTTACAACAAGCACATTCTAACACCGAAATGACGTCATTTGTTTGATAGAAATATTTTGGCCCGCAAATAAACTAGTAAAATTTAAAACTTTTTAGGACTTTTTTAAACACTAAGACCTAGTTCTACAATTTCCGCTTAAGTTATTTATAGTATTTACCGTATTTTGAAAAAAAAAATTTTAGAATTAACAAGAAAAAAATAGAAAACAAACACTACATCAATAAATAAAATAATTGTTTTAGTTACTTTTACACAAATTTATATTTTTTACAATCCAATTAGGTTCCCGTATTTTCATATTTCCGCATAGGCGGTGGTCATATTTAGGCACCATAAAATTATTCCACAGGTTTTTATCTTTATAATTCCGTTCAATGAATCTGGCTCAGAAGAGTCTATAACAAATCGTCGAATGGGCAAAGCGCCAAATGAACAAAACGCCGAGTTTGTGAACAAATCGCCGAAAAACTTCTGTGAACAAATCGCCGAAAAATGACAAAGCACCGAAAATGCTTCTGTGGATAAGTCGCCGAATGCTGTCAAATTTCCAGTAGATTCAACAAGTATGCGCTATACTACTATATGGAAAAAAATTGATTAAAACAAATTTTGCGTAAAAAGTTGTTTGAAATTGACAATGTATTGAAAGAGATACCCAACCACCAACACCGTCCACCCACGATCACATAAAACAACAGAGTCCCGGCCTGAAGGCGGATCGATTCAAACAAATTTTATGTTAAAAAAGTTTGTTAAATTGTGGTACTTAAGTATGTACGACCACCAACCAACAGTATTATGGTGTATTTTAAGAATTGTTAGTGACCACCAACCAACACCGTTTATCCCCAAATCGCATGAAAACAATTTAAATTGATTAAAACAAATTTATTTGTTCTTCACATGAAAACAGGAGCTTATCAACTCACTATAGTTACCTTGAAAATGCCTCTTTACCTGCTAACTTCTTAAATAAGATAACTGGCTAGCCTGTAAAATTTTACACGCGTCCTCATATTTTACCTTATTATAGGTAATTTGAAAAGACAGACAAACTTCTAACGTGATTTATTTGTTATTAACATTTGAAAACTGGGTTTTATTACTATCGTATACATTAAATAGGGCCCGGCGGGGGGGTCAGCATTCTCGTGCATTCAATTATATTGAAGTTATTAATCGAAGTTATGTCACTTGTTGGTATTGGAGGAGGGGGATTTAGGGAAACTTGTAATTATATAAGTCATCTACGTAGCTTTCTGCAATTTGTGTTGATTTCACCCCCTGCACGCTTCAGAGCCAAAGTATCACCACCTGCATCAAACCACCATCGTTGCTCCAGTTCGTCGAAATGAATGCCCTGTATAAAGTGCCGGTTCTTCTAATTCCAAATATTCAGCAATTTTCTTGGGTATTGCGCCTACAGTATGTGGACCTGCATTTAGGGCGACACATTTTCCACTGCGGTACGTCAAGAACAACCGCAGATCTTTACTTCTTGGAGGTCGTAGGGCCGCATATTTCCGATAAAGAGCACAAGGTTTAAAGCTACACCCATTGTCCGTTATTGTAAACCTCCTTGTCGTTAAATTTTTGGTTCTCGTAAGGTGACAACAATATATTTCTCCAAATCCTCCACGTCATTTACAGTGAGGGATAGAAGCTCATCGCACCGACAACATCCAAATATACCAAAAATGGTAATGACTTTGGCAAGTAACCACTTCTCGTCAGGAGCTTCAATGATAAACTTTTCCACTTGCTCTTTCGTCAGAACCTTGGCTTTCTTGGGGACGTAGCGTTCATTTCGTCTTTTCAAAAACGCAACCACTTTATGAAATCTAGAAAATAACAGATATGTAACTAAAAACCTGACTAATAAATATAAGGAAACAAACCTGCAAACATCAATGTTTTCTCTAACTGCCAAACAACTCTTAACCATTGACCACTTCGACCATAAAGAATTCGGGCTGAATTTGGCAGACAATTTATTGATATACGCTAATATAACGTCTTCCGTAACACCAGTCACGTTGTTTTCCTTTTGCCACTTTTTGAACTCCGCGTACTCGTATTCATACCTTGATGAAGATTTTTCGGGCAGTAATCTTGCAACTACACTTGCTGCTTCATCAATGATAGCTTGCGGGACACTCATTTCAGTAAATCTCACCAGCAAAACGTTCCGGAAACGTGAAATTGAAATGAACTAATTAATCAACAAAATAAATGCCGTGCGTTTCCAAAGCAATACGTCTAAAGCTCACATGATTTTTCTCCGATTTTCGAAATTTTTAGAATTTTTAATGGTTTATTATTCATTTATAATAACTTTTACAAGTGAGGAACAAATAAAACATTCAACAATACACGCAAGGTAACGGTTTTACTGGTTCCAGAAGGTGACAGACTCGTCTTCGACTCGTCAGTCATATCCTTCTGTCCGCCAGTAAAAACCGTTTTACCTTGCTAGTAATGTTAAATACTATTACGTTTGTGAAATGTTTTTGAAATTTGTTATTATGAATGTAATATTTTTAAAGAAAGAAATTGTAATAACTGTAACTTAGCCAACAACACCGTCACACATAAAAACAACTTCAATTGATTGTCCAGAGAAGCGTTTTCAGCGTTTTGCCCACAAAACTGTTTTCGGCGTTTTACACAGAAACATTTTCTCCGATTTTCCACGAAAGCATTTTCGGTGTTTTGTCCGCCAAATCATTTTCGGCATTTTGTCCGTGGATTCAGATGGAGTTCGAGGACGAGGCCAGGTTTCGAATGTTAAGGCGTCGTTTTTACTTTTCGGCGTTTTGACCGCATTCGGAGATTTGTCCACAGAAGCATTTTTTGCGTTTTGTCATTTTTCGACGATTTGTCCACAGCAGTGTTTCGGCAAATTCTGCATTTAGTCCATTCGGCGAATTTTTCGGACCCTGCTCAGAATATAAAATAAATATTTAAAAACATTTTCCAGTAATATTTATTTGCACTTGCAGCTGGTAATAAGGGTTGTGTTTTTTTAGGTCGCAATAACGAAAACAAAGTATTAATTGGATTTATTCAATAGTTATTAAATCTTATTTTTTGATTATTCTCAAAAGGATCTAGCAGTTTTCTCTTTCAAATGGAAGAGACAATTTATTTCTAGTAAACCATCTTTTTTTTAACATATCGTCGGGAGTAGCAAGAAAGTAATTATTTAAGACAAAAAAGCCACAGTCTTCAATTTTAGTATGTATTAGTTCTAGCTTCATAAAATACCTTTGCTTTACGTTCATGTAATCGACCTTAGATAATTACCGGAGTATTTAATTCCCTTTCGTTTAGCAAATTTTGTACGAAATTGTGACAAGAAGTAGACCTTCTATTCAGAACCGTTTCTAAATTGGAGGCAGTCAAATATTCTTTTCTAATTTTTAATTAATTAGTTTTGACCAAAACGTTGAGAACACACGTAAACAAAAATTAGTAGGTAATGCAATAAATTGTCCGTGTTTATATAAATGCATTTCCCTATATTAATATTCTCAAAAGAAATAATTAGAGAAACATGAGTAACATAATAATTAATAACAATTACAATAATACATAATTTGAAATAGAAATTAAACATTATCAGCCTTATTCATAGTCATTTAGAAGTCACTAAACTCATTACTAACATCCTACTAACGAAATCCGTACTCATAGTTGCTTGTAGTGGGCCGCTAAAATGACATTAACGTTAGTAGCCACTAAATTTTTTAGCAGGGTTTCTTAGTGACATTTCAAGCCGTGTTTAACCCATTTTCGCAATTTTAAACACAGTCTGTAACATTGCAGTGGTATAAATGAAGTGCGGTTTAGCATGGAAAACAATGATGTAAGTATAACGTTTATGTGGTCATTATAATAAAAATTATACTATTGCTAGTAAAAAAGAAGTCACACACTTTCAAAATTGGAACGATTTAGAAAAAAACGTGTTAATTCAATGCGTACAATATGAGCTGCAAATTGAAAACAGGAAAAAGGTATCAGTTCTCAATAAAGATCAACAGAGTGTCTGCTACATATATGTTAGAAGATGGAGCTACACGGTGTGTAATGTAATTTATGTATTTAGGTACGGTCATGTTAATGATGTAAAACATTCATAGGATTTCAAAGAGATATAAAGATAACACGGGAACAATGGGAAATAATGGAATTGCAAGCAAACTGCAGGAGACTCTCATGTCGATAAACCTAATGAAATTAATTGGAAGATTCAGGATCTCCTTCCACAATGTTGTGTGGATAATAACAGTGCATATGATAGTAATCTGATCTACAAAGTCAATAAATTTTAACCTTTGCAATTAGATCTGTAGATAGAATGATTTTGTCTTTCTAAATAATTTTTGGATTTCTATTTATATAGAATTACTTTTTCTTCTACTTTTTGCACTTCAACATTAATATTGATTAGATTATAATTTATTTTTTGAAAAACAAGGAAACATACATTTTATTACATTTTTAATTATTTGTAAATTTATATTAATTTGGGTCTATAGTAAACAATAAATCATAAATTACTAATTTCATCCAAAGCGCTTAATTTTGGGCCGATCAATGATATAGCAGCATTATCACGTTGTATAGGCAAAGAAATTAGTTGGCACAGAAAGTAGTTTGCTCAGATGTCTCCGCTCTCAACGATGAGCTTGAAACCTACTGGTTTAGCTTTCTTCACACCAAGAGCCTGTATCAAAAGCCAGCTAAATTATAATATAATTCACATTCTTAAATCTTAAATAAATATGGTATAATGGTAGTAGTGTGATAATCGTTTTTCGAGCTTTTCGTACTCTTATTATGTTCTCGTTCGTTCAAACTGATGAATAATAATAATTGACAGATAAACGTCAATGTAATGCTCAAAATAAATTTCCTGTGTTGCCACATTATACTATGAATGTAGAACCTTAGTGACATGTTAATGTGTTGTTAGTGACCATTAGCTAATAGGGTTTTAAAATCATTTTAAGATCGTGACTATAAATAAGGCAGTCAGTGTTTAAATCTATAAATGGAAGGCATAAGAATGTCCTTTCGTTCTTTCTTTGTTTTTATTGGTTTGCTACTAAAGGGATTAAAACGGCATAAAACTTATACAATACGTGGTAGGTGTGGACCAATGAAAGGCGTTTACCGCAGAACTCCACATCGCCAAATAAGCGTAAATAAAATTGGTTTGAGACAAAAATGGTTCAAACAAAAACTATAGACAATAGAATTTCCAACAACTTTTCTCACTGAACTTTTTTGTAAAATTGATATTGGTGGAAATATTGTTACAATAATTAGTGTCGCGTGATTGTTATATCTCAGTAGGTAATTACTTATCGGATCAAAAAATAGTTTAAACAAAACTTGTGTATAATCAAATTATAAACAACTTTTATTTGAAACAAAAATGTGTAAAATGAATATTATTTAAATATTTCAACAATTGGAAAATCTGTGTAATTTAACGGCATTTTGGCTACATAGATTATGCCCAAAATCAAATCAGTTCGTTCTTCGCAATTGTAAAAAAAAATCGGACGTCTGGTTTTCTTGCTATCTTGTTTACATACGGACGGACGGCCGACCGTCGGACTAAAATTTTTTTGTTGCTTCTTTACGACGTACTAACTCTAATACGTTAAAAAAAGTGAAAAAAAGGAGTGTTAATATTTTTGGTTTAGAAACCGTCGCATAACTCCCTATCTTATTTCATAAGATGTGGAGTAAAAACGCTTAAGTTAATTAATGTATCATGCAGCATTGATAACACTTGAAATAGTTATTTATGTAACAAGGACAAAAAAGTGCACTTTTATGTACGAGACTGAATTTGCTGGCCGAGGCGCGTTAGTCGAGGCAAGCAAACAGGCAAGGTTATTAAAAGCACTTTTCCGAGGTAATATTAATTTTTCCGTTGACCTTAAATTAATTAATTTTCTATTTATTACCGTTTACTGAAAACAAAATGTTTAGTAATTTTAAACAAAATTTTACGTTTGTTCTGATTTTACTGTACCTAATGTTCACTTCACCGTTCAGTATTGTAACATTTGTGTCAAAATTTATTAAAGGAAAAAAGCTTTCCGCGTTCGAATATTGTACCGATAAAGCATTTGTTTACAACAATCACATAATTTTTATAAGAGCACTTGATTATGATAGGTAATAGGTAAAAAATAGTACTTTTTATAATTTATTAAAATAATAAAATTACATTTAGGTAGTGTTATTTTTGAAGTATATTTAAAAATGTAGTTATAGTTGGAAGCCTACCCTCAAAATTAATGCATTTCTTTAATTGTTTATGATCAAAGATGTATGAGAGTTTCTCCTATTAAACACATTAAAGTCGATTCTTCTAATTGGACATATAATAGTTATAAGACTGAGTTTGGTACCGTGGTCAGACTTATAATCATTTTATATTCAATAAAAAATATTGCCTGACCGTAAGAAAGTATGCAAACGTAGTTTTGATTCATCGAAAATGTTTCAAAAATGTAATAATCTTCTTTCAGTTATTGAAACCTGTGAAATTCACCTTGTTTTGTGTACGATAAATCTTGAACCCAGTAATGTTGATGGCTTATATGAGTTATTTTTGTTTTTTCCTGGACAGAATCATCAAATGATTTTTCACAAGTAATTACTGTTCTTGTGTTTTCCATTAGCATTATTACTTATTTACATCAATCAAATACAGTAATAGAAAGGTACCCATAATTAAACTTCTACTGTAAGTTTTTGTATTTATGATCGTGAAAATTTTGTATCGGAACTCCGCTTCTGTATCAAAATAGTTACCTAATAAAATTGTCTAAACAATCTCAAGTCTATGAATTCTGTCTTACGCAAATGAATAACTTTAAAGAAGTTAATGTGTTACATATTGAAAACAATGTATCGAGTATTGTGAGATTACAACCAGGCTCTTCTATATGCTTGCCATTGTAGAAACTATAAACAATTTATTAATATCATTTCAAAGCACTTAAAATCATTACTTGTAATTTGGACAACAAATTGTTTTTGTTCAAAGTTGTGTGATTGAGAAATTGAGGTTATAAATGGAAGTAAACATACAATATTCTGTAGTATCTAAAATGTTTCAGTATGTACCTAAAGTACTGTAATATCCTATGTAGTCACTAAATTCATCCTTTCTTAAAAATGGGTTTCCATACTGGTTACTTGACTTCATTTAATTTGACATAAAATAATAATTGACATTGACAGAGTTTGCGGACGAAAAGTATTACAGTTAAAAAAGTGTTACTTTATGATTATTGACAAAACAAACGTCTATAAAAATGTTTAAAGTTTTTTATTATCCCGTGATCCATAGATTGGATAACTGAGGTCATGTTCGAAGAGAAAATAATCACTATCACATTAATTTACGTAAATGCCCAAAATGCCTGTAACTAGAGAAGTACAAACAATTATTGTTAACAAAAAAAAAACACTAATAAAAAGTTAGAAAACCACAAGAGCACAAACCACGTACTATTATTCCAGATCTTGTTAAAATCAATGATTTTTTCAAGAAGTATTGTCAGTTATTGGAACAGCTTGATTCTAGTGTTAAAGGCGTAAATAGTAGTCACGATTTTGAGAAAAATTTGCCTAATAAACTGAAAACTCATAACTCTCAACAAACTCTAGTACCTACGCCGGCAAGATGTTCTTGTTTGATTTGTAGAAGTGAACACTTTACTAATCAGTTTAATAAATTTCTATCTCTTTTTGTCGCACAAAGAACGGAAAGGGCAAACAAACTTAAGATTTGCAAAAATTGTTTAAGGCATTCTAATTCATCTTCCCGTAATTCAAAATACAGCTGCAGAATTCGTCATAAAAAACATCTTACCTTGAACAACTCAATAAAGATCAATTCCGAGACAAAACCACCTACCAATTAAATTAATTCATCTTCTTCCTCAACACTCTAAGTTGATTCCAAAAGAATAAATAAAATAAAACAAAGTTTTGTAAAGAAATCTTACTAATCGATGGGTAGAGCGCATAAACCTTGCCTGAACGTTGTATGATGTGCCAGTTATGAATTTTCACTAACACCGTACGAACTCTTCCAACTCTTCAAACACTGGAAAGGTGGCCAATTTTCGTCTTTTATCTTCCGTCTTTAATATCTACAAGACTACACCTACGTAAGGCAATGTCAGGAAATGTCCCGGAGTGAGAGGGTTCAAATCATTCGGATCAGTAGATAGAGGAAAAAGAGAAGTAGAGTTTAATGTGGCTTCAATATGTACTAGTACAGTCATTAAATCTTCATATGTAAGAGATATATTACCTAATAGTTATTTTCCTAACAAGTGTCGAAAGTAGCAAATATCGTGCCAGTGTTGATAGCTAAACAAGTACGAAGCGTAGCGTAGCACGAGTGATTCTAAACACGAGCACAGATGCTTGCACTTTCGTACGAGTCAGGAACACTATTTGTTAGACGACTACAATACAAAATTACGTTCTTACTTGTTAAAGGTTAAAAAAACAACTTTTCAACTCCAGTGCGGTAACTTTTGCTTCTTACAAAACTAAAGGCAGTGTTAATTGGATGTTACATTCATCACTACTGTTAGACATTTTCAATAATTTAAAGATTTTAAACAAGAAAACGATTTTAGTTTCTATTTTACTGTGCTTCAAACAAATAACGTGTCAGATTCGGTAGACGTTCGCGTACTTGATTTTTTGAATTAAGTGGTAAAAAATTGATGTGAAAGTCGTTGCTAAGCGTAACTAAGACGATATGAGTGTAAACTATTAACTTTTGAGTTTTATCAAAAAAAAATTTTGAAAGAATTATAATATTTTGCATTTTCGGACACAACTTTGTGTTGTGATATGGTTACTTTCGAGAGTAGTCGTCTAAAAATACTTTTTTTAAATGGGTTTTAACGTGTCAATGGACTTTTGTAGTTATAAATTTCCACTCAACATTGATGGATGTGATCAATTTAGATAAAGATTCTGAGACTTGATTTGACTTTAAAGTTTTATACAGTTCTTTAATTTCTTTAGCAGCACCTCTAAAATTTGTGGCATTATTTGACAATACTAATGTCGGTATACCCCTTCGGCTAACAAATCGCCTGAAGTTAAATTAGTAAGTAATTCTAGGTGTATAACCTTGGCTACCATCCTTACAAACAAGCAAATGTATGCTTTGACGAGTATGGCACCACGTAGCTTACGGTTTTAAATAAGGATAGTCCGGCATAATAGACTAACTTGCAAAAACACAGGAGTTGTGTAAACCGTTCGATAACATGGTAATTCAGCCATTAGAGTTCGTAGATTAGGTTTGTTTTAAATAAGTAACAATTTAACATTTTTCAGTATGGCGACCTATACCGCCCAATAGTAGCGATGGAAATGCACCCACAAAGTGGAAATTAACAGCGATTCTTTTTATCGAAATTGTAATGAGGGGTATCGTAACCTTCCACCTACTCCTGGCAAGCCATTTTCATCTAAGAACGGGTTTAAAGAAAGGATATTCGGTGTGGTTTTTAACGGTTGCTTAAATTTTAATAATGCTATTTCAGTTGCAAAACTTTCTGATTTGCACAACTTGATCAAGAACGCCATAGAAAATTTGAGTTTAGTTAGAGAAGAAAAAATCGTTGAATATAGATGACGTGATGCAAATTCAATGTAAATTTATTGTTACGTTTACGATCATCGGTAATGAAACTATCATGTTCCCCTTGTAGGACTGGCCATTCGCTCTCTTGTAATGTTAGAAACTGATGACCATTTCATCAAAGGGTGTTATTTATCAAATCTGTTGTTTGACACCCTCTAGATATGAGATCAGCTGGGTTTTGGTTGGAACAAACGTGACGCCAGTGAAAAGAGCTGGTTTGTTCTTGGATTCAGGCGATTCGGTTAGATACAAACGTTTCAAATTTGTTTGCAGGAGGGTTCAACCAACTTAATACGATTGAAAAATCAGACCACAACCAGACTGCATAAGATTCTAAATTAAAAGAAGACTGGACCTTACACATTAGCTGAGTAAGCAGAACTGCTGCATACAATTGTAACCGTGGGATGGTACATCTGCTTAAAGGAGTCACACGTGAGCAAAGTAACTGAACAATTAACTTTATCGTGACAGTCAAGTGAATAATATTCGACTTATAAACTTGAGTCACTGAGAGATAATCCCTAATGAATTCAAATAACTGGGAAGAGTTTTCCAGGCAAAGTTTCATCCCAAGATCTTTAGAAGCTCCAAATGCGTTGATAGGATTTTATGAATTATAATTGGAGTGATAATAATCTAATGGATCAAATAACTGTGTTAGTGAATAGATCTTAGAAGTAATATTATATTATGCTTTAATTGGAGTGTGAATAAATAGTTTTTGCATTTTCACGCTCTTTAGAGGAACTGTGAAATGAAGAATTAGTTAGTACTCAGTTTGATAAAACTCTTTGATCGTTGGATAAAAACTTTCGTGTAGGAAAACCCGTGAGAATTGTTGAAAAATCAGCCTGAAACTTTATTGCTTCTTCGGGAGTATTTGTTCCACTAATAAGATCGTCCATGTAGAAGTCATACCGCAAAACATTTGAAGCTTTGCAATGTCTGCATGTTTGAAAACATTTAGATATTCTATTCGTTGATCATATTTGGTGGCAAAATAACTACCACTTGTAGTATATTTTAGTTTGCAATTCGTATGTCTGAAGTGGCATGTCAGGATAGTCTCGCCATAATTTCTAAATTCTCGCCATAATTTCTAAAATTTTGGGAATAGTTAATTTAACTGTTAAACAATGTAACAATATCCACTATGCCTTGATGCGATTTCAAAATTGACAGTAGATTTAGATTAAGCAGAACATGTATTAATACCCAGTATGTTTGTATGAATTGGATGCCTTTTTAGATTTAGTTTGGTCGCAAGTTTTTCGTTAATAAAATATGCGTCTTTGACCTAATGCATATAGAAACCGTAGAAAGTCAGTATTTTGAAAGCAAGAGTATTGTGTTGCGACTGGCAATGTCGCGGATTATATTTATTATTAATTTTGTCGGTAATAATGTTTTTGTTTTATTTATACCAACATTTTTGAAGTTAAAGGCGACCTTCAGTTTCGTAGATCACCTACCTCGTTTTGTAAGTAGGGTCAAAAACCGGTACTCAGTTTTGGTCTTAACAATGCGAGAGTATACGATCTATCGTAATTCGTAATTAATTTACATATACTAAGTGACATAGAAAGAAGAACACCCAGTAATAATAAATTTATTTGAACAATTTTTTGTATACTAGTGTATACGAATTAGATTAGTAAACGATCACAATTTGATAAAAATTAAACTGTTAACTTCTTCAAAAAACTTAATAATGTGTTGCTCCACCACGATGTCTTGTGCACTCATTAACACGTCTGGGCATACTTCTAATGAGGTGATCGATTTCTTCTTCCCATAATATCCCAGACGTGCTCGATGGGCGAAAGATCGGGAGATCTTGGTGGTCAAAACAACAAAGCAATTCGATTGGCCTCAAAATGAGCCAAAAAAACCCTAGCAACATGAGGTCGTGCGTTGTCTTGTTGGAATGTGCTGTTGGGGATGGTCTGAACGCGCAGCGGTCATGTTACCTCTAATGAAGACCAAAGGTGACCTACTTCTAATAGCAATAACTCCCCATACCATAACTCCTACTGTGTGGTGCACATGCCTATTCACAGAAAATTGGGGATCTTGTCTTTCACCGCGCCGTCTTCTCACCCTTGCACGACCGTCATGCATACCCAAACAGAATCTGGATTCATCACTAAAGACAATTGAATTCCATTCTTGGTCCCAATTTGCCCGTTCTCTACACCACGCTAGACGATAACGTCGATGCTCTGGAGTCAGTGGTAGCACAAAAAGGGGACGGTATGAAAAGAGCCCAAAGGTTCTTATCCGTCTATAAACGGTTCGCATCCCAATCGGTCTTTCATGTTCTTCAAACCACTGGTCCGCAATCGCCCGTGTAGAAGAGAAGCGGTCTCGTAAAGTCAATAGTCTAAGACGGCGATCTTCGCGTTCTGTGGTTATTCGACGACGTCCTGTACCTCTCACTCTTCGTGTACTGCCCTCTTGGTTCCATGCCCGAACACAGACTGCCACAGTGTTTAAACTCCGTTGCGTTCTAGCGGCTATATCTCTCATAGACAAACCAGCCTCACGCAATCCCACAATTCTACCCCTATCAAACTCGCTTAATTGCCGAAAATTATAGCGTCTTCGCACTGGAGGCATTGTGATTGAATTAAAGAAGTTCTTTGAAATGCAATTTAAATCGCTTAAATGACAACTGTACTTACAAATGCTTAATTCATTGTTTTAGGGCTACTTAATCGTAAGTGTTTTTGAATGAGGTTAACAAAACAACCGCTAGGGCAATATGGCTGAAAAACTGATCGTTTTTTATCTTAATATAAACAAATATATTCCCAAAAAAAATTTACAAAATATTCATTGTTACTAGGTGTTTTTTCTTTCAATGTCACTTAGTATATAAAGTTTCTATGTGGTACAGTTGTCTTATTAAAACTATTAAGCCGATTAAATGTGCAAGAAAACCTCGCATAATGGGTCCTGCAATTAACTAATGAAATAAATACCAGATAGAAACCTAGAAAAAAGAAAATTAATTGAAAAAATGAATAACAATTAAAAAAACAAAAAACTCATAACGCAGAAAAAAATAATTGTAAAAAAACAAAATAATGGAAGAAATTAGATAATAAACATAAATAAGAAAAAAAGTAGACAATAATTTAAAGCCTTAAAAAAGCATTTTGAGAGACTATAAAAATGTTCACATGGAACAATGTAGAATAAAAAAAAATTAATGAAGGTATATACAACCAACTGAAGAAAATTATTTTTTGGGAAATTGGAACTCGAAAAAGATATAAACTTAAACAGCCATAACACAGAAAAACACAAATTTGAAAAAAAGAACACAGATAGAACACTGAATAATGAAATAATTTGAGAGAAACTAGTCACCAACTCAGACCAAAATGTTAGCGACATTGCAGGAGATTTACCTCAATTTAAACTACTTTTGAGTAAATTAAACAAGAAAATTGGACTTCAAGTTGGTTACTTATTCCTGTTCATATGGGTGTTACATGTTCGCAAAGAGATAACAAATAGTGTTATTAAATAAAGAATTGAATGGATGGTCTGGAAGCGATATTTTCGGAGAGAAATTGGAAAACACCGACAAAATGAGAAAAAAGTCTACTTCTTAGATCAAGTTTGGATGACGTAGGTCATACCGTAAATAAAAGTATAGTAAGAAGTAACAATCGTCAGCCTAAGGCAGGTTTTATTGAAGGATTATAATACTGCACATAGGATCTAAAGATGAATTTGTTGAATAGGGTTTGGTGTGTTTTAAATCGAAAAAAATCGGAGATAAGAAAATTTTCAAAAACTGGTTCTCAAACATTCTAGGGGGCTCATTGCTAAATTCTGTAATTGTGATGGAGAATGCTTCGAATCACAATAGAAAAACCGAGAAAATGTTTTGCACAAAAAGGCAGATATACACGATTTGATTGGAAAGTCAATCGCTGGTTTACCTTCCCGACATGGTACAAGCTAAACTTTTGAATCTTGTTAGAGAGGCTGCAGACACGAAATAGTTATTTGGATCACTAGTCCAGAAAATTATATTTTGCCGAGGCGAAGCAACACGAGCACTCGCAAAACATTTTCTGGATGTGTAATCCACAAAATTTTTATGCCGACAAACTTCAAAATATTTACAAAATTATTCTTAATTTAGTTCAACCATTTATTACTGGGTATTTATTTTTTTTTGTTGGTACCCACTTGTCATTGCATATATACTTAATTTTCAAATTTAAAATCAAAGTGACATTTTTGGTGTAATTTTACCAAATGTCACTTTTATAAGGTCTAGGCCGGGAATTTGATGTTCCTGGCCGATTTTGAATCCTACAAAACTGCCAATAATGACCGGAGGCATGAAAAAATATGTGGTGGATGAAATAATTCAAGAGAACATGGTTTTGCAGTTCTGCAATTGTCTCATTATCACTGCCGATTCAATCCTGTTGAATTGATATTGAATCGAGTAAAAGGAGAAACTACAAAGAACAATATAATCTTTAAAATAAAAGATTTTGATTTACTAATTGTAAATCCGCCGAATAACTTCAAAGGGATAAAGAGAAAAGTGATATTAACTACAGACGGAAATACTAAAGCTAATATTGGTTTTCACAATGCGACGGGAAACATGTTCCGAACAACAATAAAGTACTACCGCAAGTAAGTACGGTAAGATATCAATTTAATGCCGGTTGGCGATAAAATAAATTGATTAATAAACTGTAAACTGTAAGACAAAACGGCAAATTTTTGAATATATTTTAAAAATTACGTAACGATCTAATAAAAATTTTTTTTGTAAATATTTAGTTTTTGTGGAATTGTAAAATCTCTTACAACAAAATGTGAGTATAAGAATAAACCTAAAAAGTTAAAAATGAGAAATTTTAACGTCTAAGTAGATGGATCCTCTTTACGCTGTAATACTATGAATAGCTGCATCACAATGAAGACGGTTTTATAAAAGCTTTGAGCCGAGTGCTAAAAATGCTTCAGCAAACTGTATGCAATAATGTAAATGGCTAGAAGCAAAGAATTTGACACTTTTCAGTGGTTTATTATCATTTCTCTTATGAAAAAAAATATATAATTGAGGCTAGCTACAATTATATATTTTCATAAAAATGAAAATCTAAAACTATATAGTCATGATATGAATTGGCATTACATTATTTTAATAAAGTCGTTCTAAGGCAGATGTGCCTTTGTCGAATTAAAATACCATTTCGTACAGTTTTATGCATATCTGAAAAAAAATACACCGAATTGTATTAAAATGAGATAGGGAACGATATTAAAGTAGATTTTATGAATGTTGGGCCCAAGTCTAAAACAAACAAGCGAGACTTAGCATACAAATTTATCTTTCAGTATGCAGACGTGCTGCGTTATTGTTATAAAGCTCAGGTGAGCAAAGCAACTGAAAAATCTGCTGCAACACATAACCTACATATAAACATTTGCATTGCAAATATTTTTCAAAGTCAATTGAAAATATATTAACTAAATCAATCTATTCCGTGCAGAATTCAAATAAAAGTGAGTAAGTAGCCGGAATTTACAATAAGTCCATTACTAGTAGTAGTGTGTTGTGACCTTACGGTTCAATTGTTGGCATGCTTTTCCAATTTACTGAAATCCCAATATTCTACCTCATCCTGAACTTTGCGTAACGGATTTTGATTCGATAGAACTTGATAGTATAAATTTTGGCCGTTGAACTGAATTCCTGAATACATTCAACGTCAAGATCAATAACGCTGGAAAGCTTATAAAGAACTGTTATTAATAGAACAACGAACTTAATTCTGAGAAATTTAAAGTTTCCGTGGCAACAACTAGTAATATAGTAGAATGACTGAAATAGCAAAATATAATTGATCAATAGGGAATAAGTTACACTAAAATTTTCACATTCATTACGTCATAAATATTTGTTTATATGTTAAAAATTAAATTTCAGAAGGCGTTTCTTAAAAGCTTCTTTTTGATGAAAAAAAAAATACAAAGTTTTCTTGAGAAAAGAAAATGAGACAATTACCTGCCGCGCAACGTTTGAAGTTAAAATATTTTAGTCAAAAATAAATTAATGAAGGTATTTAGTTAGCATTTTATTAAAAATATGGAGAGTTCCAACAAGAATTTAAATGTCTATTTCTAAATAAAGTTACTTGAATAACCTCGTTTGGAAAATATGAACCTCGACAATCTTTACTTTCAACAAGATGGGCTTGCCACACTGCCAGGAAACTTGAAATTTACTGCAGAAGAAATTTACTCTCCGTGTGATTTCTCGTTATAGTGACGTGGATTGCCTAAAAGATACTGCGACTTAACACCGCTGGACTTTTTTCTTTGGGGTAGGTCTACACAAACAATCCACCGACTATTGATGAATTAAAATATACTTACCTAACATTCATGCGCTTATTGCCAAAATTAACTTGCATATGTATAATGAAGTAGTCGAAAAAATAAAAAAAAGAGTCGGTTTGTGCAGTAGGAGTGGCGACATTTATTCGATACCTTGTTCCACACATAATTTTATGGTTTCTACTTTACGTTTATGTTAATAAATCGTAAAATTTTTAAATGCTACACATGTCATTTAAATTGAAACCCCAAGTTCCTGTTGAGGCACCCACTATAAGTGCCTCTCTTTAATAACAATTTTCAAAATTCATGAAAAACTATAAAATCAATTTCGTAAGAACTTCTCCTAAAAATAACAAAATCATAACTATTTTTTGAAAAGTATGTTATTAGCATGTTAGATTATCGAAACAAAAAATAGACTTTACCTGATCAGTATTTTAAAAAGTTCAAATCATTTTGTATACTAGAGATTTCCTTTCCTTAAATATAATCTTCATGAGAAAATTGGTAAAAACCTAGAACTTTAGGGGTATGTATGTACTAACTAAAAATAATTCTACAAATGATTTCTTTAAAACAAAATATAATTCACATGATTCATCTATCTCCTCTAGTAACGTTGTTTGGGAAATCTATGAAAATTTATAAATTCAAGGAATCAGAATATTAAAAATCTCCAAAATTACGTAAAAACTAGAATCCGGAGGTTTATTTAAATTCGTAAAAGGAGCAGCTCCAATTTAAATTACAAATTCTTAATCTAGAAACATAAATAATTCTGAATATAAGATGTTATATATAATTTTTAAAATTAATTGCTTGTGTCTTTTAGGAAACATATAAAGGGTTTAATTGTAGAGGTACCTTAAGAGTAACACGTTATTCAATAAGACATTAACTTAATAGCGCTGTCATAATTTGAAATATTTTTTTTTAGTCTAGAGTAAGGTCATAAAGTTAAGAATAAAATTTATAATTACGTTATTCAATGTTTTAAGAAAAACTTCCCAACAAGTCATTTTATTATTAAAATAACTAACTTAGTATGTAAAAATTTCATTTATGATGTTACATACCTATCTTATATCTGCGACGTTATCATGATTTTCATTTTAAATAATAATATAAACAAATTCGTTCTTTGCCAACATTTTTAGCAAAGTCAAGTATTCATACATAGAAAAGTATTACATAACGCATTAATTGACAAATATTTGAGTCATTTTGTATGCGTCAATTTTGACTATAAGTTTATCAATAAGTCAGATTGTTTTGGTATTGGTAATAAAATCAATATACGGAAATATTTTTGTTGATAAAAGATACACAAAGAAAAATACTTATCGAGTAAACAACAATGTCAACATTTCCTCGCGTCTTTTATTGAAAATTGAAATTGATATAGTAATAAACGGATTGTTTGGCGAATGTCTGTGAATTAAGTGCATAGTATAATGTTACCATATTTTGTAGTTAATGTTATTGTCAATAAATTAGATGCAGTAATATTGATCTCTTTTCAATATGGTTTATAAAATGTACGAAAACAACAGATGTTTAGAAGCCACGGAACTCACTTTAAAAACACCTACAAATAGAAAAAATAAAATTAAAAGAAAATATATATATAAATATAACAATTAAATCAATAAATTTATGTTAAATAAAATTAAAATATAACAAATTAGAAAATTTACCCTATAAAGGGTACGGAATAAATAACTCTAAAACCAAAAATATAAAAATCATCATTATAAATTTGATTTTTTAAATCAATTTTAATTTTTTTTAGTAATTTTATAGAAGTTTAAAGTTTAAAAAAAGTCTTTAAAGGACCACAAACCTTTTTTTATGAACAACTTTCCGTAATACGTATTGTTTTAGTTACTATACCGTGTGTCCCAGGAAATCTGAAGCATTGGGTTTAACATGGGGAATTTTAAAAGTCCGATTTATATGTCCCCAAAGTGTTTTTACTATATTTCCAGTATCAGAACACATTACAATGTGTACCATTACATTTTTTGTAAAAAATTTTAAAATGTAACAAAACATCAAAAAATATTTCAAAAAATGTATCGCGTGGTAAAAGTAAATAAAACATCAGTGCGTACTATTCAGGTAGAAACAGGGGTTTCGAAATCAATGGTACAACGCATTCTTCGAAAACAACGATACAACCCCTACAAACTTCGAAGATGCCAGGAGTTGCGAGCTGGCGATGATAACTCCAGAGTAGAGTTTTCCGAAGTAATGCAGGAGACCTGCAACAACAACAAGGATTTTTTGAGAAACGTTGTTTTCACTGATGAGAGCACATTCACTTTGCACAATAAACCTAACAGTCAAAACTGCAGAATCTGGGCGCGTGAAAACCCTAACATGGCGGTGGCGGTGCGAACCCAGTATTCTTTAAAGGTGAATGTGTGGGCTGGATTGTTCCGCGACAGAATTCTCGATCCTTTTTTATCGAAGGCAATCTTAACGGAATGTCCTACTTAGAATTGCTCCAGAACAGAGTAGTACCAGCATTACGAGAAACAGTGGAAGATCTGCAACAAGAAGTTTGGTTTCAACAGGATGGCTGTCCAGCACACAACTCGGTGATAGTTCGACAATATTTAGCAAATACCTTCCATGGTGTTATTGGTTTACGGGGACAAATTCAGTGGCCGCCACGATCTCCTGATCTGGCACCTTGTGATTTTTCCTGTTGGGTCATCTTAAAAACAGGATTTATCAAAACCGACCCAATTCGTTAGACGATTTGAAGATCGCAATCCGCGAAGAATGTCAGCAAATCAATGCTCGACAGTTATCAAATGTGCGTCGGGAGTTTTATAATAGGCTGGGTTACTGTTTGGTACAAAATGGAGGCATTTTTGAACATTTGCTTTAAGCAAACCATTATAATCGGTTCTTTTCAGAACCACCATGAATATTTAGTTAAAGTATTTATTTAAACACGACGATTGTGCACTAGTCGCTGTTGTTAGTATGTCAACAACAAAATTCATATATTGTTACAATTAAAACGTACCAAAATCATTTTAATTTCGTTAGTTAAGCCCAGTTGTACAACTGACCCTTAGTTATCATTCCATTGCGTGTCCGTTTACACCAATACCGCTTAAATTAGGCCGTATGCACCAACACAGCTTAAATTCAAGCAATGCTTAAAAACTTAAACACAGTTGTTAAAACCACAGCAACGATTGTTTTTAAGTCTCGCTTAAGTTTAAGCTGTGTGGGTGCAAACGGCACTAAATGTTTAATAATGAATCATATTCTACTAAGGACCAGTTGCACCAACGCGATTAAACTTAAACAATGCTTAAAAACTATCGTTGCTATGGTTTTAACATTTGTATCTAAAGTTTTAAACATTGCTTAAGTTTCAATTGTATTTGTGCAACCGGTTATGAATCTATTGCCAGTTCAATTAAAAAAATTTAAACTAATATCTCGTTATTGACCTAAATTAAATGGTGATCATTTAAAATAATAACCCAACTTAAAAAAAAGGAATCGGACTGGGGATTTGAACCTTCGTTAGAACCGGTGATAAATTAGTGGTAATGCGTTAAGACAACTGAGCCACGCCGAACATCAACAACGCAGCTCTTACCTGTTTATTTAAATAAAGCTTTTTATCACGCGATACATTTTTTGAAATATTTTAATATGTTTTGTTGAATTTAATAAATTTTACAAAAACGTTTTCTGGTACACATTGTAATGTGTTCTGATACTGGAAATATCCTAAAAACACTTTGGGGACATATAAATCGGACTTTTCAAATTCCCCATGTTAAACCCAATGCTTCAGATTTCCTGGGACACACGGTATAATTATAAAAAAGAGTTTCTTGCAAAACTCCACATAGTTCTGATACTAACAAATGTCTAAAAGAGGATCGATTTGTAGAAAAAAAATCAACGTTTAAGAAAGGAGAAAAAATGCACAACAAAGCAATTTTAAAATCGAATTATAAATTTCAATAACGGCCAACAAATGCTAAATGTATCTAACTGGTAAGCCATTAATACTGAACGCTATCTTGCTCTACTTAATACTACTCCTACGTCAGGAGCGTACATTCCCTGTTAGGACAGAAAATGAAACAGAACATGAAAATTGAGTAGTTTATACAAAATAGTAAAAAAAGAACATTCCATTTACCAACAATTAGTGTCACATGATAATCATTTCTCTATAAAACTACTTATCGGATCAAAACGTAGTTTAAATAGACGTCTAAGTTTCGACAATATATGAAGGTTAACAGCCCTTTTGGCTTGATAGATTATATTCAAAATTCAATCAAACTTGCACTATTATAAATAAAACCATACACCAAATTTAGAAAATCTAAACCGCCCTCGAATAAAGGTTTGTCATTGGATAACTGCCCATCTCACTAAATCCGGTAACAACATTTTCATTTTCATCAACACGTGCTTTATCATTTTACTTCATCCGAAACCTGAATTGTCGTCGATTCCAGAATCAGGCTAGATATCCAAAATCCAGATCAGTTTCTAAAAAGGGCATTTTATGACTTGTCGTCTAAAATTAAATTTTTTGATATTAAATATCAGGTAGCTTTTTATATAAATGGTATCAATATTTTCATTTACGGAAGTCTAGTAATAAAAACCGTTTCTTTCATATAAAATAGTGACATCCGGTAATTAGGAAAGTTATTATTTATTAAAATAGATTGTGGAAGTTTGAAATTTATTTCAATTAAATATTGCAAATACAACAGAACACCTAATTTCAGTTTATTAAAACGTAACTGTATTTTTCGCCCTCCTCCTACTGCGTATACTATATTCAGTAGATGCTCGAAAATAAGACTTCACACGGACCAATATTAAACCAAATAAAAGTGTGAAAAAAAGAACACCGTACATGTAAACAGGTTTTTAATCTGAATTTTGAATAAGAGTTACTATTATCCACGTTCACATTAAAAAAATTAAGTTGATGGTGGTACAAACACAAATGTCTAATACAAAAATATGGTAACAAAATTTTAAAAGAATACATATTTACTTTTGTTCTAATATTTATAATAAATTAGAAAACAAATTATTTTTAAAAAACCTAAAGTGTTATAATGATTTGTAGTTTAAGCGTTTCCGAGAACCACAACTCAAAATTTATCTAGTCGGAAGAAAATTTTGAAAAATTGTCTGTCTAGAACACTGCATTTGCGTAATCATAATATAATTCATTTAAGAACTTATTTCTTATCACTCAATTAAAGCGTGATGTATTAGGTGGCGTAATTTAATACCAGATTTTGTTTTTTGATATTTGGGTCATGATTTCATAAATTTCAAAAATTTTCATATTTTCAGTCATTCTGGATCATTCCCGAAAAAATTTCGTCGAATACTGGGTTGCGAAATGCTCATTGTTTATAAAAAACAATATTTTTATTATAGTATAAGAATTACTTAAATTCTACCAACGGGTGAGGCATGTTTTGTAATATTTACAAATTAAAAATGTTGCACAAGTTAAATTTATATTAATACTTAATTTATTTAATTTATGAAAAAAAATGGTTTGATAAAACATTACAGCTATACAAATTAAGTTCAAAGAAAATATATTTTAAAAGCACATTTCTTCAAGGAAACGGAATTGAATTTAATTAAAATATCGTAAAAAGCATGGGCAAAGATTTACTTTGATGTGTGACGGGTAATACGAAAATCCCTAAATAACATTCGAGAAAGATATTAAACAAGAAAGCAATTTTCTTTTCAGCAAAATTTTTAATAAGTTCTAAGATCAAGAAAAATTATATACTTGTTAAATTGCTTGTTTTTCAATAATTGAAAACTCATACAAAATAATTAAATAGTTTGTAATTTTAAAGTTATTGTAAGTTTTAAATAAACTAATTACTCTTTAATAATTGACAATAGCATTGGAACTTACTATCGGTGTACATTTATGCCATACAATCTAAAAAAATTGCGTCAAAATTGTTTAGAAAAATAATGCTTACGGACTTAATAATTATTAATTATAATTAATAGTTTTTATGTATCAGGCACTAAAGTTTGATTTTCATGACGAATGTGTTTTGTTGCAGAGGCGATAGCCGAGGCAAATAGAACACGTGGTACAGATTGGTTAGTTATTGCCTTCTAGCGTTTTACGCACCCTAATTAGGAGGGTTCGACTCCGATTGTAGTATTTTTAATTAAATTTATGTCATTATTATACAATTTTTGCAAAAATGAATTTGAGATTTTGAAATAAGATTAAACTCATTTTATAGAAATTATATTAGTAATAATATGCATAATAATTTTATTAATAGAAAAAATTACCACAATCGGAATCGAACACGGATATTGTGGCTTAAATCATTATATTTTATTTTTGTTTATTAAAATACGTTTTAAACACTTACATCACCACACAAATTGGTTATTATATATTTATCTAATAAAATTTGTTGCTATACACGGGAGTCTCTAGACGATAGCATGTTAGACGAATAATGAGAACGAAAACCGATTCCGGCTGAAAACTTGTAACTTTATACTGGACATAGTCTACTTACTGAAAATATTTTCATGGCGGAGTTACTTCCGGTTATATCGGAAGTGGATACCAACTTTGTAGTTTTAAATACAATGCCCCAATTTTTATTTTATTTTTGGTTTTCGCATAAAATGTTACGTCTTCTACTACCAGATTTAGCGTGCGTATCTCATACAATTACTAAGAAAAAAAATAATTTCAGGCGTTAAGCAACGAAAATTTGAATCTACTGAAAAATTAATATTTCATGAAACATATAAGTCAGATTAGCAAAACTTGTATAACGGTTAGACATGGTATTGGACTATGTTTTCAATATTATACATTTTTGAAATTTGTTTGTTCGGGAGTATCGGTAGTTAAGAAAACTAAATCATTTTTTTAAATTGCAATTACGTTTTTTATATTCTCATTCGATGCATAATTTAATTACCTACCATCTGCTGATATATCATGTTCCTATACCTAAACTTAATAATTTTCGTGTTACCTGCTTTTTCTACTTTTCTGGAGATGATGTAATAACTTAATACTGTGCTTTGCAATCTTTTTGCTGCCTGTCGTATGATACTCAGTCAAACAGATTACTACACTACACCATCTCCAAGAAAAGTAGAAAAAACAGATAACACGAAAATCATTCATTTTATGTATAGGAACAAGCAATATATCAGTGAATAGGTAATTAAATTCTGCAACAAATGAGAATGAAAAAATTGATTTGCAATTTAAATAAAATTCAACTCCTTGACAATTTTAATTTTCTTAACTACCGTTACTTCGGACCACCCCTAAAAATAAATTTCCCAAAAAAAATACTGAAAACACAATACCATGTTTAACCGTTGTACAACTTTCGCTTATCTGGCTTTTATGTTTCATGAAATATTAATTTTCAAGTAGATTCAAAAATACCAAACATTTATCTATAAATTCCAGATATGTTTAACCCATGTATTTCCAAGAATTAGTAAAGATAACTGCGATATCAGTAAATCATAATTAATAAAAATCGTTTGCTTGTTTAAGGTAGCTCCCCCATTTCAAAAAATATGTATTCTAAAAATTTGTGAATTTCATTTTTAAGGTGCCCAAATAGGTATTAGTCCAAATTTGCTTAAATTTATTAGTAATATTTTGAAAGTGTTACGAAAAAGACGGATTATGTAAAAAAGCAACTGATTTTATACACAATATTTAGTTGTATATGATGTACGCGAGAATTTTAATGTGGAGAAAATGAAAATATACTAAGTGACATAGAAAGAAGAACACCCAGTAATAATGAATATTTTCTAAATTTTTTTGGGAATATATTTGTTTATATTAAGATAAAAAACGATCAGTTTTTCAGCCATATTGCCGTAGCGGTTGTTTTGTTAACCTCATTCAAAAACACTTACGATTAAGTAGCCCTAAAACAATGAATTAAGCATTTGTAAGTACAGTTGTCATTTAAGCGATTTAAATTGCATTTCAAAGAGCTTCTTTAATTCAATCACAATGCCTCCAGTGCGAAGACGCCATAATTTTCGGCAATTAAGCGAGTTTGATAGGGGTAGAATTGTGGGATTGCGTGAGGCTGGTTTGTCTATGAGAGATATAGCCGCTAGAACGCAACGGAGTTTAAACACTGTGGCAGTCTGTGTTCGGGCATGGAACCAAGAGGGCCGTACACGAAGAGCGAGAGGTACAGGACGTCGTCGAAGAACCACAGAACGCGAAGATCGCCGTCTTAGACTATTGGCTTTACGGGACCGCTTCTCTTCTACACGGGCGATTGCGGACCAGTGGTTTGAAGAACATGGAAGACCGATTGGGATGCGAACCGTTTATAGACGGATAAGAACCTTTGGGCTCTTTTCATACCGTCCCCTTTTGTGCTACCACTGACTCCAGAGCATCGACGTTATCGTCTAGCGTGGTGTAGAGAACGGGCAAATTGGGACCAAGAATGGAATTCAATTGTCTTTAGTGATGAATCCAGATTCTGTTTGGGTATGCATGACGGTCGTGCAAGGGTGAGAAGACGGCGCGGTGAAAGACAAGATCCCCAATTTTCTGTGAATAGGCATGTGCACCACACAGTTGGAGTTATGGTATGGGGAGCTATTGCTATTGGAAGTAGGTCACCTTTGGTCTTCATTAGAGGTAACATGACCGCTGCGCGCTACATCCAGGAGGTCGTAGACCCCATATTGTACCTTATGTTCAGACCATCCCCAACAGCACATTCCAACAAGACAACGCACGACCTCATGTTGCTAGGGTTTCTTTGGCTCATTTTGAGGCCAATCAAATTGCTTTGTTGCCTTGGCCACCAAGATCTCCCGATCTTTCGCCCATCGAGCACGTCTGGGATATTATGGGAAGAAGATTACTCAATTTACCTCACCCTGCACAAACTCTAGCGGCTTTGCAGCATCAGTTACAGATAGCATGGGATGAGATACCTCAAGAAGAAATCGATCACCTCATTAGAAGTATGCCCAGACGTGTTAATGAGTGCACAAGACATCGTGGTGGAGCAACACATTATTAAGTTTTTGAAGAAGTTAACAGTTTAATTTTTATCAAATTGTGATCGTTTACTAATCTAATTCGTATACACTAGTATACCAAAAATTGTTCAAATAAATTCATTATTACTGGGTGTTCTTCTTTCTATGTCACTTAGTATACATTGCCTGTGCACAAAATATTATTATGTTATGAGACAGAGAGAGTGTACCATGCTCTAGTGGGCGGTGAGACGTTCAGATTGCTCCATATCAAAGCAATAAACAAGAACTAGCCCATATAAATAAAATTTATTTATTCCTTTTAATTTAACAAATTGATTCGGTTCTTTTACAGTATTTACGAAATTTAAATATTAAAGAAATTACAATTATATGTTCTTTCGACATGTTAAATTCTACAAAATATGGTTTTAAATCAATTTAAAAAAAAAAAAATTTTTAATCACACATCATTATTATTTTTATTTGTGGTTTATTAGTTATAAATCATATTACAGTAACTGAGGATAACTTTAAATTTTAACAAGTCGAAACTAGTATTACTTTTAATATTTTACTCACTCATCAATTTAAAATAAAAATTTTGTATTGGAAGACTTCAAGTCTTTTTCCTATAAATTAAAAAAAAAAATAGTTAAAAAATATTAAAATATCACTACCCACTGCCTTTTATTTTTTGTTCTATCTCTAACGTTCTTCTTTTTCTTCATTTTAGCCATCTCCTTCTTTCTACACTACCCTCATCTATCCGTCCTTATCACATTCTTTCATACAGTGTCCCCTCCTTTTTTCTTCTATTCTTACGTAGTTGCATCTCTCTAACAAAACTTCTGTTTTCGCACTCTTCCTGCATTCACCGTTCTTAAATACTTACGCACGTTTTTTCATTTCCTAACCCAAAATTGGCTATCTCTTTCATGCTTTTTTGAATTCAATTCTCTATTTCTGGTGTAATCTTTGCTTTCTTCCTTCATCTCTTAGTTTTTCTATTTCCTCTCTTACGTAGTATAAGTTTCTATTTTCTTCCAGTATCTTAGTTTTTACTATACGTTTTTCCAACATTGTTACAGTAATTCTATTTCTTTCAACCTTTCAATCATCTCCTTCAGTCTCAATTCTCTTCTTCCTGTTTGAATCCTTATCTTCTCCAATTTTAACTCCTCTATTTGACATCTAAATAAGCAAAGACCTAAAGAAGATCAGGGAAGTAGATAAGGATGAAATAATTATGTTAAGAGACAGATACTGTTCAAAAAGAAGAAAATTGTTTGGGATATAGGAGAAGATGTCAGTTCTGCTAAAGAAGAATATGTGCAGCTTATTATCAATCTATTGAAAAAGTATGATGTAATACAAGCAGTAGCGGTATCTTAAATACTCACGCACGTTTTTTCCCAACCCAAATTTGGCCATCT
>JALBCR010002198.1:117500-221426 GCA_030710515.1 Abscondita cerata
GGAATGTCTTCCAAAAACTCATACAGTGTGTTCTGCAGAAAGTTGAGGTAAGCAGCGCCTGTTAATCGGTTTGGTAAAACAACAGGACCTAGAAACCTGTCACCTACAAAACCCATCCAAATGTTTAATGAAAAACGTGCCTGATGTCCAGATTCTATTAGAGCATGAGGATTTTCGTAGGCCCAAATATGCGTATTGTGAAAATTAAACACTCCATTTCTTGTGAACCCGGCCTCATCAGTAAAAAGAATGTTTGCAAGAAAACGAGGGTCTTCAGTATCATGACGTAGAAACCAGCGGCAAAAACCAAACGTGCTTGATGATCATTTATTGGATTTAAGGCCTGTACTCGTTGCACATGGTACGGATAAAGCAGTTGTTCGTGAAGGATTCTCCAAACAAGAGGACCACTAATTCCTACCTCGGCTGATATTCTCCGCACACTCGTACCTGGATTCTGCTCTACCAGTGCTAGAATTTCTTCTTCTGCTCTAGGAGTGGATACCGACCTTGGTCTTCCGGATAAATGGCACTGTTTGCTCAAGGAACCGGTATCACGCAATCTTTGGTGAATTCTTCCAAACATGCGTTGTGAAGGAATCTGGCGATTTTGATAAGCGTCAACATAAAGACCACACATAAAATGCATATCTGTTAATTCTGCGTTAGAGTAACCAGCCATAGCGAAAGAAAACTTATGCACTGAGAACAACTGTCAAATGCGTACTGTTTATTTCAATAAACAGCAAGCTACGACGTGTTTGCAAAATAACAAAAGGTGCTAAAAACATAAAACATTCCATATCTCCGCAACCGTTACTTTGCGGACCCATGTTTATTAAGACTTTTCTGCTTATTTTGGTTCATACTATTACCTTCTGAAATATTTTACACTCTTTTTTTAACACCCTGTATATAATAATTTTTCATTATTAACTGCAAATCAATAATGGGAGAACTTTTATCGGTATTTGACATTAGGGAATAAACAATGCATTTCGCATTGTCTTGGCTTCGCAAGGTTTAGCTGAGAAAAAACTCTTCTCTACCTTGGTGATATGTAATCATGTAATTACTAATCAATAATAATCCATGTATGATTTAAACTATGTAAGTTACATTAATGCTCAATTTGTGATATTTAGTTCTCAGTGTTATTCAAAAACAAAGTTTTGTTGAATCAAATACAACAAAACTGTGAAACGTCTCTAATTTAATTAAGCTCTGTTTTTACATTTCTGTTGATTACGTTTGTACTAATCCTTCTATTTTGTCCATTAAAACAATCTTGATTAAGGTCAAACGTCGGCAATATAAAGGACATGGAGATTTAATCGACCCATTATCTGTATTCTCATACAAGTGCGTCGACATAATTTGTGAAAAATATAAATCACATTTAAAATTAATCTGGCAGAAAAAGAAATTTGCAGAATGAAACCCGTACGTCTTTGTAATGAAAGCCCCAAAAATTTGTATTATTTTTTTCTCGCTAACTACATTCTAACACGGGGTACAAATTTTGGGATACCCTGCAGAAATAATGTTTTGATTTAAAAACATTCTGGAACCCAAAAGAGAATGAATTGGGCAAGCATAATGACAATAAATATAATAGAATTAATCTGATTCCAACATAAACTATCCCAAAATAAACATTTTGGCGAAAGTGTATAAATATATATTATTTTATTCAACGGTTCAAATCATTACCTTAAATATAATTTAAAAAAAATACACAATCGACCACTTAATTATTTTTTTAAAATTTTTTATAAAATGTGTAAAATTGAAACCCATACACATAAAAACGTTAACCTGTTGTAAAAATTTTTTAAATCGCTATGTAGTTTTTAAAATGTATATTTAATTCAAACAGCGAAAATTAGCGCCGAAACAGTTCAATAGAAGGTCGTCTGTATCGTGACGTCATTCCTCGTATATATAACATAAAATAGTAAATTAGTGGTGTTTTACGTTAGTACTTAGTGTTGTTATACAGATGAAAGTGTTTTTATGTCGTGTCGGGTGTAAATAATGTATAAAAAAACACTGTAAGTTAATACATTATACGAGTACCTTTACTCCTAACATTGTTGTTTTGAATGTACGAATATATACCTCATTGCCGATTTAACTTAACGGCATCCTGTAGTAATTATATGAAGCACAAATTCATTTTGAAATAAAAGGTGTTTACCTAATGTGAATTATGTATTACAATGGTATTACTTACGATGTAGGTTTTACCCCTCTAATCTCCGCGGAATTCAATCGTTCGTCATTCTTAATAAAGTCTATCACCATAAACATATGTAAAAACGGCAGGTTGTTCGAACAGGCCTTTACAAACTTTTCCGATGTCATACAATTATAAACACCCGCTTTTAATTCTAATAAACACAAAGATGACCACTGAATCAAGCGTAAAACGTAAAGAAACCACCATCTATACGAGTGTTGACGTCACGACCAATGGCAAGCGTTTAAAGACTAATTTTAAAAGACGGTGTTTTGGATATCTTTAAACTGAAAATATTTAATTCTGAACACATTATATATTTTTTTTGTTGTAGTGGGGTTTCCTTTTACGTTTATTACTAAACAATGAAGTATAATTTTCTTAAATGTAAATTTAATGAAAACACCCAATTGTTTATTAAAACCTACTAAAATATTAACCGATAAATAAATAAATTACAAGAAAAATAATTTGGTTTAGTGAATTCTAGTCGATCGATCAGAGATAAAACTGGGACAATTGATAGAGATAAGCAGTGCTTTGACGGCCGTACTATTAAACTTTCAGAATAATCGGCCTACCACTTTTAGAAAAATAAGCTTTGAAAGTCAGGAGTTTGAATCAATTGGATAACAGTAGGACAAATTTAAATTCGATTCGTTTTGAATGCACTCAGCTCCCAACTGAAATGTAATTTTCTAAGCTGTATTAAATAAATAAAGTATTATTGACAGATTAAACATAATGAAAAGCGTTTTGTTAAACTATTTTTGCAAGTATTGAATTAACTTTATTGCACCCTCGTTACACGAACTTATATAAAGAATCTGATTTACTCATAATATGCAAATATTGTATTTATTATAAAAAAACCTATTTTATAAAATCGAGCGGGTAAAAACTACCTTCTGTCAAGATAACATTTCAATTTAAGGGGTTAGTGCATTCTTATGATAGCTTTCAATTCTTATATCTCAGAAACTACTGACTTCGTCTGCATAATTTTTTAGATCATGCAATTATTTTAACTAGATCTTTGGCCCATCCACGAAATGGCATTTATGAGCTTCAAATATGAAAAATGTCACTGTCCAAAAAAGAAAGAACATAAAGTCAAATAGTTTAATTTGCTTTTATGAAAATGGTAGATAGGTAATGGAGTAAATTAATGAAATGAATAAAAAAAACAACTACTTTTTTCTTTACCTTTTCGTACATTCCATTTAAACTTCAAAAATGTAATATTAAAAAATAATCAACAATCGCATAATCTCAAAAAATGAAACAATACAATAATTTTTAACTTTTGAAATTAAATTAAACTGAAATTATCATACCGTGTGTCCCAGGGAGAAAGCAACATAGGATTTTTACTAGACAAAGCCAGCATGCTACGCGTGCGTTAAGTCACAAAAATGAATTAGCTTCTAAAGAACAGATAGTCATGAACAATAATTAGCACTTATATTAACATTCATCAGTTGAGTAATCAATATGAACGCAGACTACGTACTCCATGTGAATTCGTAAAATGAATCGAGAGTATTCGGGTGTGCGCTCGCAACGAATCGAGAGTAGGTGAGGACGCACAAACGACATAACATATTAATATAGAAGATGTAGATGTAGTACGAATAGAAATTATTTATTAAAAATATTTAGAACCGGATTTATTGGCTCGACCGCTTTAACGTAATACAACAAAGTTTATTTAGGTACGCGTGTGAGTCATCAAGTTCTGACATACAAAGATTTTGGGTGAAATTGAATCCTCTACAGTTAAACCATTCGAAAATTTGCAAATTACAAATATTTTGATTTTTTATTCGTGTTTTTACGTAATATGGTTCCGGAGTTATAAAAATTACAGTATTCGTATAACAATGTAAAATTGCTTAAAAAATTTTTTAAAATGATAAATTTTATTAAACATTATGTGATAGGGTCATAAAAAAAACGTTTTTCTTAAATAAATTTTTTTATCTGTTATAATTTAGAAATTATGGCCGTTTTAGTTTTCGAATGAAATTTTATCAGAAACATTTTTCGCTTATAACTTTTGAAAACACGCGAGGTCATACAAAACTGAAACGGTCAAAAATTTTTATTTCTTTATCCGCGTATGATGCTTTTTGAATTTTGAAAACTCGGTCCGTAAATAAGCCAGTTGTGGCCAATTTAAGACTCAAATTGTTTGAAATTTTGTTGACAATTTTCAACATTTTTTAACCTCGAAGATTCGTACAAAAAAAATCTAAAATCGAAAAATAAAGAAGCCATCTTTCGTAAACTCAGAACTTTTGTCCAAACAAAAATATCTCATAGGCGGTTCTGTGAGACGAATTTGAAGGAAGGTCGATTTTCGCATGTACTCCATGGAATGTGCTTAAAATGTGAATTCGTAAAATGAATCGAGCACGTGTTCGGTAAAAACGAAGGTGAGTACGCACAAACGACATAACATATTAATATAGATTAAGGCAAAATATAGAACGGATTTACTTGTGCTATGATATTTTTCACCGTCGCGATACGACGTGCGTTGTAAGTGTCGTTGAATAAGAAAGAGAGCGGTTTGTGTGTGTGACGATTGTCATGTCTACCACAACTGTAATATTCCTTTTGACATTTCTCAACCTAAAATTTATTATTTTGTTTTTTGCGAAAATTCTAATTGTTTAGTCGCTTTGATGTGATCGCTTTCTCAAGTAAGTACAACTAATTCTTTTACATAATTACGCATAATTATTTTCGTAAATTAATTTTAGGTTATAAACAAAAGTACATTATAAAGAATATTAAGCTGATTTAAGATGCAGTTATATCAATATGATTAAAAGTGCCTATGAAAGTATAATTATGTAAACGGATTCAGGTTTCATTTTTATACAGCATGTTAAGAACTACGATATAAGACCGATACTTGTGTAAAACACGATGAAGGAAGACCAGGAGACGACAGTAAGTAAACAAAAATGTTGTGATTATTTGAGAATGCCAAATAGTTAACAGCTTTGAATGTTTGAACCTCGGTTTGAACTCACAAAAAGAATAAGGTTTGTATTTTAAATTATTTTCTTTGTTTCATATTCTAAATTTCAGATCATAAATTTAAATCTCTGCAAATGCACACATGAGATCTATGCACACAATCACTAAACCTTTGTAAAATGAATTTAAATTATGTTTATTAATAAAATTGATTTTCTTTGAAAGTCGTGTAAAATTCTTTTTGTGATTTTTGGTGGTCCTGAAAAGACCGTTTTGGTTTTGGGTAGGTATGCAGAAGTGAAAGCTACATTTTATTTAAGCCAGCAACTGCTTATATTAAATGCTCGAACTGCTGTCCATTTACTGCTAAACAATGCCCTAATCGATTATAAAAATTGCGTTGCACATTAGAGATTACGTTTGCCGGAACATTAAAGCAAACTTCTACAATTCTGTCCTTTAATGACTCGACAGTGATGTGTGGTCGATCTGAATACACTTTAGAGGCAATGTATGACCATAAGAAAAAGTCATTAGGAGACAAATCTGGTGATCTCGGTGGCCAAGCAATTTCACCACCTCTTCAATCCAAGTTCTGGGCAACGCATCATTTAAGAGGCCTTTTACCAGATTAGCACTATGAGCTGGACACCCATCGTGCTGATACTAAACAACAGTATCCTCTTCAGCAACTTCGTGCAATGCTGGTAGCACATGCTCAATTATTAGGTCACGGTACTTAACAGCAGTAAGTGTACCCTCAATAAAAAAAGGACCTATTACGATATTGAAAAATATCCCAGCCCAAACATTTACTGATTGGGGATATTGGGTGTGAGCTGGTATAAACAGATGAGAGTTTTCTGTGCTCCAAAAACGGTAATTTTGAATGTTTGGTGTTCCATTTAATGTAAAAGTGCATTCATCAGTAAAACACAGATTTTTAATAAAGTTATCGTCATTATTAGATTTTTCTATTAAAATTTCACAAAATTCTTGTCTTTTTTCAGCATCCGTTCTGAAAAGCTCTTGATGTTGAGAATAATGGTAGGACTTATTCTTGTGTTTCTTTAGTATTCTATGTACACGACTTTTACTTAGACCGCAGTCAACACTTAGTTGTCGAACACTTATGATCGGATTATGCTGAACTGCTGCTAGTACATCAATCTCGTCGTTGTTGTTGTTAGGCCTGTCAAGCTGCACCAGCTTTGGGCGCTTGTAAACACTGCCAGTATTTTCGAAGGTTTGAAATAAATACATGACTGTACTAGCACTTGGAATCGGTCGATCTTGAAAAAGTGCAGCAAATAATGCTGAACAGTTTCTATAGCTTTCACCACTGCATACCCATTTAACCATTTGAACTTTTTCAGCAGTTGTATACACACTCATTATTGCAGAAAGTTATAAAAGTGGCGCTAATAATTCAAATTTAAGTTGGTTGCTGCAACTTCAGAGCAATCAAAATGACACATACCGACGTCGCATTGGTTGAAAATTTCAAAGCACTAGTAGATCCATTCTATATTTTGCCTTAATAAAAGCCCTATGTTGCCTTCTCCGTGGGACACACGGTATAGTTAATTGCCGCTATAAGCTGAATAATAGATTTCTCCATACTAAATTAAAACATAATCGAGAAATAAAAAGATATCCATTTAATGTTTTGAATGAATATTTTAAACTGTCACTTGAAGTTTAAAACTTGTTTTACTGGATAGTAATGTTAAAGTGACACCAAATCAGTAAGTTATGAATTTAACAAAATGGTAGGGAAATTTACAATTTAAAAAAAAAATAGTTATTAATATTTAAAACATTTTAATTACTTGTTTCATACAGACTAAAATTGAATATTCAACTTCCGCTAATGTCAAACATTCCTGAAGCAAAAGTGAATTCTCTCTTCATTGGACAATTAATTGTAGAACCTACCGAAGAGGAAGCCATATCTGTTGAGTTTCGTCCAGAAACATTTCTTTCGCTATTTCGTTTTTTTAAATGATAGTATAATCCACATAACATTCCGCAATCGCATAGGATTTCCATCCCTCCGCACATTTTGTGTCAAAATCTCCGCCTGTATCCACAACTGTCCTTGCTGCTGATCGGCTAAAGGAATGACCTGAGTATAATTCAGGTTCTTTTTAGCTATGTATGTTATAATTTTTTCCAGTACAATAGTGTGCAGACCGGCGTTGAAAGAAATATATTTTTCCACGACATACTTAGAAAACGGACGTTTCTTTTCTACAAATAGTGAGAAAAATTCGTTTTTCTTCCCTAGCGAGGAAAATAATGTCGTGTTACAAAAATGCCTCTTTAAAATGTAAAAATACGTCATTAGAACTATATGCGACTAGTAATTGCTTAGTTAAACAATTTAATTTAGTATTCAATCAGGTTTGTTTAATTTAATATCATATATTTCGACTCCTAAAATTATTACCCTACATTTATTGGTTAGAATTACGCGTCAGCGCTATGACAGATTAAGACCACATCGATACTACAGAATACTGTAGCGAACTATTGGAACCCACCTATATAAATATTACTTCTTTCACTAGGTTATTTTGCGGGAATGTCGTAGAAAAAATAGTGTGTCTAACACATGAGGAAAGCCTTTTTCCACTCTCACTCTAATGTCCCTCTCGTTTTCCTCACTTGTTGGACAAATAACTATTACCAATACGGTAGGTTAAAAAAGAAACCTAATTTGTCTGCAGGATGAGGATGAAGAGCTGCATATTTTCTGTACAAAACACAAGGTTAAAAACTGCAGCCCTCATGATCGTGAATCGTGACCTAAATTTTCTTGTTAAATTCTTTGTATTCCGTAAAGTAACGATAATATATTTTCACCGTCAAAGAGAGAAACTCGTCACACCAGCAAGCATCAACAATTCCAAAATTGTAACCACGTTATACCGTGTGTCTCTAGCACGACGCAACATAGAATTTCACTATAGAAAAAAATTAAATTGATCCACTAAGGCTATGGAATTTTCGTATTGACGTATACGTTACAATTAATTGTTATTGCGTGTTCCTTACTGTAATATCTCTAATTTAATTTTGATAATGAGTGTGTATACATTATACAATCCTGAGAATAAAGTTCAAATGGTTAAGTGGGTATACAGTAGTGAAAGCTGTAGAAACACTGTTTTGTTTGATGCACTTTTTTCGGGTCGCACTAATTGGAAATAGCAGTACAGTGATGAGAGTAGTGCGACTATTTGAAGAAAATGGCAGTGTACACAAGCGCTCGAAGCAAGTTCAACAAAAACCAGAACATCGCCAATGCCAACGATAAAGAAATCGATGTACTCGCTGCAGTGCAACTCAACCCTAACATTAGCATTCGACAACTAAGTATCGACTGTGGTGTAAATAGGTGTCGAGTTCATAAAATTTTAAAAAAGCATAAATATAAGTCATATCATTACCCACATCACCAGGAAATATTCAGAACCGATGCTGACAAGAATTTTGTGAAACATTAATGGAGATGCGATGACATGAATTTTTTTAAGAATATTTGCTTCACCGATGAATGTTCGTTCAATTTAAATAGAGCACCAAACAACCAAAACTTTCGTTACTGGAGCACTCAAAACCCTCATTTATTTGTACCAGCGCACACACAATATCGCCAAAAAGTGAATGTTTAGGCTGGAATATTCTCTAATACAATAATAGGCCCATTTTTTAATAAAGGCACACTTTCTACTTCGGATAAGTATAGAGGCTTATTGATGCAGCAGATTTTACCCGCATTAGATCAAATAGCTGAAGAAGATGTAGTTGTGTGGTATCAGCATGATGGATGTCACACATAATGCAAATCAAATAAAGCATTTTTAAATGAAGCACTTCCTAGAACCATGATTGGAAGAGGTGGGGAACTTACTTGGCCACCAAGATCACCAGAATTGCCCCCCAACGATTTCTTTTTATGGCCTTACATATATTCGAAGGTTTACACCGACAGACCCCACAACACAATTGATCTTTAAAAGATAAAATTGTTTAAGTTTGCTTCAATATACCAGCAAATGTGCAAAGAAATTTCTATGATGGATTGAGGTACTGTTTAGCAGTAAATGGACAAGCATTTTGAACAGTTGCTATAAGCCAAGCACTTTCCATATAATACCTAATAGCTTTCATTTTTGAATATCCACCAACAAATTGGTCCTTTCAGGATCACTAACACATTATAGAAAACAAATTTTAATACGATTCAATTAAAACTTAAAACGACAATTACTTTTAATAAAAAACAGTATTTGATATTACAACATTTTTACAATTGTTCTTGGATGGTTTTGAAAATAACAATCTTGTTTGTTGACTCCTAGATTCTAGTAAACGTAAAATAAAAGTCAAAAGAAATAGCAAATTAAATAGTTTAAACCACAAACCATTTCGTTCTCATTATATAAATTAAAACCATAATCGGACATCTTCTAAAAATCTTCATTATTCCCATGAGTTTCAAATATAATTTACGATCAAGAAGCTAAAACGTCCATTTCTGGGTTATACTTTACTTCGCTGATACCGAATAAAGTCCTTCAAACATCTACATCTGTTTATCTGTAGAGACAAACTACTCGATTCATACTGATCAAAATATCTGTCTTATCCATAATACTAACTGTATTGACTTAAAAATAAGTTTTTCGAATTCTACGTCATAATACGTTTATTAATGTTTCTCAGTCCGAGTCGTTTATAGTATTCTATAAGAGCACTGTACTTTAATAAATTTAGGATAATTTTCATTTGTATGGTTGGTAGTGCTAGTTCTAGATGATGAAATTGTCAACTGACAAGTCAACATCGGGTAAATTATTTTAAGTAAATAAGTAATTGTAATTGCACGAAGTAATTGTAATTTTACGTAGTAATTGTAATTTTATGTTACATACTATAAATAAGACATACACTTAAGTACAGTCGAATTAATCATTGTTTTTTATTTGATTTTCTTGAACTCGAAAGGCAAGTTCTTGTTATTAAAAAAGGACGAAAACTGACATTAACAAATATTGTAGGTAAAGCTGTAAAACGGTACAATATGAAGCATCCAAGTTCACAAATTTCAAGAAATTAGTAACCCCCATGTGACCACCTACATTATCTCATAATTGAAAATGATAATAATATAGTATTTTTTTTTTACTTTTGTTATTGAATAGGTAGGTAGGCTTGTGAATTTGTATTGCTTTTGAAATTATTTAAAAAAATTATAGTAAATATTTGTGGATTTATTACAATTTCTTAATCTACTCATAAGGTATTACCTTTATAATCAATGGTATTACATATTACAAGGTGTTTTCAACGTACGACTCCAACTACTCAAGTGTTATGAGTGTTGCAGAGAGCTTGAGTCTCAAATTCCTAAATTTTAAATAGTAGAAGTTCGTTAGTTACCTAGTTTACATCGAGCTGCATACGTATTTCATTATTTTAGTGACAAAAAATAACGCAATAGTGTACATACGAACAAACGGTTATAATTTATTATAAAGAAGTGAAAAAATTTAATTATTTTTGCTACATGGACATGTGTTGTAAACATTGATGGTCACATTTGCTGTATCGTGTGCTTGGACATTTATGCTTAGAACATTGCTATTATTGTGGACCGTAACAGTTTCATTACTTCCATAATTAAACTGCAGAGATGGATTTTCCTCCCTGGAAGGTCCAGGTAAGGAAACGTCAGTATATTGTGGTCTAAGCATTTGTGATACATCAATTTTGTTCTTTAGGGATGCATCGACGTAACTTTCTGCTACAGCACTCGACTTCCAACCTCCGTGCCTCTTAATAGTCAGCAAATCACCTCCACGGTTAGCCAAATGAGTCACACTAGATCGCCTGAAACAGTGTCCAGTATAAAGCTCTGGATTGGGTAACCGAAGAAAACTGGCAATTTCTTTGCAAATAGCCCCATCCTATTAATGCCAATAGGACTATTTATGCATTTGCCACTTCTATAGGTCAGGAAAACCGCCGGTGAGTCACTTTTTGTGGTCTTAATTGATAATATTCTTTTTATCAGTGCAATCCATGTTCCTCTGTGATTGCAAACAATCAGGGCTTATTGTTTTTGTTTTTAAGCCTGAAATTGTCACCAATTCGGACTTAAATTCAATGTCATCCATACTCATGTTGGCGAGTTCCTCGCGTCTTAAGGCCCCATTGTAGCCAATAATTAAGATCACCTAAAAATATTATGGGATTTATGGATATATCTGGAAGAATTATACCACATACTTTCATTGCAAGGTATTTGATTTTCTGCGTCACAAATAAATTTATTTATGTCATACTCTTCCAGGATCTTAGATTTCTTTGGTACATAGCCTTGGGACGTCCTTTTCAGGAGAGCTTGCAATTTTGCATAGTTTGAAATGTCAATGCTCATATTAATTGATAAACACGACCGCAACATTGAGTAAATGGTCCACAGGGTAGATGGTTTATATTTTGCCGCTGGGACTCGAAGTATGCCAAGAGAACATTTTCTGAGATGGTTTGAATTTTATTTTCCTTTCGCCAATCTTCAAACTTTGCGAATTGTTTTGTATGTCGCTTCTGACTTGTCGGGTAACAAATTTTGAGTAGTTGCTTCAGCAATTTGCCGAATTTTGGGCGGAGTGCAAACAAAATCTCTTCACTCATTATTAACAGTAAGTAACAATAATTTATAATAATTTTTGTTTGAAATGACAAAACACGAAATTTAAATTAAATTTTACAATAAAGTTGGCGGGGAGCATTACCAACCAACACAAAATTCCCTAGATCTAAAAAAAATTTTCTATTAAAATAGAAAAAAAGGTGCGCAAATTAGAAAAAATAGCATAAACAACTCGTTTTATAGGGCATTGGCGCATTTGTCCCATAGAAAACTTGCATTCGGCTCGTTTTCTACACCTGGGACGCGTGCGCCAATTCAACCCTTATAAACTTGTTATTTAATATACTATTTAGCTTTAGAATACCTGCATATTCTTGCAAGATGCAAGTATTATGTCTAATAGTTTACACACAGGTTTACAATACAAGAAAACAAACGACTCATTTAACCTCAAATTCAATAAAAACAGGTTTTATGCAAAAAGTAAAATCCTATGTTGTGTCTTGCCAGAGACACACGGTACCTATAACAACCAATGGTTATCAGGAGTTCAACAAGAAAATTTTCAACCTGCTTTTCTTCGGCATTAACGCCCATTTAGACAATTATCTTATGAACTCCACAAATGTCAAGATTAAAATACCACTTTTGATAACGTCTCTTAATAGGAAAACAAACCTGCAAACTTAAGTATTTTCTTTAAATATATAGGCAGCTTTTTAACATAGATCATTTTACCACAAATAAATTTTCCCAAAGTAAGTTTTCATTTACACCAGTTACATTTATTGTTTTTCTACCAATTTTAAATTTTAATATTCTCGTTTATATCTTACTTCGTCCGAGGGCACGTTTAAATGGTTTCCTTTTGATTTCTTTTGCACGTTCCTTTGAGAAAAAACTTTTACGGAAATAAACTATTTAAAAAAACGGTTTTTTTTTTTTTTTTTTTTTTATTTTGACCATAAAATAGTAATGTCATTCACAGAAGTTACACGAAATCATTAAAGAATTTAACAAATTTACTTATTGCCAATTATTCGGCAAAATAAAATAAAAGACTAATATTTGTATAATTTGATAACTGTAAAAAATATTCCCAAAATAAAGTAAATTCTTAGCCAACAATAAATATTAATTATAAAATTGTAAAAAATTACTAAAGGTTGGATAGTTTAATGCTTCATTTTGGTTAAATATTGTAAACAAATTCAATGTGAATACATTTTACTAATAAATCCTTAAAATTTGTTTTTCATTGAGAAGTAAATAAATCAGAACTAGTGATAAATGAATTATAAAATATATTTCAACTTTTTTTTTGTAAGATTACCATGAATTATGTGCCAAAAAGTGAGTGTTATTACATTGTATTTAAAGGAAGTAAGTATTAGATTTTGAATTGTAACAATATTCGAATAGTTTAATTTATTAAAATAAAATCAAACGCTGTGCGCCCTACTACAAATTGCAACACAAAACGTTTTCCTCGAAAAAATTAAAATAAACGTCTAAGAGGATATAGATTCAGAGTGCGCCGCGATATACAAAATTTTGATAGAAAAAGTGGGAAAAAATATTTTTTTGCTTCATTATAACCTACTAACTATAATTCATCGGAAAATTCATGTTAAAAATTTGGTTTGGAAACGGTCGCATAACTTTATATTATGAAGATAAATATAAAAGAGATATTAAAGAAAATCATATCCCCAATAAGATTTTCTCTCTTTATTGTACATACAATAAAACATAAAATGTGTTTTTTCATGAAAATTATACGCATGTTTGACATATTTATAAAAGGAATTTGAGAAGATACAAATGTATCATCAGTGACAGATAAATGGTGCGCCGTTAGAATGCCAAAATAATAACTCGATATTTATTCCATGCTCGTTTTCCCAGTTTTATAATTTAAGTAGATACACCATTTAATGTTTTTATTTTGTTTTATTTTCTAATTTTGTTCGCCTAACAAATTTAAGTAGCAGAAAAAATGTTACGTTGTATTTACAAGAGTTTGATAAATGAGTTGACAAAAGTTGTCTCTCAAAGAATTTAATTTAGTTTAGTTTGTTTCGGAGAAGATACTCTTTTAAGTATTGTGACAACTGTTGAACATTCGGAATTGTTGTTTAAAATAATAAACTATATTAGTTAGAATAATATTTACAGAAAACAACTGACACTTTTTCGGCACAATGAGAAAGTTGGCAGCTGATCATTAAAATTCATTTAAATTATATGTCACAGTGCAGTACAGTATAAACATTTACCAAATTTACCAAAATTACGAGATTACATAATTACACTTTGAAGCATTTAAGTTAACAAGCGAAATTTTAATAATTTTCAAAAGCTTGTAAAATGTTTAAGTATTATAGAAAGTAAACTTTTTTTATTTCAAAACATAAATTGGTATAATCTACCGTTGTGTTCTATCGTGTATGAAATTATACAATCAATAACTTTTGGTTTTGGTTTTCGCGCCGTTTAGCATTCATTAAGCGATTACGTTCTTTAACCGTCAATTTATTGAGGATCAGCTTCGTTATAAAATTCAAGCGTTTTACCCAGTATGGGGTTCATTTATTGTTCTGAAATGGAAAATCATATATTCGGCATTCTCTCTACTTATATGCGCTCAATTAATCATTTACTTAAATAAAGAAATGAACTACCAATAAAAATATTTTTTTAAATTTGAGCACTAGACGTCTTTATGTCTTTAGCATCGTAATCCAAACCTAAAATTTACGTGAATACTAAATAAATATTACGTTCTCTTTTTAGTCCATAATTTGTAAAGGTCTATGAAAATCAAGACATCTGCAAAATTTTAAGATGTAATTTAAAAATGCATATATTTGCATCGAAAGTTGGTGTATAGTGCCAATCGGTAAATTAAAAATAACAAATTTCTAACATTACACAAATTATTTAATTCGAATAATATTTTAGTAGACATTGAAAAATGTAAAAACCATTTTTCATGAGAGTGGGATTTGTGCACCAAGTGGAGAATGACTGATATATAGAGACACTTATCTTTACTGTCATTGTACATGAAAAAAAATACATGTAAAACGTTACTTAAGGCTAGAAGATATGTATTTGAATTTAAATTGTACCGTCATCTTTTTTGTTAAAATTCGTTTTAAAATAGTTTGGTAACACTGTTAAATTACCTTTACAAGAATCGTTAGAGAAGTGAAAAACTACGGTTGCGCGGGTAATTTTTTCAGCATCTTTGTTCCAAGGGTTGGCGTTGTAGAGGCAAGACACTTTGTAATTGTTGGTCGGTATTCAATTTTATTTGTACTGTAATTGTTATGTATTTAATGTACAGAGTGGGCCATTTTCAACACTTTTAAAGGGAAACTCCTTCATCCAATTGAGATAGGCAAAACTGATGTCGGTGTCTGAGGCTTATTTTAATGAGGAACACAATGGCGAAACCGCATGGCGATATCCATTGTAGTGTCGGAGATACAGGGTGATTTTCGAATATCTGCATTTTAGAAAAATGTCTGTAAATTGTTCCCTGTTGGAAATTTTCAATTTCTGCAAAAACATTGCTTCAGCACTTTTTTACGTAGATTCCAATGCCGTTTTCAAAATGAGTATACGGGGTCACGTCAAAAAGTAATCGTACCAAACTTACTTTTTTTAAATAGAACGCCCTGTATATTTTTATCTATTCTATTTCTCTCATAAATACGCAAGCTCCATGTTGTCAATTGTTTTAGAGGCACCTAAAGGCAAAACTAGCCCATGAACAAAATTTATTCTGCGCGCTGGCGATATTTTTTAATATATATATCTTCCTATAAAGCTGAAGTTGTCGCAATTTACGTACATCGGAAATGCTGCAAGTTATTGCGAGCAGGCGACCTTTCAGCTTGACACCAATCTATCACTTTTGGACACGAGCCAGCTTTTACTCTTTGTTTATTCTTCTATCTCGATCGGTGACATCCATAACTTGGTATATACGTGGAAAAAATGACTAACGCCGACCACAGCACGTAACCATACCTTTCATACTTATTTATAATTGCATAATTGCGCCTTTTGTGACAATTTTTGAGTTTCAGGGACCTGACAAACTAATTTCACGTTTGTTTGCGCCAATATTTCAGTATTAGAGTTAAATGTTAAAACGGTTAGTTAGATATAGTTAGGGGAATAATCAGTGATATAGACATAAGGGCCCTTACTCACGAGCCACTCGGTGGCGACCACCGGTGGTCGCCACTAGTGTTCGAGTTTAGCGAAGTATTAATTCAAATGGTACATTACCCACAAGCGACAAAGTAAAGACACTGCGTGTTTTACTCCGCGACCGGTGGTGCATCAGTGGCCGGTTGTGCTACAAGTCGAACACAGACACGTGCGTTCATTTCTAGCACAACATTGTTTTAAATGGACGATTACTCACGAGCCACCACCAACGACCACCGCAGTGTGCCGATCACCGTGTAGGTGATTTCTTTAATAATTAGTTCCAAAATGGATTTCGCAAACGTTAATGTAGACGATTTTATTACTGAAATTGAAAAGGAGCCCTCTATTTGGAACAGTGCAATAGAAGAGTACAGCAACAAAATAATTTAAAAAAATAGTTGGGAACGTGTAATATTAAAATTTGTAGAAGACTTCTCCGAAAAATGTGCGTCAGAGAAAAAGCAAAATTGGTATGTAGGTTTTATTAATTATAATTCAGACATGTTTCAAATTTTACTTAATTGCCAAGGCACTTGCCCTTCATTCACAAAATAATTAGCAAACTTATCTCTGATGCTGTTAGCTGTTCTACCTCCTTGTGTTGCATCACTGGGCATGTTGTAAAAACCATCTATTGATAATGTGTGGTCAAAGTTGTATCCATCTCGTTCTCGTACGAAATTGTGAAGTATGCAGCAGGCTTTTACTATATCTTCAGCAAGGCCAGAAGAAACGTTTAGGGGTCTATGGAAAATCCTCCATTTGTTTGAAAGAATGCCAAAGGTACATTCTATATACCTCCTTGCTCTCGATAGGCGATAATTATAAATTCTTTTTTTTGTGTTAAAAACTTTCCCGCATATGGACGTAATAAATGTTTCGAAACCGCAAATCCTTCATCTCCAATTAATACAAAAGGAGCAGATATATTTGAACCCTGAAAGTTTCGATCTCCTGGAATGTTTAATTGATTTGCAGATAGTTTTTATATAGTAAAGAGTTCTTGTAAATAGTTGAGTCAGATGATTTTCCATATGCGCCAATATCTACATAAAGGAAACGGTAATTTGAATCGCATACTGCTAATAGAATCAGAGAAAAAAATGTTTGTAATTATAGAAAAGCGAACCGCTATCGCTTGGTTTAATTATACGTATATGCTTTCCGTCTATTGCCCCTATGCAGTTGGGAAAGTTTGATCTTCTTTCGAATCCTTCGGCTACATTTAACCAATGTTCTTCCGACAGAGTTGGAATGCAAATAGGTTTCAAAACTCTCCATATAGCTTCACAAACCTCTTGTATCATATGGGATATTGTTGTTACTCCAAATCTATATGAAAATGCAATTCCATCATAGAACAGCCAGTAGCCAGATATCTGAAAAATTATATATTGTATGTTTTGACACACCAAAAAATGTTTTCAATTCAAATTAGAAGTTACTATATTCTAATTTTATCCTTTCAGCTGCAAATTTTCAACGCAAGTGGAAAAGCCTAAGAGATAGTTACACTAGAGAGTTATTAAAAAAAAAGAAAGAAAAATCAGGAAGTGGAGCTATCTCTAGAAAAGAATATATATATTTCAACCAATTAAGTTTTCTTCAAACATTATCTAAGCCTACTACTTCCAGTATGGACGAACATAGCGAAGATCAAACATTGCAAACAAACCCACAGAGTAGTCCAAATGTTAATGAAATAGATGCTCCTCAACCAACGCCAAAAAAAAGACGGAATGCAAAGTCCAATAGAACTGTAGAACATGAAGAAGAAGAACTTGTTACCGTTCTTAAAAGAAAAATTATTAATGATAAACCAGAACCAAAAGAATCAGATCCAGATACTTTATTCATGCTGTCTCTTGTTCCAGAACTAAAACAATTTCCTTCACACACAAAATTTGACATTAAATGTGATATAATGAAAGTTTTACAAAGAGCTAAATTAGAACAGAGTACTAGTAGTTCATATTATACTCACGCATTACATGAATTTAGGCCCGACAACAGTCAATTTATCCAACCACAGCCTTCCACAAGCAATTATCACCTTCAACAAGTTTCACACAGTACAAACATTCCACTTCAAAATTTTTCCCAAAACGTTTTATCTACATCTCAACGACCACATACATTCCATGCACCATCACCTGCTGAATCTCAATGCAGTACCGCATCATCCGATGTTTCAACCATAGATTGGACAAATTAAAATGTATAATGTATTCGTATATTATTATTATAAACAGATGTATGCAGACTTTATTTTACTTTTATATATATATATATATATCAAACAATCATAAATTGCTAAATATGTAGTTCAGATTTAAAAATAAATAGTAATAATTAAAACATACCTTAATGTGACGACAAGCTTTTCTTTTGGCGAGATAGATTTTCTCATTGATGTGTCCACTCCTAAGAGACTGTCCTCCAAAAGGGAGAGAAGTTCATCAAACGATGAAATGGACATACGAAAATATTGAAAAAATTTATTTTCATCTGCACGCAAATCGTTATATAACGTAGAATAAAGTCCTTTTTCTTTTCTTTCAACTAACAGTGGATGTACCCAAAATTTTCGTTTTATTTTTCTCTTTCTTCTTAACTTCCTTTGAAGTAGTAGGGCCAACAGCATCTCTTCATATAAACGTTTCATAGTTACAAACAAATTATCTGAAGTGGAGGATGAAAAATGCATAAATAGTCGGGGAATGGATCGTTTGCGGTTGTACGAACACTGGTGGCGACCACCGGTGTCAACAACTTTCATTTGGTGAAAAAGGTTTCGCCACTCGTGGCGACCACCGGTGGTCGCCACCGAGTGGCTCGTGAGTAAGGGCCCTAAGAAGTTTCCAAAGTCATGACAATTTTTGCTCATATTGAAGCATTGCGACGATAAGGAGAATTGAATACATAAAAAACGAGCTATTTTGATTAATATTGATAACACAAAGACCAACGTGGGAAGGAAATGTAATACTTCCAATGGAAAGGAAATTAACCTTCTTGTTATTTCAAATGTTTTCTTTGTCCTTCACCAGTTGAAAAATCCAAAATTTTTCTTGGGATATAGAAACAAAAAATATACCTGGCAGCCTTTATTGCTAAATTAATTAAAAATTGGGAAAAAAAGAAAAGATTAACGTAAATAATAACTAACACTAATTTCATTTAATAATTATGGTAATTTTGTTGTTTAATTTTCACCACATCAAAAGCTATTTCGCTTTTCATTTCATTTTAGTAAAAACGTACTAATGAATTTCTTGATCATGGTAAATATTTTAATATTTAATATGATTCGTTTTTGGTTTTGACCTTGTGAGAGGAAGATACACCTATATTTTAGCGATGATTACAATAATTTTTTAACGGTTGTTCACGTGACGTGGGGTTATCTTCGGTTTTATGCAGCGAATTAAAAAAGAAAAACTTTTGCAAAAGTCCAATTGATACAAACGATTTATTTTTCTACACTAGAAATTAGTATTCATTATATGACACTTCGCAACAACTGCTATTTGTTTTCGATTGATTATCGGTCTCATTTTTTGCAAAAATTTGGTGAAAAGTGAAAGAAAGTGATTTTGTTGCTGAGATGAGAAAGCTGAAGAAGAAACTCACCAATTATTGCCTGTCCAGGGAACATTATAAAAAGGTATTTTATATTTATAACTGAGGAAGTACTGCTATCGTATTTCTTAAATTTGAAGAAGTATGCAATTTCATCCATGTGGTAGAAGTATTCGATGCTGAACGCCGCTCCAGTATTGGAAAGAGCACAAGTAGAAGATTTTTACGAAAGCGGGAAATAAAAATATATGATTATAAAGGTAATCAGTATCTTATAACTTTTTACATGATAGACAATATACTTTGAAATCTCATGGCTGTGTCGATGTGAATTGACAGGGACGCATATCTGATTGTTTCGATACCAGTTATCAAGACAAGCATTTCTCGAAAATTCACAATTATATAAGAAGGATTCTCTACCAACAGTGTGGAAATGTGTAGAAAATACATTTCCTTACGTCCCAAGAACGACAGATTCTTTTTACGATACACTAATCACACATACGTTCTTCACAACTTGTTGGAATCAACACGTTATCATAAGTGACTTCTACAAATTTACTGCTTAATAAAGGTGCTGACCTTACAATTAAAATACATGGTGGGTGGAGAAATTCTGCTGTAGTAGTTATAATATATTTAATATTATTAATATTGTTATTGCTAGGAAAATTCAAGGTTCTTCTGGTACTGATCGTTCCTTACAAGAGGGTACATCGGTTGTTTGTATAGATTTATCAAAATCTTCGGAGGCAACTATTGCTATTAATGTAAATATTAATAGATAAATTTTATTGAAATCCACATTTTTTCATTATTCTACTAGTGGAATATAGATACTTTATTCCACTTGTGGATAATAAGTCACATTATACTGTTCATAAGTATGGATATAAAACGTCTTTATGACTTGATTGTGAATAAATAATGTAAGGATATGGAATTGTGGGTTAGAATCTCCCTGGATACGATTTTTTAACAAATTTATATTTTGTTGGAAAATCAGTATTACCATTGTAAGGTTGTATCCAACGCAACAATTTTCGATTATTGTTTTCCGAGCGTATATAAACGCAAGCACGGCCGTATAATAACAATAAGCTGCTGGCCGGGTCCATTGAAGTATCTTTGGTTTCGAGGAAAGCGCGTTTTCATTCGCGAGTAATTAACGGATTGAAAAGTAAAAGAGATTCTATCATTTTTGATCAAAGCAGCGGTTACGTATATTTCCTCCAAGAAACTGTAGCTAAACCAAGTAACATATTAAATCGTAACAGAAACTATGTATAGATTATACATTGATGCAGGTCCGTCGATAAATAAAATTTAAAAAAACAATAAACCGAAACCGTAAAAATTCCAAAGTACCTACAAATTATGATCTTTTTTTTAATCAATATTCATTATGAAACTTCGAACAGTTTCATTTACATTTCGATTTTCATTGGGGAAAAAAATTAAAAAAAAAGTATTTTAAGGTAGAATTGGTAACAGCCATTAAAAGTGATTTGTATTTAAAATTTTACAATTTTACCTGCCTCTATTCATTGTCATTCTTAAGACGCGCGGTGCAATTTTTTTTTATTTAGATTGTTGCGTACTCTTAACTCAATTATTAGTCATAAATGATAAAAGTGGACTGTGTGCTGAGTTTAAAAAAAATTACAAATCTACTAATTTTTCGGCAATGTCTGAAAGCGGTTGTCCCTCATAAAAGCCGCCGCACCGTATCCTCCCTTTGACCAAAAATGCGGTAAAGTAGTGGCTGATTTATCTACTATTTGGGAACGTTTTAAAAATAAATTAATTATATAATCCGATAAATTGATTTTAAAAAATTTACTTTACACCATACTTAAATGGATAATGTACAGAATAAAGGCTCATTTAATTTTTTATTGATGTTGATTTTGTTGGCGCCATCTATACCTCAGTTAAACAAATGAACTAACATGTCAAAATGGTTAAACAGCCAGGCCTACTTAAAATCAGTAGAAGCGACACTGTACTAACAACATTCACTTTCCACACTCTAATGTAAATAACTATTTGTTGCACTTTGATGATGTCTTCAACCGGCAAAATGTACTCTAAGAATGATTTATCAAATAGAAAAATGATTTCTAAATGAGTAACATTGTTTAGACTGTACTCGTTGTCATAAGTTTAAAAACTAATAGCTTGAGCAATGGTGAATGTTCAACAGTTTACGTAGATAAAAAAAAAAAAAAATGGATAGAAAACATTCACTTTGGATCCAAGTGGCGATGTGACAAAATATGAAAAATATTTATATTTGTTGACTAATTTTTGCAATTCTTATTAAGTTGTGTTGTTATTCATATAAATAAATAGTTTACTACACTGTTATTCTGACAGAACAACAAAAACCTAAATATTTCAAGTGTTTCTAATAATAAATTGTAGTTCATTAATAATTGACGAATAATTCGATTTATAATATTCTTTGTTACTATAAGTTTTCCGACATCTATCTAATTTAATGTAACTGTACATTCTTCCTTCGCCTCTAACCTTCTTTTCTCTTTGTTACTTCGTTCATCCACTCTGTTCCTCCCTTCCTTTCACCAAATTTCAGGTTTATGTATATTATCAAAACTCTTTATTCTGCAACGTTCCAAATGGTATCTTTCTCTTTACCTTTTTTGTGCTATGACCCTTCTTTGTTAGTACATTTCCCCTTTTTGGGTATCTATTTTTTTTGTAATTTCTGTTACTAATTATATTAATATTTTCATAACATTCACTATTATTTTTCTCTTTGTAACTTTTTTACACCATCCTTATCCTTGTCATATTCTCGTCAATGAAGATTCTGGTTTACATCAATTTTCTTTTATTCTTTAATGTATTTAATTTTTCTTCATCTCACTTTCTCTTTTTATCGACCTAGTATTTTACTTTTTTTTCATCATTCTTTTGTGGTCGCGCTACCCGTCGTACTTCGAAACATCGAATTTCGTAGTAATGGCAACTATTAAAAATAAAATCTTTCAATAACTATTAAAAAGGTTTTATTAAGATGGTTGTGACTTTTAGTGTCGCCTCGCGCTATCGTAGTACGCCCGAAAACTGATCTGTACTAAATAATTAATTCATTACATAAGGTTATGAGGTGCACACCTATTCCTGTATTGATTTTTATTTTAAATAATAAATGAATAGGTGCCTTTCATAACCTATATTTAACCAAATATAATTCCTTTAGTATTTTACACTTTTGTTCTTAATTAATTAATTATTCAATTTACGTATTCTTATAATCTCGCACAACTCCCAAGTTGAAAAAATCTAGAACTTAAATTACATTTTTAGGTTACATTATTAAGTGGCATGTTACAATGAAATGGATTTCAAATATTTATTCATACTTCAATCAATGCATGCATTGGTCAGTTAACGTGTTTATTCAATTTTAATTTACCTTTTCTTATTTTCTTAAGTCCATTGTTCGTTGACGTAACAGACTTTAAATAAAATATAAGTTTGGCAGGTCTATAAGAATTGACACAAAAACCTTACGTTATTTAAGTTAACGAATTTACGTAAATTGAATAAAATATTTAAAAACTGTAATAACGCCAATTTCGTAACCAACCCCACTGGCTCCCTGTCGTTAATAAGATTAACATAGATAAGTCATAAAATTCAATATAATAAGTGGGGCCAGTTAACGTTACTGTTTTTAAGCATAGAACCGATTTAGAAAAATTTCAAATGTAAAGCTTTAGTTTAAATGATTTGTTCTTCTTTGAGGAGAGGCACCAAAAAACACTAAGTCGTTTTTTCATGAAACGTTTCGTGCAACGAATGTGCACTTCCTCAGACCTTTAAAACAAAAAAATGGGTCCGCCTAAAAAAACGACTTAGTGGTTTTTTGGTGCCCCTTCTCACAGAATAAAATAAAACTTATAGGAGAAAATATGTACCTATCATCGTAAAGCTTTAGATATTTCAATTGTTTTTATGGCAAACTGATCCTAATAGTAAAATAAGAGGGCATTTTGGAGGTTTTTTCTCCTTAATTTTTTATAATGGTCTATATTTCACATTTAATCGACAATTATAAGATAGGATAGTATCCAATTCCTCTGCGATATTTTTTTCAACAAAATTATAATACAACTGTATAATGTTTTGACGTTGTTAGAGAAAAAATTCCGTACATGATTACATAAAAAAATATACAGTGTCATTTGAAAAAAAATTAGATAGATTATATCGCTCGCCCCACAAACTTTAAGCTCACTCTTAGAAAGAGAAAAAAGAAATAACTATTAAGTAAAATTGTCAAAATTCTTCTTTCTCCATATAACAATTTGTACCGACATGCGGACTTTCAAAAATCACGAACAATTTTAGGAAATCAAGGAATTTTTTCGTTCACTTAATTTTTTATCAGTTAGTGTATGTTACAGATTTTCCTCAAGTATTACTAAAAAAAATTAAATAACTCAATCACACTCAGTCAATTTGGTTTGTCTTTTCTTGGGTGAATTACAACGCATTATTGATTTTATTCTTGTCTTACACATTACTACATCAATTTTAAGTAAAATAAAACCTTGTCAATAAATTTAAAACTCTTACTAATCTGTAAAAATTAAAATCAGACCTTATTATTTTCGTATGTTTCAAACAAATAATAAAAATTAGCAGACAGAACAATTCTTTAAAATTAAATTTAAATTCGTTTTAAGTTATATAGATCAAAATGTGCATAATTTAGAGGTCTCCATGTCGCCGACTCCTAAATATTCGTGATCGAAATAATAGAGGAAAATTTGATTGATTTCCATGACATACACAGTCGAGTCAAGGCACCGAAACATTTCCAGTTTCTACTAGGAAGTGATACGACCTTTTACATCTAATCTATCTTGATTTTTCTGATAACATGGAAACTTGTTTACATAATAAAATAACTATGAAAAGATTGTAAGGTCATCACAATGAAACTTTTCCAAGCGGGTAAGTCTATAACACCTTAGCTTGTGTATAAATCTGTCACGTTTGTAGAAAATACATTAAGAAAAATTAAGTACAACCCAATTTGGGAAACAGAATTTGATTGGTTAAAACCTAGTCAAATGTCCGATTACTACGCACTCTGTATATTGTGCAAACAATACTTTAAAATCGACAAATATGGAAAAACTGGGGTAGTTCAACATTCAAAGTCGCAAAAACACTCGGAATTTAAAAGACGGAAAAGGAACAATTTGCGAACAACCTCGGCGAAAAGCCTTTCGCAACCGGCCCCACCTTTTTCAAAGTTAAGTAAAGAAGAAGAGGTTGTTAATGCTGAAATATTATGGACTTTAAAAACAATCGATTGTAATTATTCGTTTAACGGTGCCTACGGCGATTGTTGTACGGTATTTAAATTAATGTTTCCCGATTCAACAATAGCAAAAAATATAGACTTGAAAAAAACGAAAGTTAAATTTTTAGCTCAGTTTGGGATTGTGCCACATTTGGAAAAGATCATTAAATGTGATATGATCGGTTCTCCGTTTTCGTTAATTATCGACGAATGCGTGGGTATTCAAAGTAAAAAGCAATTTGACTGTTATGTACAATACTGGTCTAATTTAGATGACAAATTTGTATCGGCCGTGTATTGTGGCACAATACTGATGCCCATTTCTAGAGCGGATCTTCTCAAAACTAACGTTTTTGAATTAATTAGAAAGTTAAGCTTGGATTGTTCATTACTGTTGCAAGTGCTTCTGGTTAGCTCTAATCCTAACATAAAGTTTTACAAACTGTTGGTCAAAGAAATGGATGAGTGTTATTTTACGTCATTATTGGACGTCGGATCGTGCACTGTGCACCCTCTCTATGCGGGTTTTAAAAAAGGACTCGGTCAAATCAATTTTGCTTATGAAGAATTCCTTTGCGACTTAATTTACTTTTTCAAACTATACGCCAACAGAAAAGAAGATGATAAAAACTTAATTGCAATTGCTGACGCATGCTATAAATTTTTTTTAGGTCATACGCCATCACGATGGATGTTCCTAAAACCGGCCCTTCAAAAAATCATCGAACAATACAAAAACATCAAAGACCATTTTTTGTTATACCTACCGAAACAAGACAATTTTAAACGAGAAATGGAATCCACAAACAAATACAAATCAATTGTGCGCACTTTAAAAGACAGACGCACATTAATTTATCTTCATTTCATTCTAAACGCGACGCTGATCTTCGAACCGGTTCTGATTAACTTTCTAAGACAAGGCCCTCTCGTGCACGAGTTACATGAAAGTTTATCCAAGTTATTTTACGACTTGATGAGTAATTTTTTGAAACGCAGTGTCCTAATGAGAACCGAAAAACATTTTTATGGAGAAAAGCTTGCCCAAATTGACTGCAGAAACAAAAACTTTCATCTACACAACGTCGTGCTGAATCTCAATACCAAAAAAGAAATAGGACTGTCATCCCTTAATGCCAAAGCAGTGACCGACATCCAGAACGAGTTTTTGCAATTTTACATCGAGACCACTTCGTTTCTTCAAAATAAGCTGCCGATAAATTGCGAGTTTTTAAAAGACGCCCGCCATCTGCACCCGTTAAAAAGAAACGTAGACGCTTTTATTAGAATTACCAAAAGCGTCATAAACGCAATTAAGAACGATACCGTATTGAATCGTTTGTTTCACACGCAATCCAAAGATAAAAGCAGTCTATGCGATGTTATTATTAATCAAGTAAAAGCTTATATTTCCGAAAAAGATTTGCCTTGTAATAATAACATCCAAGACCATTGGAAGTATGTGGGACAAATTAAAAATAGTTTAGGGGAGAAAAAGTACGTGCAGTTGTATGCGCTATCCAAATGCGTTATGGTGTTGAGTCATGGTAATTCGTCATCTGAAGGAGGATACATAATTAACCAATTGGTTTTTGACAAAAATAGAAATTTAATTGACGAAGAGGACTTATATGCTATACGATTAATTAAGGATTATTTAAATCGCGTAGGGGGGATCGAAAGTTTTGTTATAAATCGCGAATTGATCAAAAACGTGAAGAATTCCTATAAGAGGTATATGGAATACGTAGATAGGAGGAAAAACAAACATCGGAGGTGACATTAACTTCTTTAATTATTATCATTATTATGTCATCCATTGTTTTTTATTATTAAAATATTTTTAAAAAAAGTTTCTATTGCTTGTTATGTTAACACGCAAGGATCAATTAACTTACTTTATATAATCTAATAATAATTACTATTTATTACAAAGCGCTTCATGCACACTTTTCACTTTAACAGTTTCCTGTTGATGTCTGATTTATTATTTTTGATTTGTTTGCTAATTGAATTTTGGTACAGCAAATTTTACTTTCTCGTGTCTTACGGCTTATCTGAAACATTTAAGTTAGTTTTACGTCACTTAGTTAGTCACTTTATTTGAATTTTACTTAATATTAGTAATGTGCAAGATATACCTTCTGATTTCCATAACACCTACAATTTGTTGAACGAACTTATTGAAATTTTCAGAAAACAAATAAAATTTTGAAAACAAAAGAACAAGTAAAAAGTTTTTTTAATAATGAGTTGCACTGCCAAGATCTCTAATGCACACATTAGAGGTCATGACGTGCTATCGATCAAGTGATCTATAGCTGCGCTACTTAAATCCGTAGCTGAAGATCTTGTAACTTATCTAGAGGGTGTAGTAAAGTACCCAATCGCCTACCGATCGCATCCCATACATGTTCAACGAGAGGCTATCGAGCAAACCATAGAAGGGCAGCAATGTTAGCTTCTTCCAAAAAACATCTTGTAGTCCCTACTGTATGAAAGCGCGCGCTATCCTATTGGAAAATAAGATTTTCCAGCCCCTGAAGATATGGAAGCGCAATGGGTTCTAACACATTGGCAGTGTAATAAGCTGCGTTTAGGTTGCCGCAATGAAGACCATGGGTGATCTGCTACATAACATATTGTATCACTACTTTCATGAGGGCTGCATTATATTTCACAAAAAATGTGGATTTTAGTTCTCCACATTTTTTGCGCCCAAATCACTCTTTCGTTGCTGCCTATCAGTATGCGTAGACGGTGGACCAGTGTAAGAGGAACACATGCATAAGTTGCGCTCATACGGTCCATTCTTATGTAGACATTATCCGTTGATAAACAGATGACATTGACACTATGAGTCCTACATCTCTCACCCAATCATTTGCAATTGATCGAGATGTTGAAAGTCTGTCCCTTACACAGACTGGTTTGTTCATTCAAATTGGTTATTGCTAGATGTAAAGGAAAAGAAACCAACAAACTATGGGTTAAATTTTATTCGAATTTTAATGATCAGTATATTATTCTTTGTTCGACGATTTTATGGTGATTTTGTTATTAATTTTAATTTAGCCTTCTTTGTTGACTCCATAATAATCAACAGTTGCGTCCAAATGAACGAGAATAAGAGGTTTCGCCCTGATTGTGAGAGCCATCATTCGGTATGTTGGTATTTGTCAACTGACCAAAACTTTTTCAAACTATGGACGTACTTGTCGATGTATTTTGTTACTTAGTGCTTAGCAAAACTGTACCGTAACACAATAAGTTCGAGATAAGAGAGGGGCTAACTATGGAAGTGAACATCGCCTATTAATAGCCAAAGTATCTAAATGTTCTCACTATCAACATGATGGTACTAGTACCCATTATCCATACCAGATAAGATTGAATCAAAATTAACAGTAGAAAACAGAATAACAAAACAAAAATACTAACATATCTACATAATAATCCTATTGCTGGGACAAAGACCTGGAAGAATAATAAATTACAAGAAACAGCTATACAATGCCTGAAAAACCAAGATAATGAAAGTAAGAATGAAGTAGAAATGTTCCGCATAACATGCTTTTCTTCAAAATGAATATAACTTAAACGTGTCACCCTCAAGTTTAATCTTAGTCTAAAACGTTGTTAATGTATTTCATTGGATCACCAGATAATAACGCTCAGCCATTTTTTCTATATAACTTTAGTACATCCGTCTACTGAATTTACTAAATAAGAAACGATTGCCAACGCATTACCGCCACGATGCAACGCCAGTTGTCAAATGTAAATGCATAAAATGTTTCTGCTAAATGTCAATTGATAAAATTATAAGATTTTTTCTGTTTTTCTGAACTTGTACCTAGAAAACTTTTCAATCCAGTGCTACATAATTGCAGGTACGCATCTACTTACCGGTATTTTCATATAAAGTTAATAGTCTTGTAGTATGAATGTGTGATAATAATAACGCAACACTTAATGCTCAAATTTAGAATACTGACAAAACAAATAATAAAGTCCGCCAAAACAATGACTGAGTTTTTTTCTTGTCATTTTTAAGACATTCCTTACACGATTTATTTTGGCTTAGGGCAATTATGGACAAACAATGTAGATGTATTTGCGCTAAATCAAATGATGAAAATATGCAAGCGCCATTAACATTGCAAAATTCTTCGTCGTACTTTAAAAAATCATCTGAATAATGACATCTTCAAGATCATTTGCACGAAAACCAGTATTGACCCTAAATCTAGAACCTGAACTGGAAACAAAAATTATCTGATTTGCAGAACTAGGATTTCGTTTGACTTCTAGGTTCTTAAGGTGATGTCGTTGATAAAAGAGGAATTACAAATAAATTATCCCAAAGGAAAAATCTGGCAAAAAGAGTATGGTACAGATTGTTCATGAAGTAGTATTTATGACGATAGAAGTGTTCGCAAAATGGCTAGATCATTTCTCAAAATTCGTATGACTTCCGCCAGTCATTTTGATTTTTGATGGAGCTCGTTGCCATCTGGATATTTCCATCGTTGGCAAGACTAAAGAATTAGGTGTCTACTTCTTGTGCTTACCTAGTAACACAACGGATGAATTTTAACAAATTTATTTAGATCCTTTAAACACAAGAACTTCTCCAGTATTGGGAAAACCTTCGTGGAACACATTTAAACAAGGAAATATTTTCTGATATATTCACTCATGTTCAGTGGTGATCAGTGTCCATAGCAACCGGGATCTACTCCTTTTATAAAACTATCCTTCAACAACAACCAAAACCAGATGTCAACTGCAAGAATCCAGATAACAACACAGAAAATTCAAACAGAGTGAATACAACATCAGCATGAGAAATCTATAGGTTGAAGAAGGATGAATAACCAATTGTTTTGATGAAAAACTCCGAAAGACAGGATATAAAGAATTCATTTTCAGAAGTATTAATAACACCAAATACAAATACTGAAACATCAAAGACAACCACAGTACGAAAGAAAGAGAGAAATAATAATACTAAGAAGAACTCCAAAAAAGAACAGCCGGATCTACATTAAAGGGGAAGAAGGAAGTCAAGGTCAACTAAGTCAACATGGAGCCATCTATCGGCACAAAATACCAATAAAGTGAACCTGAATTAACTGCTGACATTCAGTGTTACGTTTGAATGGTTTAGACAATGTTATGTTTGAAATAATAACACTATTCTGGACTTCCATTGTCTATATTTTATTTTAATAGAATAAACACAACGTTTCGATTGCTATTAAATCTGCAATCGTCTTCAGGTGAATACTAACAAACTTAAAGACTACTGTAACTTATATACTAATACCAAGTTAGTGAAGCGGTCAAGCGTACAAAGTTAATGGAGGGGAGGACGTTACCGTAGACTAAGATTAGTCAGGCGTCCAATTAAGGGTTTCCACACATTGTTGATCTCTACGCTGGGTTGACTAAAGACATTCTTGTTGTTTTCGATAAACACTGCTTCTTTAAATTTTCTCTTGTACCGGTGCTCTTCTAGGTGTATAATTCGTCCCTCCGACCATTTCATTTTGTGATGTTTTTCCCAGGAGTGTTGGGCAATTATAAACGTATCGTCTACATATCTGAGCCATAATTTTGGTTTAAATCTCGCTTTTTCCAATGCTTGGACCTCAAACCAGTTCATGTAGATGTTGGCGATCACCAGTGAGAGAGACGAACCCATAGGAAGACCGTCGTCTTGTGCAAAGAATTCGTCATTTAATTAGAAATATGAGTTCCTGAGGCAGCATTGTAGAAGCTCCATTATCCCCTCAACCGGTAGCAAAGTTCTATTATGTAATTCCTCGTCCTCTAGTAACTTCTTCTGAATAATTTCTAAAGATTCTTCAACCGGAACATTAGTGTAGAGGCTTTCTACATCGAAGCTGACAAAACGATCTCGTTTCTATAGACCCAAGAATCTCTACGAAATGTCTGGAATCCTTGACAAACGATGGGCTGCCATCTTGAAGTGGTCGTAGAATTGGAAGTAAGAACTTGGATAGTTGGTATGTGGGTCCATAACGAGAGCTAGTTATTGGTCGAAGCGGCATGTTGTCTTTATGTATATTTGGTTATCCATATAAATGCGGTGGTTTGCTGTGGTGTGGCGTAAGAATTGTCCTTGTTCTCGAAGGACGGTATTCTTCGTATTTCTTTAATACCTGGTAGACCTTCCTCTCCAGGCTGTAAGTGGGATCTTTCTTCAAGCGTCGGTAGTTCCCTTGTCGTAGAATCTCGTCTGTTTTTTAGTCGTATGTATGGGAATCCATGATTACTGTTGTTTTCCTTTGTCAGCTGGCAGGATTTTGATGGATTTATTCTTCTGTAGTTCTTTAAGGACTGATATCTCCCGTTTTGTTATGTTGCTTTGTTCTTTCCTTTTCTTCTCCAGTACACTCCGGACTTTTCACTTGAATTCCTCTGCTTGTACCGGTTCTAACTTTGCGGTCTCTACAGCACTCACGATGTCCAGAATAGAAACTTCTATGCAAGTTACAGCAAAATTAAGTCCTTTTTCCAAAAGTGAAGTCTCCGTCATTGATAATGGATGTGAGGAAATGTTGACGATGGTTCTCTTCGGTACTTTCCGAGTATTGGTTGGTTCTTGTTGGTTTCGAGTTATATTTGACCATTTTCTGTTGTGAGCTAGTTGTTGTGTTCCTCGAATCTTGTCACAGACGGTGTCAATCTTTCGGAGTATCGGTGCTAAATCTTCTTCCGAGATGATTACTTTTATTTCTTCGAACTTCAGTGTAGCGTCTTGGAATAGTGTGGCCTTCTTCCAACGATGATAGTTGATTTGCGATCTAATCAGAGCCAGGCTAGCTCTTTCAACAATATTGCGTGCTCTTTCACCCTGGATTGGGGACTTTAGACGGAAGCCCTTAGGTATGATGTGATTGTCTCTGGCCGTCCGTAAAAACATTACGTGCGTCTCTTCCTTTGTAATCTTTATCCTAATTTTCTCGTAGTGTCTAAATTTGTTGCTGGTTCCGGGTCCATACCGGTCTTCCAACGTAAACTCATGAAATTTAAAACTTGGACACCACAATTTCTGTAAACAAAAGTTTGCACATTGTGAAGCGGGCTTAAGGGTATCATTTACAATTCTAACAGCAGGTAGTCTCAGCAGGAGTTATCTTATAGAAGGACTGTAGAATGAATCATTACACTAAGCACGTTTTAGAAAATAGGTAATTTACGTTCCGATTGCCGTTCGGTTCGTTGTTCTGTTTGTTCCTCGGTTTGTTGTTCAGGTGTGTACGATAGCTTTACAATAAGCATATTAATATGAACTATATCTTATTTACACATATTTTCTTGGAACATTCGATAATTAACTATCGGGATATGATGACCCTATACTTCGCAGGTTGTGCGCAACTGGATACAAGCAAATAACTTGGAGCTGTTACCCTGGCCAGCAAAAAGCCCAGATTTTAACATTATAATGTTTGGGCTCGAATACTTGCTGTTATCCGAAGACAACAAGGGCCAAATTTTATACCAGTAAACCGTAATGCACTAATTGCAGCCATTGATACCGCATGGGAAACGATTAATATTAATTATATTGATACCTTGATAGCGTCAATGAGCAGACGCCTCCAAGAATGTATCAATAATAATGGAGGTCACACCCATTATTGATTTCTTATATTTATTTATATAGTAATACCTTTATTTAAAAAAAACGTTTTCATTTAATTTTAAACTATAACTTGGTATCTTAATTATAATTATGTAATAAATTCTTGTCAAAAAAACTAAATATATACGTTGACAATAAGAATTGCCTTAGTTTTTATTTTCACTTTTTATATTAACTACAGAAAAAATGAAACGTCATAAAATATACATTTTGTAAGGACTAAATATTATGAATAGAGAGTTTAATGATTTTTTTTAATAACTTACAATAATTAGTAGGTTAGATTTATTTAAAAATAAGTAATAATCAGTCAACCCAAATAACCATGTTTAGTTTTTGATTTAATTTAAAAGTTATTGCTTGTAGACGTTTTTTAAATCAAAATTATTTCTAATTTTATTTTGTAAACATTTCCTAAACAAAATTTTGATTCGATAATTAATCGAGCTATGGTGTTTAATTAGCGATACCTTCAAATATATTCTTTAAAGAAAAAATTAAGTAAGCAACGTAAATTACCTATTTTCTAAAACGTGCTTAGTGTAATGATTCATTCTACAGTCCTTCTATAAGATAACCCCTGCTGAGACTACCTGCTGTTAGAATTGTAAATGATACCCTTAAGCCCGCTTCACAATGTGCAAACTTTTGTTTACAGAAATTGTGGTGTCCAAGTTTTAAATTTCATGAGTGTACATTTGAATGGTTTAGACAATGTTATGTTTGAAATAATAACACTATTCTGGACTTCCATTGTCTATATTTTATTTTAATAGAATAAACACAACGTTTCGATTGCTATTAAATCTGCAATCGTCTTCAGGTGAATACTAACAAACTTAAAAACTATTGTAACATATATACTAAAACAAAGTTAGTGAAGCGATCAAGCGTACAAAGTTTATGAAGGAGGTACGTTACCGTAGACTAAGATTTGTCAGGCGTCCAATTAAGGGTTTCCACGCATTGTTAATTTCTACGCTGGGTTGACTAAAGACATTCTTGTTGTTTTCGATAAACACTGCTTCTTTCAATTTTCTCTTGTACCAGTGCTCTTCTCGGTGTATAATTCTTGCCTCCGACCATTTCATTTTGTGATGTTTTTCCCAGGAGTGTTGGGCAATGCCGGATTTCAACCAAAATTATGGCTCAGATATTTACACGATACGTTCATAGTTTGGAACCATAGCGACCGTCAGCTAGAACTTTTGCTATACCACCTGAACAACATCAAGCCATCCATCAAATTCACCATGGAGAAAAAAAGGGAATACTCACTACCATTCTTGGACGTCCTCGCAAAAGAAACAATGAGGATATTGTGACATCAGTTTACAGAAAGCCAACTCATACCGGGCAATATTTGAATTACGACTCCAATCACAGTGGAACAACAAAGAAAGGGATTATTAAGTCTTTAGTCGACAGAGCTCACAGACTATGTAATACAGAGGTAGGACTACAAGATGAAATCAAGAACATCAGAAGAGACCTTAAACAAAATGGTTACCCGAAACGAGTGGTAGAAACTGTTCTACAACTCTCTAAGAACCAACCAGCCATGACCGAAGAGAAACCCAAAACACTACTCAGCATTCCATATGTCAAAGGATTATCTGAGAAAATAAAACGGATAGGAAGAAATTATGACATTAACACGGTATTCAGATCATCAAGAACTATTGGTAGCATGATTTTCAAAACTAGACCAGACAACAGTCGTGACTCTAAGAATTGCATCTACGAAATCCCATGTGAATGCGGCCAGTCATACGTAGGGGAAACTAAAAGACCCTTAGATATCAGGTTGAAGGAACATAAAACCCATACGCAGAGAGGAGAAACTTTGAAATCCGGCATTGCCCAACACTCCTGGGAAAAACATCACAAAATGAAATGGTCGGAGGCAAGAATTATACACCGAGAAGAGCACTGGTACAAGAGAAAATTTAAAGAAGCAGCGTTTATCAAAAACAACAAGAATGTCTTTAGTCAACCCAGCGTAGAGATTAACAATGTGTGGAAACCCTTAATTGGACGCCTGACTAATCTTAGTCTAAGGCCTCCCTTCATTAACTTTGTACACTTGATCGCTTCACTAACTTTGTATTAGTATATAAGTTACAGTAGTCTTTAAGTTTGTTAGTATTCACCTGAAGACGATTGCAGATTTAATAGCAATCGAAACGTTGTGTTTATTCTATTACAATAAAATATAGACAATGGAAGTCCAGAATAGTGTTATTATTTCAAAGAAGGGTCACGATTCTGAACCTGGTGGGCCGTTTTATCTGTAGCACATGAAATAAGGCCGATTAACAAAGTTTTTTAAAACCAAATTTTTTTTTCTATTTGCTTGTTTATTTTCAGATTGTTAGAGTTTATATTTTCACAAAATAAAAAGTTGACAACAATATGCACATCTTTTTGTAAAATAAATGTAGACCGTGGAAGGCCCACGTGGAAGTGCCACTTACATAAAATCATAAGAAAATATGCCATTTGTTTTTAAATATTTTTCTTTCATTTTGACATTTTCGATTACGATTTTAAAAGTATCTAATCAAGTATTTTTATTAGAGAAATTAAAATTAAGAATTCATTCGTACTACATCATATTATAACATATCTTACGTAATTTGTAACGATTCACGTTTATGATCAGTGTAGAATCATCATAAACGGAAATTAAATGTATGATTTAGTACATAACGTGTGGTTTTTTTGGGGTGATGGGAGAAGGGGTTGGGGGGAGGTTTGTTTTATTTTTTTTTTTTTTTGGGTTGGTTTGGGGTTTTTTTTTTTGTTTAGTATTTAAACTTTTAAATACTTAAGACATATAAAGTTGGCCTTGACAAAAATTTTATAAAAAAAACAACAAAAAAAAAAAAAAAAAAAAAAAAAACACAAAAAAAAAAAACAAAAAAAAAAAAAAAAAAAAAAAAAAAAAAAAAAAAAACTTTGCGATTGTGAACCTACTCGGTTGGTAAAACTGACAAAAAAACGTTTTGGGGGGGAAATTTTTTTTTTTTTTATTTTTTGATACGTGCTATAAATGTATTTGACAGATTTTGGTTTCCAAAGCACGGTGGCAGGTTCACAATCACAAAATGTCAATTTTCTAATTTCCCAAAGATCACAAAATAAAACTTCTATAAGTATGTACATGATTTGTATACAGGTCAAATGATCATGGGCATTGCTCAGAAACAAATGCGTTATTAACTTTTATGCATAAATTAAGGTAAAATAAGCATGATACACGCGAAATTTTAAATTCAAAGTTTAGCATTTCTATTAGAAAGGAAAATTTATATAATAAGAAATTCACATCGTATCACTATTACTATTGTATTAAAAATAATTTAATACAATAAACGATTGCGAACCTATAAGAAATCGTGGAGTTTTTAATAGAGTTCTGCATAAATAATTCAATGCAATTGTCCGACTTAATTCTACAAAACAGAGCTTTATATTTATTCATTGCACAGTGAAACAATAACGAATTATGTATAGAACTATACTGGGCTACCAAGCTAACAAAAACCCCTATAAACAAACTACACAAAGAAGAATGAAAATGACGAGATCATGTGTACAAAGTAGCCTTAAACTTTTTTGTAGTAACCACATTAAACGAATTCTAGAAATTCTGTAGAGCTTGCCGTATTACCAAGGAAGTTAATGAAAAAAAGAAAATGTATAAATATATTGGTTTACTATGAACTAAAGTAAACCAATCCCCTCTCTTGATCCACCACTAAAAGCGGCTTTGTTATACTATGTCTCAAGTTTGATTATTACCTAAATTGTGTCGAATCATTGAAAATCACTAACGTGTAAGAAATTGTGTACCACTAACACGACGTCCTAGTTTATTGACTTCTCTATGTTAATCTTATGATTAAAGTTGCTTGTCACCCCCATTAGGTATTTTTTGAGTGAATGTCTCTTAAACGATACTTGTTCTCCCTGTCACGCCCATTCTAAGATTTCTGAAGGTGTACTTGATTGCACTAAACTAAAATCTTCAGATTATTATCAAACTCCAGTAAAATATAAATTCAAATTTCTTACATTAAATGCAAAATTCTAAGCATAATAAATAAACTTGACAATAATATAAACACAATGCCATTTTTTTGAACAATTACTTCAGCTGTTAAATAGAATTGCTTCTGAAGAACGAAAGTTAAGAACTTGCGCTAATGAAATCGTTAAGGTGTTCAGACAAGTGCATAGTAATTGTAGTTTAATTTTCTTTTATGTCATAAATCACAGAAAATAAATGCACAAGAAAATTATGAGACGAAACAAAACAATGCTATTATCAAAAACACTGAAGTGAAACATTTAAAATGACTACATTTATGAGTGACATTTAAAATAATGGAGTTTGGTAGGTACCGGATATTTCGTTTGTTTAGTAATGTCGCATAATGCGTTTATGATTAGAACATAATAAGCATTATTATTGCTTTAGGGTAAAACTGTATCATTTAAGATTCTACAAGATTAAAGAAACGAGATAAAGAACGAAATATTCATAATTTTAAAAAGTTTTATTATTATTATTATTTTATATTGCCATGAGTAGTTAGAAAACTTCTGGACCCTTTATTGTAGTAGAAGGTTTTTGGTAAACCAAAAATTAACCAGTTCTGGAGTTATGGCGACGTTTCGTACTCTGTGTCGCCGTAACTCCAGAAATTGTTAATCTTTTAGTTTACCAAACACCTTCTATGGAATATAATAAAGGAGCCAGAAGTTTTCTAACTACCTGGCGAATATAAAATAAATTAAAAAAACTAGTAGGCATACGTAATCTATCGATTATTATTAAAAGCGAATAAGAAGTTTAACCAACTTATTGTTATTTTCATCAGGAATTGATAATGTGTTCTTGGTTTAAATTTTATGAACAGATAAGTGTAAAAAGTGATTGGAAAAGAGCATTAATGCACATTGCATTAAACGATGTTCCTCTATAATAAGATTCATGAAGCAAAATAGTTTTGATGTGTGCACCTGGATAACAGTATTTTCACAAAGAATATGATTTCGAAACGAATCACCACGCCAACAGAAATAAAATGATACATATTTAGCTTGGTGTAAAGTAGTCTATTTCCCATCAGCCAATAGCGAAGCAACCTTGTACAATGCATTTAAGAATGTCGTAGGTTGGTGACTATTACTATACTAGCATTGACTACGCTAGTAGCATTGATTATAAACTTCGCTGGTAGTGTAAATTTAAGTTGAATTACACATATATTCACACATCAAATTTTATTAAAATACACTCAGACGTCAACAACTTTAATGTTTTCATTAACAATTAGATGTGTTCTCAACCCCATTTCCCCTATAACATTCATGAAGATTTACAACTTTCGTTTCATTATAACACTCGTTAGTCTATTATTTTTAGTATTAGATCTGCTTTTTTTCTAGTTCGATGATGTTTCTACTGTTTCTACAATGTTGTCAAACGTTATCGTATATTATATTTGTTTATTTTAAAAAATGTCAGGGTATCTTTCTTAAAATTTAAATTTTTCCGTTCATAAACGATCATAAATCTTACCATTAGGACATTAACTTAGTTTTTATTTCTGTTTTGCCATTCTATTTTCAGTGTTGGTGGTTGTTCAATCTTCTTATTCACAAGAAAGGGTTTATGATTGATTGAAAAATTTGGAAAGATGTGCAAAGCACATGACTAAAATATTACCAAAAAATTGCCCCACATGTAGATGGCCCCACCGTCGATTTAACCCGAGTTATTTAGTTGCTTCGTGACTGTCGTTGATATTGCGTCGTAGTGGAATCGGATGTTGTGTGATTTCGGTAACAATGACTAAGTGTGTATACGTCAATTGCACAAAATAATAAAAATAACAGGTTAAATCAACGGTTTAATGCAGAAAATGTGCCTTATCTCAAGATTTTAGTTTTAATAAAAAATGCGCGGAAAGAATCTTTCTTGGTACGACAGTTTTCCATTTAAAAGTGTTGGTTGTTTGTGACAAATTAAAAGCAGTCGTCGTGGTTCATCCCAACCCCTTATCCAGCGGCTTTGAGAATATAATGTAAATGAAATGTCCAGGTACAAGAAACGGAGGATCGAAAATAACTCAGAAGTTAAAAGCCGATGTAATGCGATTATTTAAGTATGACTGTACATTTAGGATTAAGTTATAAATCTTTGTAAAACTTAAAGAAACAATAACCATTTATAAAAATGAATGATGTATGATGTTTGTAACAACAATACCTGTGAGGATGGAAAGTCAATACGCTTTAGTAAGTGGAAACAATTTTAAAACCAACCCCTCTTCGACTGGAACTAGCAGCGATTATCCGGGAATCCCATCCCATGGGAAAAAAAAGAAAAAAAAAAAAAAAAAAAAAAAAAAAGAAAGAAAAAAAAAAAAAAAAAAAAAAAAAAGAAAAAAAAAAGAAAAAAAAAAAAAAGAAACGCCCAACCAAATGAAAATTAATAGATGGCCTGCAAAAGTGCAAAAAGACTTACTTACCACGAGCACCTTATTGCAGGTCATCAACCTCTTTCAAAATTAATAAAATATAGAAACGCCGATAATCGTATTAGAAGGCTCATAGAAAACTTGCACATCGTAGATTTCCTTAGAGGTTTAACCCACAATTACGATTGATGATTGATATGATGATCAGTTACAGAGCAAGCTATAAATATTCCAAACCAGTGTTTGGAAACAATATTTATACGGCAAATTGTACCCGTTGCTAGTTGTCCTAACAGCGAGTTGTTCTGAAAGGAAGGTAGTCGACTGCAAAACCGCCGACGGGGAAGTGTCGACTGCGTGTTGTCATGGACCTGAGATCATCAACTTGCAAAGAGTAACACCATGGTGTGAGGTAACAAATCGTACGTTATAAGCCTGCGATGGATCTCGATTTCGATTACTATATATTTAATATCAATAAATTTGATTTAGTTGAATGCCCAAGTATGATTCCAGCAAGACGAGGCAACCCCTATACGTCTCAGCTTTATACACCAGGACTAATTTTAAAGCCAGACCTTATAAATGTTAAACAAGGACAAGGACATCTGCAGGATAACCTTAAAGTAGTATGTTTAAATACAAATGCATTTTCGGGCGTGTTACGATAACACGAGACGACACTAGATGTCGTAACACTTATTGGTACTATCTTTAAAATTTTATAACAAATCATAATATACCAGTTGTCTTGGTTACCAGTGTAACCATCATTTTATATAAATTCTGACGATCTCTTGTTTCTATGAGGGATTTCATTGAAAATATCCATTTATGACAAAAATTAATATAAAATAACGATGCTATTAGTCGTAAACAATTAAAAAAATGTGTTACGACACTTGTAACGTTACGAGAGAATAGTATGAAGAACGAACGATAGCAAGTTCTTTAAAACGAAAGAGTAAGTCGTTACGTGTTGCGTAAATTACTATTTCTAAACTATTTGTTCATTACGAATTAATCTTTAATAATACACATATTTATGAATGTATACCAAATTTCTAATCCAAATAAAAGTCAAGGCATATGAAGTGGAAATGAAGACATTATGTTCCAAAAAAATATAGATTAGACATAAAACTAGAAAACATGCTTAGTGTAATGATTCATTCTACAGTCCTTCTATAAGTTAACCCCTGCTGGACTACCTGCTGTTAGAATTGTAAATGATACCCCTTAAGCCGCTTCACAATGTGCAAACTTTTGTTTCAGAAATTGTGGTGTCCAAGTTTTAAATTTCATGAGTGTACATATATTATACAATGCATATTAATGAGTTATTCCCACAAGTTCAAAATTGATTTATTTTCTGAAGTATATAATTTTAGCATTAACGGTATTTCAATATTTGAAATTGATTGTAGATTTGATTAAGTCCCTAATTTTTTATTTTTAATATTTATTTGTATAACAATTGAACATATCGACGTTAAGCGACCAATCCTTCTATACGCACTCTTTTAGAAAAAAAAAATGTTTAAAAAAAAGTTTTCCAAACACCCAAATTTACAATTTTAAAGAATTTTAAAAGGGGAAATTTTTATTTTTTTTTTTTTAATTTTTAATTTTTGTTGTTTGGTTGGTTCTCTTCTAATTACTAATAACTTAATTAATAACTTGCAACTTACAAAGTCAAACAACCCGAATTGGCAACACCGAATTTCTTTGCGACTGGAATTAGCTGTGGTCATATCCACGGGAACATAGTCGCGTGACGTCATCCGACAAGCAATTTATATATTTTTTAATAACTTTCTTAATCTCTAAAAAATTAAAAAATACTATCCAATGTAATAAGTCATTGCAAACTGAGATTGAGAACTAAATGAGTGATTCTGCAACAAGTAGTAATAATAATAAATAATTCAAATTTCAAAGCTTAAAAAATTTCGAACTAATTAGCAAATTCAAACACTAAAAGTACCGCGGATAAAAAAAAGCTGAAAGAATAACAATGAAATGCCCTCAAAATGAATAAAAAAGACATCATTGAAAAACTATGTATGACAGCAAAAAAAAAGATATTTAATAATAAAAAGATGTTGTAAGTATACTTATTTGCAATTAAAATATTTATTCGCCTACTTGTACGTTTTCTAATACTCCTATATAATTACGTACCAATAACGTTTAAAAAGAACCATTATCTACGTACCTAACAATTACGTTATAAAAACTTAGAATATTAATTAATTTATGCATTCTACCAATTACAAGAATGATTTAATAGACAGCAAAACGGATTGAATATATCATACATCCTGGATTCAAATAAAAAAATATATTGTAAATTTTTGTGCGTTTTATTCGATAATCTCAAGATATATGGTTTTATGTAAAAACACGTTTCTACCATTCTGTAAATAAAATTTTTTCACGTTTTAGAAAATTTACTCCATCCACCGAATAGTCAAAAAAAAATTAAAAAACTGGTTCGGTAGAAGAAAAAAAAGAGAAAAAGGTTGGTGAAAGTGAAATTCAAAAATGCACAAAGTCAAAATCAAAGACATATTATGGAAATAATTTAGAGATGTAATATTAAATATTACCTTTACAATTATCACATAATTAGAATTCATGTAGACTCATGAAATTTAAAACTTGACACCACAATTTCTGTAAACAAAAGTTTGCACATTGTGAAGCGGGCTTAAGGGTATCATTTACAATTCTAACAGCAGGTAGTCTCAGCAGGGGTTATCTTATAGAAGGACTGTAGAATGAATCATTACACTAAGCACGTTTTAGAAAATAGGTAATTTACGTTGCTTACTTAATTTTTTCTTTAAAGAATATATTTGAAGGTATCGCTAATTAAACACCATAGCTCGATTAATTATCGAATCAAAATTTTGTTTAGGAAATGTTTACAAAATAAAATTAGAAATAATTTTGATTTAAAAAACGTCTACAAGCAATAACTTTTAAATTAAATCAAAAACTAAACATGGTTATTTGGGTTGACTGATTATTACTTATTTTTAAATAAATATTAATTATAAAAAGTAAAAATAAAATCTAAAAGCAATTCTTATTGTCAACGTATATATTTAGTTTTTTGACAAGAATTTATTACATAATTATAATTAAGATACCAAGTTATAGTTTTAAATTAAATGAAAACTTTTTTTTTAAATAAAGGTATTACTATATAAATAAATAATAAGAAATCAATAATGGGTGTGACCTCCATTATTATTGATACATTCTTGAGGCGTCTGCTCATTGACGCTATCAAGGTATTAATATAATTAATATTAATCGTTTCCCATGCGGTATCAATGGCTGCAATTAGTGCATTACGGTTTACTGGTATAAAATTTGGCCCTTGTTGTCTTCGGATAACAGCAAGTATTCGAGCCCAAACATTTTCGATAATGTTAAAATCTGGGCTTTTGCTGGCCAGGGTAACAGCTCCAAGTTATTTGCTTGTATCCAGTTGCGCACAACCTGCGAAGTATAGGGTCATCATATCCCAATAGTTAATTATCGAATGTTCCAAGAAAATATGTGTAAATAGTAAATGGAATCTACTAACGTAAACGTTAAGTCGTTAATTATAGTTACATAACTCTCCTTTCATAAGATATAGTTCATATTAATATGCTTATTGTGAAAGCTTCGTACACACCTGAACAACAAACCGAGGAACAAACAGAACAACGAACCGAACGGCAATCGGAACATTAATTTGGACGGTGCTACGTACGAATTTTAGAACAGATTCGCAAGTCCTGATTGTTCCACGAACGGTTTGCGGCGTTCCCGCAACTTGTCGGTTTTTTCTCCGACATCAAAGAAAATGCGGGCGAATGCGTTTGCAGGTTTGGACGAATCTAAACAAAACGGCGAACAAACTTATGCGGGAGAATTAAATTATTTATTTTCAACGAACTTCGTTCGTTTATGAAATCGATTTGTCGTCCGTGCGTCCGTGTGTGTCCGTCCGAGGCCTTTCTAATGGTCGGACATCATTGTGTGATACATCAATCGATTCAGCTGGTGTCCAAAGCTTAAGTTTTGATGTGCATTAAAATCGGGCAACGGGGACGCCGAGCCCCCGCGATATTCACGTCGAAAAATTTAAAATTTCAAATACGTCCAAAATCAATGTGTGGCATATATTTAGACTCCTCTGGCATAGCTGAGTTGAAATATCCTATCCCCCTAAAATCGGGCCACAGATACCCGATTTATGGTTCAGCTGACTATCCTGGTTTCAAATATATATATTATATATCGAAACGATATAGCAATGACGGTCTATTGGCGCTAATTATAACTTTGCCATTCTTTTTTCCATATTTGAATAATACGAAGTTCGTTGCGAACAATGCCTTATGCATTTTAAACTTGTTTGTCCCTCCATTTTGTGGGTTTGTTGTGTTTTAGGTAATATTATGGAGTTGACAGAAGAAAATGTTTTAAATTAATCAGTGTTTAAGAATGCAAGAAAAAATGATGTCCCTATTAGCATCATTTGGGCGGGAAATTTCCAAAATAAAAAAAGTGGAAGTAAATTATAATTTTTTACTCTTCTTTGTGCGTAAAAATTTGGTTGGCACTATCTTCTTGTTTTCCGCAATTTTCTCTTCTCAATAATAAATATATATGAACTGAAAACTACTGAAAATAATTATGGGAACAGCACAAACGTTCCGTTTGTTGTTCGGATTGTGGGAAATCATAAAAGATCGTTTGTCGTTCTGTTTGACTTTCGGTTCGTTGTTATGTTTGTTGCTCGGTTTGTTGTTCAGGTGTGTACGAAGCTTTACAACTTAAGCAACAATTTTTGGCGAATAAAGATTAGTTTGTGATGTAATATTAGAAACACAAATTTATATCATATCAAATTTATGACAACTTAAAAACCAAGAACGTGTATGTTATTGCTAAGAAATTATTAAGGAAAAGCGCAATTGCAGTGTAAATATTTATAATTAGATATTTTCGGAAAGTTTATAAGTCTTCTATTGTAATCTTAATACTTAAAAGAAAATCCTGTCCATTAAGCATTATAAGGAAATGGCTTTTACTTTGATGAATAAGTTTCAATAACAATAGAATATCCTTGCTTGTTTAATTTACTTCCTTTGAGTCATATTGGCTCTAAGGGTTGTTACATTGGTCATTAGAAGTATGTAATAAAATAAACAATTACCTACTGTTTGAGAAGGGTAGTGTGAACCAATAAATAAAGTAAGAAATGTAAATTCCATTTTAGTTTAAAATTTCAAGTGTTGTGAAAATGCCACCTCATCTCGGTGCTGATTTGAAAGCGCGGATTGTTTCGGGAATTAGCGGCGGGCCGTAGCGTGCGTGAAATTTCACGTATGTTAGATATACCAAAAAGCACCGTAGGGCATTACCGAGTAAAATGGAATCTTGAACACACTTTAGGAAGAGTCCATCGGAAGTGGTAGACCTAAAGTATCTACACGTGCTCAAGATCTCGAGTTGTTTCATTACGTAACAGAACAACCATTTGCTACATACCCAGGGCTATAGCAGATACACATTTTCCCGGATGCCGTATAACTGCACAAAAAGATTAAAGGAGATGGGAATAAAGAAGTATAATGCTGCTGCGAAAGAAGTTCTCAGTGACGAAAATATGAGACCGTCTGGAATTTGCAAGGCGATATGTGAACGGACCTTGGAATTTTGGAATCGAGTGATTTTTAGCGACGAAAAACGTTCAATAGCCGCAACGATGGACCACTAAAAGTTTTTAGAATGGAAGGAACTTCGTTACGAAAATAATCACATATGTCCTAAAAAACGAAGTGGTTATTTTTCTGTGAATGTGGGGTTGGGTTAGCGCGCGGGGTCCAGGAGTTTGTTGGGCTATCGATGGACGTCTTGGATTCTGCTGGCGTATTTAGATATTTTGGGAAACTTATTATGAAACCTTCAGTCGAAGTGGTTTTATCCAGGACGAAGATTATATTTTCCAACAAGTAAGTATTCTTATTTCACTATACTTTCTCCAAAAATAGTTTGGGGTCTGTTGAATTAACATTTTCATAATGTATTTTTGTTGTTAAAGGACAACGCCCCTATTCATACTTCGCGGGTTGTGCGCAATTGGATACGAGAAAATAACTTGGAGCTGTTACCCTGGCCAGCAAAACCCAGATTTTAACATTATCGAAAATGTTTGGGCTCGAATACTTGCTGTTATCCGAAGACAACAAGGGCCAAATTTTATACCAGTAAACCGTAATGCACTAATTGCAGCCATTGATACCGCATGGGAAACGATTAATATTAATTATATTGATACCTTGATAGCGTCAATGAGCAGACGCCTCCAAGAATGTATCAATAATAATGGAGGTCACACCCATTATTGATTTCTTATATTTATTATATATAGTAATACCTTTATTTAAAAAAAAAAGTTTTCATTTAATTTTAAACTATAACTTGGTATCTTAATTATAATTATGTAATAAATTCTTGTCAAAAAACTAAATATATACGTTGACAATAAGAATTGCCTTAGTTTTTATTTTCACTTTTTATATTAACTACAGAAAAAATGAAACGTCATAAAATATACATTTTGTAAGGACTAAATATTATGAATAGAGAGTTTAATGATTTTTTATAATAACTTACAATAATTAGTAGGTTAGATTTATTTAAAAATAAGTAATAATCAGTCAACCCAAATAACCATGTTTAGTTTTTTGATTTAATTTAAAAGTTATTGCTTGTAGACGTTTTTAAATCAAAATTATTTCTAATTTTATTTTGTAAACATTTCCTAAACAAAATTTTGATTCGATAATTAATCGAGCTATGGTGTTTAATTAGCGATACCTTAAATATATTCTTTAAAGAAAAAATTAAGTAAGCAACGTAAATTACCTATTTTCTAAAAACGTGCTTAGTGTAATGATTCATTCTACAGTCCTTCTATAAGATAACCCTGCTGAGACTACCTGCTGTTAGAATTGTAAATGATACCCTTAAGCCGCTTCACAATGTGCAAACTTTTGTTTACAGAAATTGTGGTGTCCAAGTTTTAAATTTCATGAGTGTACCTATTTCATAATTAAAATTAAAACGTAATAAATCTGCAGTTATAATATTCTACATATTTCTTATTGTTCCTTTTGTTAATTCAGAAAGCATGAAGTGCAGTTTTGTTTATTTTATTGTAAATCAGTAAGTATTCAATATAATTCACAACTGTCAATTGCAATTCAAAAGTGTTGTATGAAATTCAGATTTGTCAATTCCACTGCAGAGAACATCAATTCTAATTCAGAAAGCATCTAGTTTAATTCAGATTCAATGAAAATGCGAAATAATTGAAGAATCTAACTGCTCATAGTTACAGACATTTCTCGTAAATTAAAATTAAAAGTTATAAAACATACACTTTTTTTCTCTTTTGCGAATATTTGTAAATAAAAACTGCAAAAACTTGAAATATAGTTTCTAACTTAAATTCTATTGACCAATAAAAAAAAACATTAGTCAGTTGTAATTCAGAAAGCATCAAGTGCATTTCATATTAATCAATTGTAATTAGAACGCCTTTAATAAAATTGAGGTTAGTCAATTATAATGAATAAATGCCAATCGCAGCACGATTACGAAAGCGTCAGATATAATTCGGAAAGCATCAAAATTCAAATTAAAATGAATTATAATTCAGAAAAATTCTGAATTCGGTTTATCAGTTGAAGTTCAGAAAATGTCAAATAAAACTCAGAATACTTAATTCTAAGACAGAAAATCTCAAATGTAATTCAGATAACAAAATTGTAAATGCACAAAGCTTCAATTCAAATTTTGAATAAACAATTCAAATTCAGTAAACCTCACAATTTTATTTCAAAAAGCCGGAATTGTAATTCAGAAGGTGTAAGAAATCGGCAATTAAGATTAAAATTAATTATAATTCAGAAATTCAAATGTCATATTACCTGTAAAACCTATTCACTCACTCGCTTAAATGTTAGACTTTTGAATTTCATTTCTTAAATAAACTTCAAAATTACACCATTCCGTACACGGGTTAGGGTACCTAATCCTCGGAACTATCCAGAATATATTGATGCTTTTGAATCACACCTGTTTGCAAATTACAATTATATTACACTGGATATTGATGCTTTCTATGAAAGTTATCAAAACTCAAACTAAATGCATAAGACAATTTTATTATCATAAAAATGTTTAATCCTATAATTAAAGTATAAAAACAAAACAGATTTTTATACAAATATATTGTGTACTACGTTAACGGTCAATTTCATAATCACCTAATTTTAAAGCCGGTTTTTTTATTTCGATTGCACTCTAAAAAAAGTATAATATTAATATAATTTTTTTAAGTTTCCTTTAAAAAATATATTTAAAAAATATATGAAATCGAGTCTAATTATTAAGCAGTTAAAAATTGGGGCATGTATTATAAGTAGCAATATACCATTTTGAGTATTTTCAAAATTCTGAAAGTCTTCAATTTAAAAATCAATTTGGTTCTTTTTAACGCTAACTAAAAAATTTAACCTCCGTGATAATCAAACAATGTCTATACTGTTTTAAAAAAATACGCAACTTCAAGGTCAAATGTAATATTCCATAACCGGTTGTAAAGAAATTTACAATAAAATTACTATTTATGAAAAAAAAATTTTAATCGCGCATTTTTGTCAATGTGCAGAGTACACAGTTATTTAGAGGATCTGGTAGGCGTACAGCTTGTACATATCAAATCTAACACTTTAATAGGTATGTAAATATGCCAGAAGCATTAAAGATATTTGATTACTTCATAAAGATGAGCTAATGGTACTAATTAACATAACGTTTAACTAACAGGGGCCTAATCTAGGCAAGATTCTACCGAAATAAAAAAATAACTTATTTTCTTCTCTGATGAATTTGTGATAATATTTCGCATTTGATTTATGTAACTGTACTTGTAATATTATGAGAAAACGAATTCAACGAAGCGTAACCAATCGCATTAACAAAACAAATGTTTATGTGGAATTGCAATTATCAAGAAATTCAAAATATTTAAATCTAGGGGGGAAATCGTTAGATTGCATACTTTCAGTTCTTAAGTTACATTAAAATTTGGTTTATGTTCCATTAAATCAATGAAAATAGAAACCGTCAGTAATAAATTATTAATAAACCTTTAACAGGATGTAATCTTGAAGGTCAACGAAGTTGTTGACACAAATCACCTTGCAGATTTTTGCAAATACAAATAAAGTTGAATTAGCGCCTTAATTAATGACTGACTGTATATATTTTATTCCAGAATCACTAATATTTTTTCTAATTTATTAAACAGAATAGAAATGAATAATTGAAATTTTGTGGAGTCAAATTTACATTCAATTAGATATTTGGAGAATTCGCAACGTACACGACATCATAAATAATTATTTAATATTAATGGAGGCAACAAAAATCGATTAACCAATTAAACAATTTTCAATTAATCGCGTTTTTTTCAAAACCCGATTAATCTATTTCTAAACTCGACTTTTGAAATCGATTTTTAAAACAGGTTTTGGATTTGATTTGTAAATGTGTTGACTTTATAAGTTGGATTTTGAAATCTATTTTAAAATCGATTATTTAATATAAATTTAAAAATTGATTTTAATGTTCGGTTATCGATTTTTTCTATAAACGATTAATCAGTTTTTGTTTTCGACGGTTCGAATGTATAAAGAATTACATACTTGAATTTTTACCAGAACACGTATGGAGATCATTTTCTGGTAACAAATACCCAATTCAGCAATAATAAAATGCTTTAATCATGACTACAAATGTAATGGACATGGAAACAGGGATTGCGAAGGGACTGGCACTTCCAACATAAAAGAATTGCCGATTTCTGGTTTGATGTAAAAAATGATTTTGAGGTGTCCTGAAATTACATTAAAAATTAAACAATAAACAAAAATACAAAAGTATTTTGAGGGTACTCTTCAACTCCACCACAGAAAAGCAAAACAAACTTCAACTGTTTAGCGACCCGCTCTGAAAATAAAATTGAAGGAAGATCAAAATCACAGAAGAAAAAGAACTTTCTTCTTCAAACTTCAAGAAAGTTTCTTTTACCTTTGACGAACATGATTCTGTAGTAAATATCAAATTAATAGCCTACCACTTAAACAATTGTTGGAATGGTTTATCTTCATCACTCATATTTGTAGTGCGTTCAACTTTGCGATAACTTCCAATTTGAAAAGTTTACACCTGATAACATTTGTGCTAGCATTTCAAAAGAATGTATTCTTAGTCTTTAATATTTGAATACATAATTGGATATAATTTTTGCAGCATTTTAGGCAGTTTTGAAGAATTACGAAAATACTTGCTCACAGAAAATTGAGTGTCCAAAACATTAAGACATTCAATCTTTTAGGTTTCTAATAACCTTGGCAATAAACAATGATCAGTGGTTGTTGTAAAAAGTATTGAAACTTTATTTTTCTTGTACAAATTTTTCAAAATTTGTTTCTCCACCCCATGTATTCTTTCAAGCTGATAATTGACAAGAAGATTGATTACACCTGACAAAAAAAAACCAACTGCAACCATCCACCGTAGTTGCTATAAAATTTATAAAATAATCGCGGTGACCTCAAAAAGTTGGTAGAGGTGGAAATGGTAGTTGTATAAACAAGAGACTCAAAATAAATATTTATGTCAGGGTGAAGACGGTACTAATTTGAAAAATTCGAATTTTAAGTTCTCGCACGTTTTGGGTCCTCGTTATCAAGCGTAGAGGGTTGAAAGTCAAAAATACTCTAGTCTACCTACAGTTACGCCAGATCTATGCAAGATATAAGGTATACAATTTTGGGTACATTAGGGAGATTAAGAGAAATAGTACTAGCAGTGCGCTCCCGCTAAATCATGCACTAATGCGTCGAATGGTCTCGAAGTACTTATAAAATTGACTCAAATTTTCAAGTTATCAGCAATGTTTTGATTGAAATTGGATGATATAAGAAGGGACTTTGTCGTGGTTGTAGTAGAATTTTGATTCTGTATTTATTTCTATTAAAGTTGTGGTGTTAAATATGCTATAAAATGTACAAATTCAACATAAAACAACAAAAAGTAAGCATTTTAAAAAAAAAGTAATACTACAGTGACAACGACCCAAGTTTTGTCTTTTATAAAATATTAAGTTTTACTTCAAACATTTAAAATTAAAAGCATGTTTAGCGATGGCGCACTGCTAGTACGTATTCCTCTTAAAAACCTTCACTCACTAAAAAAACCACTAAACTTGTTTTTTGTTACAACGACTAAAATCGATTGATTCAATCAAATCAAAATAAAAATTATAGAGTCATAACTTTGAAAGCTTACGTTTCCCAAATCCAAATGTCAAATGCTCTGACATCGCATTGATGAACTTTTGGTTGGTATAAATTAAAAATTTTTGAGAACTTGTAAGTGATCTAATTAAAATTCCCATATCTTGCAGTGTAAAGTAACTGTATAACTGCATATAACCGCAACCTAGTGATATACAATTTGAAAATAATATATGTAACTATCTAAGTTTAGATAAATTGTCTCGTATTTCAATTGTTGTTGTTATTTGTTTATAAGGATCATAAACGTGATAATCATAAATCGCTGGTGTTTAATAGTGCTAAGACACGCATAGTTTTGTAATTTATTTAATAACAGTCATATTGATAAACCTCGGTTATACTTTAACAGCTCCGTTATTTTTTGGCGGTACCATCAAATTGACTTTTAAACATTTAATTGATACATGGTGTAACATAACGGGTGGAAATAAATTAAACTGTGGATTCCTTGTAATTTTGCTCTACGAATTTTCATTCCTAAGATACAAGGTGTTAAAAAACTAAAAAAAAATCATTTTAGTGTAAACACTTTTGAACGCTTGAAGATAATCAAACAAAATTTTAGCCGGAGGTTAATTTGGTAGTGCCTTAATAACAGTAAAAAAATTGACTTCGTAGTTTACTCAGTGGCGTGTGTACTGATATCGCCTTAGATTTTTCGAAAAAAAGTGATAGGCCACTGGTGAATTTTTTTTTAATGACTTTTACTTTTAAACTAAATTTCCATCTTGCGTTTTCTTTGTATCTCTTGCCAGTTTCCTGTAATTAAATTTTTTGTAAAAACCATTTTTTGTCTTGAAACAGACACAAGCAGATGCTGAAAAAAAGAAAAATTTCATCGAAGATGCCTTGATCACGATGTGCAGATAAAACGTCATTGTCAGTTAAAGTATTCATCTTTCATTATATCATTTTCATTCAGCGTTCAAAAGTTATTACACTAAAACGATTTTTTTTAGTTTTCTAAAAATCTAAAACACTATAACTACATATGAAAAAAAAATTTACCCTATAATAAATTATACCCCTTATTAATATAGAGTCTCCTTTGAGAAGAGTTCCCATCACACTTGCTTCTTTGAATGGCTAGACTTGTACCGTTGGGTAAAGTATAGTTTCGAGTGGTGATCACAGGTCGATAACTTTATTTTATAGCCCAGGGTGACAGTGAATTTCAGGGAGTTTTCTGTTCATGGTCTCAGAGCTTCATCGGCAAAGGGGGTGAAATTAAAGTTTGCTGTTTGTTCAGGAGACTTTGATTGTTTCAATTTAAGTTGGGACCAAGGTGTCGGTGCAGGTTGAATCCCAAATTAAGGGTTGACCTCGAGACCACGGTACCAAAGTCATACCGACGGTGCGTTTTCCTGCTTTCCCATCATCACTGTTAAATCCGCCGGGTTCCAGTGCAGATGGAAATTAAGCAATGACGAGACAACATTTGATAATTTGAATGCCTGTGTGTGCAAGCAAAACTATTTTTGCAACATAGACCATGACGACGTCCACTTTTGTCTACTAGCTCTCCACAAATCCATTGGTGGGGACTGGAAACATCTAAACCATATCGTAATGCGATTGAGAACCGGAAATTGTCTACAAGCGTGCTGATTGAGCAAGCCGGGACAACAGTTAACCCTGCACTGCTCTCCTTCCTTTGAGAAGCGATCAATATAGAGCTTCTGTGATGTGATGAGAAAGTAAATAGTTCATAATTAATTAAATCATTTCTTGATTCCCATCTATTTATCGTGTCTTTGTAAAAGAAAACATCGATCTTCCACGTGAGAACAGTGGGGATACATCAAGTACACCTGTTAAGAGCAGCGAGAAAAACGGGGATTAATAAGTATGTCACTTTTCTAATTCAAATTCCCCTAAAGTGCAAGAAAACAGGAGTTAGCTATGAATTCGAATAACTGTTTGATATCTTGATCGATTTTTAACAAGACATCTTAATAGGTCCATATGGACGTTGTCCGTAGGATCGGCACAGCCAAGCAATTTTTAAGAATATGGTAAGCAACATGAATGTGAGGGTCGTAGCAGAAACAGTTCTTTTCCTACGGTATTTATTTCCGCAAAAACGCTTTCAAAATATTAGTAGACAGATGTCAATGTATCTCCACAGAAGTATATCTCACATTACCCCGGATCGACTTTAAGTCCTATTTCGCATTTTTCTTGGTTAAGATTGTAATTTTCCAGTACTGACTGTCAACTTTATTTAGCGTCCGTTTTTCTTTTTTTTCTGAATACTGGCGTAAGGTTTCATAATTTTGTTCAAATACTGCCTTATTATAAATTTCGATAGTAGTCAACCATGACTATGAGAAGTGAGAGACAATGTCTAAGTGAAACGAAATTAACGTACATAAATTGTCGCTACATCCCGCGCATGCTTTCGGGATGGGAGCGTAATAATTGCAATCTGCAGGTGCTACCACTAGGGTCCTGGGCGAAATGACATGTTTTCCCCAAAAACATAGGACTACCGCTTAACGTAACTGTACAATGGATTTCTCTATAGGTTTAACTGAGTAAACAATTCAACATATAAAATGCAGATGTATGACATTTTTCTATTAAACTTTCGCTTTGTTTTAATGGTTGATGCTGCTATAGTTCAATCTGCGTCTCATCGCCCGCCAATGTAACACACGTCCTCTTTCTTGTTCCAGAATTTTAATGATTAGCCCATAATTATTATTTTTACTAGTTCTACGAGGTGGATTAGTTTCCTTTTCACATACGATCTGCCACAAAAATTTGAAAATTCAAATTATTATTAATTTTATTCCCAATTAATAAAATAATAATAAAGCTTAAACTATGGGGTGCATTAATCTCTTTTAGTACCGATCCATACTTTTTTGATAATTTATGTTGGAATTTGAGTATTACTAATAAATGTTTTAAAATATAAACTTAAATTAATGGTAATATATCTGAATTGTTACTATTAAAGTGTACAAGTATGTGTAGAAATAAATTGTATGGAGGTTGTACTACCGTGCTAAGCAAAAAAGCCGTATCTCCATTTTCAGGTGTAAGCATTTAAAGACAAATATTTTAGGCCACCCTAAAATGACTAATGAAAAACGTCAATACAAATCTTGATCGATTCTTGTTTTCTTATATTACGAGCTTTTATTGCACCAAAACAAACTAGGAATCAACAAATTACACGGTAGTAACATTTATAAATGTAGTAAATTACAAAATTGTTGTGTTGAAAAATTAATGATTTAATTCCAATTTATCGAAAACCTTAGAATTATACATGAATGAATGCTGCAAGCACTAGAAGAACCATAGTTTTATGCAAATGATTAACAATCAATTGTGGTATAGCACATAATAGTGAATATAATCAAAACATTAACTTACTGTTCTCTTCAGTTGTCTCCAAATGCCCACCGTTGAGCCGCATGTTTTTTCTAAATATTGAGTTACTTTACATTTCCCCGTAAAGAATCTGCAATAAAAACATTATTAGATACTTAAAATAATAAATGCATAACAATCATAATGTAAGGTCTGCGACCTAATTATGTAACATTGTATTAAGCAAATTATTATGCGATACGTGCACAACGAAAGGGTAATTTTGCAACATTTTTTATTAAATATTTAATTCCTCAATTATATAATACTTCATTCTCGCCGAAGAAAAATGCTAAATAGTGTTTATGAGAACGGATGCTCCCCGTTTATACATTTAAATACGATCTAAGATAATAAAAGAATCGGAAGTACTTGCATTGTTGTCTTTCCCATAGTATTGAATGTTCACACAAAGAACAATGTGATCTTTGTTCTGATTTTAAAAGTACTTTACCAAATACAAAATGTTTTTACCGCGCACACTTAATTATACCAACTTGTAAAGGTCAAATGATATTCTTGAGAATATTTGCGTATAATTAAAGTGCTTTTAAGATGCTGACTAGTAAAAGATCATAAAAGGTTAGATTATTATGCAAGAAATTTTCCTACATATTGCTGATGCAGCAAAGTTATTTTTCGAGGGCTGTTGTTACATTGTTAAAACAAAGTGCTGAGCTACTGATACATTTCTGTTTTAAATTTTAATTTTGTTCAGTTAATATTAGGTTACAAAAGTGATACAGAGAATTCATAGAAATGCTCGATTTCGTATTATAGAAGAAAATACAGACGATGGCTAAAATAATTTATTGGGATCAAAAGAGTCGAGAAGGAAGTATAAGATGGAATATTATTATTGAATAAGAAAAATCAATAATTTAAACTAAGCTAATGCAAATGTGTAAAAGAGATCCATTACTTATCTAAGGTACACTCATGAAATTTAAAACTTGGACACCACAATTTCTGTAAACAAAAGTTTGCACATTGTGAAGCGGGCTTAAGGGTATCATTTACAATTCTAACAGCAGGTAGTCTCAGCAGGGTTTATCTTATAGAAGGACTGTAGAATGAATCATTACACTAAGCACGTTTTAGAAAATAGGTAATTTACGTTGCTTACTTAATTTTTTTCTTTAAAGAATATATTTGAAGGTATCGCTAATTAAACACCATAGCTCGATTAATTATCGAATCAAAATTTTGTTTAGGAAATGTTTACAAAATAAAATTAGAAATAATTTTGATTTAAAAACGTCTACAAGCAATAACTTTTAAATTAAATCAAAAACTAAACATGGTTATTTGGGTTGACTGATTATTACTTATTTTTAAATAAATCTAACCTACTAATTATTGTAAGTTATTAAAAAAAATCATTAAACTCTCTATTCATAATATTTAGTCCTTACAAAATGTATATTTTATGACGTTTCATTTTTTCTGTAGTTAATATAAAAGTGAAAATAAAAACTAAGGCAATTCTTATTGTCAACGTATATATTTAGTTTTTTGACAAGAATTTATTACATAATTATAATTAAGATACCAAGTTATAGTTTAAAATTAAATGAAAAGTTTTTTTTAAATAAAGGTATTACTATATAAATAAATATAAGAAATCAATAATGGGTGTGACCTCCATTATTATTGATACATTCTTGGAGGCGTCTGCTCATTGACGCTATCAAGATATCAATATAATTAATATTAATCGTTTCCCATCTGGACCCCGCGCGCTTACCCAACTCCACACATTCACAGAAAAATAACCACTTCGTTTTTTAGGACATATGTGATTATTTTCGTAACGTGTTCTTTCCATTCTAAAAACTTTTAGTGGTCCATCGTTGCGGCTATTGAACGTTTTTTCGTCGCTAAAAATCACTCGATTCCAAAATTTCAAAGGTTCGTTCACATATCGCCTTGCAAATTCCAGACGAAGTCTCATATTTTCGTCACTGAGAACTTCTTTCGCAGCTGCATTATACTTCTTTATTCCCATCTCCTTTAATCTTTTTTATGCAGTTATACGGCATCCGGGAAAATGTGTATCTGCTATAGCCCTGGAGTATGTAGCAAATGGTTGTTCTGTTACGTAATGAAACAACTCGAGATCTTGAGCACGTGTAGATACTTTAGGTCTACCACTTCCGATGGTTCTTTCCAAAGTATGTTTAAGATTCCATTTTACTCGGTAATGCCCTACGGTGCTTTTTGGTATATCTAACATACGTGAAATTTCATGCACGCTACAGCCCGCCGCTAATTCCGAAACAATCCGCGCTTTCAAATCAGCACCGAGATGAGGTGGCATTTTCACAACACTTGAAATTTTAAACTAAAATGGAATTTACATTTCTTACTTTATTTATTGGTTCACACTACCCTTTCTCAAACAGTAGGTAATTGTTTATTTATTACATACTTCTAATGACCAATGTAACAACCCTTAGAGCAATATGACTCAAAGGAAGTAAATTAAACAAGCAAGGATATTCTATTGTTATTGAAACTTATTCATAAAGTAAAAGCCATTTCCTTATAATGCTAATGGACAGGATTTTCTTTTAAGTATTAAGATTACAATAGAAGACTTATAAACTTTCGAAAATATCTAATTATAAATATTTACACTGCAATTGCGATTTTTCCTTAATAATTTCTTAGCAATAACATACACGTTCTTGGTTTTAAGTTGTCATAAATTTGATATGATATAAATTTGTGTTTCTAATATTACATCACAAACTAATCTTTATTTGCCAAAAAATTGTTGCTTAAGTTGTAAAGCTTCGTACACACCTGAACAACAAACCGAGCAACAAACATAACAACGAACTGAAAATAACTTGGAGCTGTTACCCTGGCCAGCAAAAAGCCCAGATTTTAACATTTTCGAAAATGTTTGGGCTCAAATACTTGCTGTTATCCGAAGACAACAAGGGCCAAATGCACTAATTGCAGCCATTGATACCGCATGGGAAACGATTAATATTAATTATATTGATACCTTGATAGCGTCAATGAGCAGACGCCTCAAAGAATGTATCAATAATAATGGAGGTTACACCCATTATTGATTTCTTATATTTATTTATATAGTAATACCATTATTTTAAAAAAAAGTTTTCATTTAATTTTAAACTATAACTTGGTATCTTAATTATAATTATGTAATAAATTCTTGTCAAAAACTAAATATATACGTTGACAATAAGAATTGCCTTAGTTTTTATTTTCACTTTTTATATTAACTACAGAAAAAAATGAAACGTCATAAAATATACATTTTGTAAGGACTAAATATTATGAATAGAGAGTTTAATGATTTTTTTTAAATAACTTACAATAATTAGTAGGTTAGATTTATTTAAAAATAAGTAATAATCAGTCAACCCAAATAACCATGTTTAGTTTTTTGATTTAATTTAAAAGTTATTGCTTGTAGACGTTTTTTAAATCAAAATTATTTCTAATTTTATTTTGTAAACATTTCCTAAACAAAATTTTGATTCGATAATTAATCGAGCTATGGTGTTTAATTAGCGATACCTTCAAATATATTCTTTAAAAAAAAAATTAAGTAATAAGTAAACAACGTAAATTACCTATTTTCTAAAACGTGCTTAGTGTAATGATTCATTCTACAGTCCTTCTATAAGATAACCCCTGCTGAGACTACCTGCTGTTAGAATTGTAAATGATACCCTTAAGCCCGCTTCACAATGTGCAAACTTTTGTTTACAGAAATTGTGGTGTCCAAGTTTTAAATTTCATGAGTGTACACATTTTAACTTTTTAGTTATTGTCGGCACGAAAGCGTAGTTTGACTGATTTTGTCAAACAGATCGACGTTGATCTTATTACGACTTTGGGATAAAGCACCGTACCTGCATATGACGGTATATACAGGGTCTCCCAAGACTTAATCGATAATAAGAATGATAGACTAAATATTTTCGAAATGAAGTTTTATATTTTGGGATAAATCCCTACTTGGTCTGACACTTTCGTTCAGTTCAGGTAAACTCGAGAGTGCATATTTTGCTTTCATAGTCATCACGATAACTAGGAAGTCCCTTGTAGTAACTTTTTAGGTGTTGCTTCAGAGGTATCCTCACCAAAGTTTTTTTTTAAGTTTACTCTTTCTTTTTATTAACCGGGTTGTTCACTGTTACCACAATATTCACAAATCTTTCTTTGTTTTTCACGGTAGTGTTGTTTTTCGTGGAGATTTAGCAGTTTTAACTGGCAACTTCTACCTACTTCTAAAGTAATCAATTACTTTTCAAATAATGGTTGTCGTGGTATGAGTATAAAGAAATTTACTTTCAATTGTTTCTGTTTTTGGTGGTTCTGTTGAATGCTGAAGTGTAAGTACAGCATAAAAATGAATATTGAAGATGGTATGTTGAAGGTGACCTTCAGTGGCGTAACTAACGAGTGGGCAAAGGGGGCAAGTGCCCCGGGCCTATGGGTCAATAGGCCTAGGCCGTGCACTCTTATTGTAACTTGGATTAAATGAAAATTGAAATTTGTTAACAATACCTAATTTGAAAAAAAAACAATACGTACAATATGGACAATATGTGAAAGTAATAATTAATGATTGTAAACATTATTCGGGCGAAATTCAAATGAACGCAGAACAACAGAAAAACTGGAGTTTGTGTTTGTTTGGAAATCTCAGATTTGAAATCAGAGAATTTGCTTGCTTGCTTGGAGATTTCTTTTTTCAGTCAGTCAGTTTGTTACGGACTTTTCATAAAAGTGGTTAAAAATCGAGTTCGCATGTTGGATATTAAGTCTAGTAAAAATTCGGCTGATCCTAACGCTTTGAATAATTGCGTTAGTAGTGCCATTGGTAGTGCTTTGTATTTACGAGTTTACGTGTTTTCGACAAAGTAATTATTAATATCACTTACAATAATTTAAATTAGTGAATAATACTATCGTGATTGTGTACTTGAGCAGTTATTCTTATTTATCATAAAAAGGTAAGGTTTTTGGGTAATATTTGTTACTATCATACAATTTTTCTTCTTTGTAGTTGCTAAAGTACAGTACATTACACAACAGAATACAAATATTAACATTAAAAAAGCGAGACTTAAAATAAAAAATCAGTAAATTGCCGAAAGTGAGTGGTTATTTTTTAAAATCTGCTCAGCCCTCTCAGTCGTCATTGAGTGTAATATGTATATGATTCCTATGAATCAAACGAAGAAGGACAGGGGTCATTTGATAATTCTGATGATGTTCTTCGTTGACAGGAACTTCAGGAAGCTACTCCTTCTTCTACGTCCATCAGTTATATTGAAAAACATGTGGAATTTGTTGAAACTGAAAAGTTAATATCTAAACAGTATTATTAACAAGCGAAGAGAAACATTTCATCGTGAAATAGAGCCCGTTTCCGAAAAACAATAATGGGCGTTGTTTTGCATCAGCTTATTACTTTGTAACAACTAAATCAGGATTAAACATTGGAAGATCATAGTCGAGATTTTCGACATCAGAAATGGTCAGTAACGGGTTTTTGAGACATACAGGACGTGGAATTGAAAGACATGATGAATCAAAATCTCATGAAAAAGCTTGCTCAGCATTTAAGCAGTTTATAGAACAAAAAACTGTGAATGAAGAACTTGAAAATCAAATTCGACAAGAAGAAAGTTACTGGAGGCAGGTCTTGGATCGGGTTTATAATGTGATTTTAAACTTGTCAATAGAAAGCATTGCTTTAAGAGTCATAGAGAAGGCGAAAATTGTGAAAACAGAGGAAAATTTATCGCAATTATAGAGTCAGCAGATACGATCCTGTACTTTCTGAATTACTCCGCAAACCTCAAGACATTGTCAAGTATTTAAGTCCACAAATACAGAATGAAATTATTTCGCTTATAGCAGAAAAAATTAAAAGTGATGTTTTAGAGGATATCCGAAAGGCACAATTTTTTAGTTATATTACTGATTCAACCCGGGATATATCAAAAATTGATCAGCAAAGTCATGTGTACCGCTACGTTAATATTGAGTGTAACAAAGATGAAGTACCTATAAAAATATCAATTAATGAAAGCTTTGTTCGGATTGAAGAAATGCAAGGTCAAAGTAGTGCAGAAATGGAATAAGAAATTTACACAAATTTTGAACAAAATAAGGTCAATATAAACAATCTCAGAGGCATTGGATTTGATGGTGCAGCTAACATGAGAGGTGCTTATTTTGGGCTTCAAAGCTCAAATGAAATGTTTCCGATCTCTAGCTACATATGTGCATTGTGCAGCTCATAATCTAAATTTGATGATTAATGGTTCCGTCCAAAATATTGTAGAAATTCGAAACTCTTTGACAAATTTCAGAGTCTGTATGTGTTTTTTTGGCAAATGAAATTAAGAGATGGTCACAGTTAAAATCTACGTCTCCGGTTAAATTGTGCTCGAGTCGTTGGTCATTGCGAGACAGTTGCCTCTCGGCGCTGAATCTATTATACCCAGTTCTGGCATATATATCTCTTGCAGGACGCAATAAAGAAGAACAAAATAAGGTAACTTCACAATTTCAAGTATGAAAAAAGTAAAACCAAAAATCTCAACAGTTCGACTATTGTTACGGTCCTTGCAAATAAAAAATCAAGAAGATACCTATAATTATGTATTTATTTTGTTTCACAGTTCTTTTTGTATTCATATCGTAAACATGTGATAACCATTAATAATCATTGTATTATAAAATAATATAATATACTTATGTAATAATTTCAACTGTTTTTGTCATACCTATTGATAAGGGTAAGCGTGAGGGGCCCTCTGGCTTTTGGACCCCCGGGCCCTCAATTTGAAGTTACGCCACTGGTGCCCTTCACACGTCAATAAACTGCTTCAGCTACAGGAATTCGCTGCTGACATCAAACTATTTACAAATTTCCACAATTTTATTTTCAATTTGTTAGCTCCGACTTTTCTTCCTCCAAAAATCCAAAGACGAACATACTACTTTTTTGTCAATATGATTTTCGATAGTATTGTAATTGCAATAGCTACAAAATTAAAAAATCAACAGAAAAAGAGAAAAATAAAATAAAGTGTGGATCAAAAGCTGGTTGGTGAAGCGTCCCAGTTATGAAGATCAGCTCATTGACTCCAAATTTTAACTGACGCTTATATTTTGTATCAACCACACTACAGCACTTTCCACAACTGATGCAATGAATTATGTAAGCATATTGATCAATGTTTTTCTGAAGCACGATAAATATTATTGAACCAATTTACTAAATCAAAACTGTTTGTATTTATTAAAACTCTTTCAATATTAAGATTATTATCTTCCGGGTTGAGCGGTGTTCGTCCTTCCTTCCTTCCTACGTTCTCTGCTTGACGTTTCGCTAACCATGCTGTTAGCTTCTTCAGAAGTTACTCTAAAGACTGATGTTGTTGTCTTCTGCTCCTCGTTATATACCTATGTTCCGTTACGGTTGGTTGATGTCGATCAGTGACGGGTGGTTGGTTTTCGATGGTTGGTTGATCTTCTGTTTTGTATCGACTAATTTTGTGGCGACATTTGTTTTCTTTGTTTTTGTGAAGTGTTAGTTTCCAAGTGTTGCTTAATCGGTAACCATCTTCTCGATTGAAATTTGTTTTTATTTTTCATAATTTCTAAGGATTCTCTGATTATCCTTGGATAGTAGTTGTTAGTCCTTGATAGAACTTTAGCTTCCTCGAAGTTGATGATGTGTTTTCCTTTTTCGTGTAGATGTTCTGCGATTGCTGATTTATCTACTGCTCTGGACTTGGCGTCTCGGTGATGTTCTTTTAATCTACATTTTATGTTGCGTCCGGTTTGACCAATGTAGACCTTTCCACATGAACAATCAATTTGGTAGACCTCTTTTGTTGAGAGTTTCGGCAGGTTATCTTTATTAGAAGGTAGTAGTTGCTGGATTTTTCTAACCGTTCCAAACCTGACACTGATATTCTTCTTCTCCAATGATTTTCTTAATTTGTCAGTTACTCCAGCAATGAATGGCAAACGAGCGTAAGTGGTGACCTGTTCCTTCTCTTTTTGGGATTTCCTGCGACAGGCGGCTCTTATTTCGATTCTGGTATAACCGTTCTTCATTAGGGCTTGTTGGACGTGTCGAAGTTCTTCTGCCTTGTGAACCTCGTCAGGAATCTTGTTAGCTCTATGCAATAAAGTTTTGATTAGAGACCGCTTCTGCTGTGGATGATGGTGTGATGTGGCATGGAGGTATCGGTCGGTGTGTGTCTTTTTACGATATACACTATAAGCCAACTTGTTGTTATCCCCTCGTTTCACTAGAACATCCAGGAAGGGAAGCTCCTTATTCTCTTCTGTCTCCATGGTAAACTTGATCTTTTCGTGCTGAGTGTTGAGGTGGTTAAGAAATACAGTAAGTGCTTCTTTCCCATGAGGCCATATGACAAAGGTATCGTCCACGTATCTAAACCAGCATTTCGGTTTCTGTTCGCTGGATTGAATGGCTTCTTGCTCGAATGCTTCCATAAAGATATTCGCAATAACCGGTGATAATGGTGATCCCATGGCTGCACCTGATTTTTGTTCGTAGAAATCTCCGTTCCATAGAAAGTAAGTTGTATTCAGACATATTCTTGCTAGCTCTGGTATGTCTTCTCTTAACCCATGGGTTGTGCACAGTTGTTTTATGATGTTATGTGTATCGTCGACTGGTACATTAGTGAATAGCGATTGTGTATAACCTAAAATTAGCTCACCCATTTTATTTTTGATAATGTTCACAAATATGGATGAGTGTTTTACTTTAAAAAGTCCGTTTTCTCAAAAATCTCCATTGACAAGATAAAGACCAGTTTTCTGCAAAGTTGGTTATCGTTTCTACCGAAACCAATGAACTCAATTTAATCTTTGATAACTGATTCGATGCACAATTTAAAGTTTTTGAAATATTGTATAGATAGACGATGCGTTTTCACGCCCCAATTACCATTTTTCGCTAATTTATTCTAAAAAGCACCCAATTGTTTTTCCACGCTTCTTGACAACTAGGTTCAATGCTATTAACCTTATAAAATTCACTTTTTTTCATATTTTGAAAGGAAAATGGTTTCACATTAATAGAGTGTGAATGTCGATTAAATTAAAATTGATTAAGACTGGATATAATTATTTTCTGTTTATTTTATTTAAAATTTGTTCCATCAGCCCCGTTTTTATTTTCTTACCTCTTTGTCGTCTGAACTAATTCTTCATCTTCTCAAAATATGTTTCTTTATACAGATAGGTCAAGAAATAAGTCATATCCTAAAACTTCAAAAATCGATTTTAAGAGTGTATCATAAAGTAAACTAAATTATATTTCTCACTTATGCAAAATATTTAAATAGACTATTTTAAGACTATTCTAGGGATACATCATTTTATATTACCAAATTAGATTTTTTGGTTCTGAATTTTCTGATCGGTTAATACAAAAAATATACGGTACAATTTTAATCAAACTGGTCCAAAATGTAAAATTTTCTTTTTTGTAAAATTAATTTGTATACAACTCTATGTCCGTTTCATAAACAACCTTTAAAATATAGCGGGAAGTTTTAGTAAGGTTAATTTTAAGGTAAATTGAAATATATAATAGTCCAAGATAGGGTAAGCATATTGTTAGAAGAAGCAGAAAATACTCATTTACTTATAATGAAATTAAGCAAACGATGAAGAAATAAGTAAAAAATACGAAATTGTGAAACCCCAACACGCCATATATTTTAGTAATAAAATATTAAAAAATAAAATGTCACAAGAAAAGTTCTATTCAGTACATTATTCCTTCTAATTAACTTCTCTTTCAAACACGTAAGAACGTGGGGAAGTGGTACAGCAAGGTGGCAACGTACCAATTTACTTAGTATATCATAAATTAATTACTTTCATTTTTAAATATACATATAATAAATTAAACAACTTTCAAAGTATTAGCAACAACGTTATACGCTTGTCAAACAACAGAATTAACCATGTAAAAATTATTAATTAACGCTAATTATTTTGAATATTATGAGAAAAAAAGACTATACTTAAATTTTGTTAATATCCAGCAATATATGTGAGAATATTTCTGAACTATTTAAATAATGAACCATTAAATGTTTGAGAAAGTCAATACTTACAATTATGTAAATAATGTACAGCGTGAGTCTATCCAAAAGCTCAAAGGCTTATCTTATTACCTGAACAAAAATTAACTATTTGTAACATAATGACCGAGGAGTAATTTTTGAAAAAAGCTTTAACTGGTTCTAAAGCTAAATGGGAAAATACGAACTTCCAGCAATGACATTTAAAAAAATAATAATAATAACATGTAAATCGTAGGAAAGTATATGTTAAAATATGTACTATATTTCAATGTCTGCATTCTCTTTGCTGAGATAATAGAACATAACTTTTGGTTTTCTGTTACTGTATATTTATGTAAATAATAATAATCATTTGTGGTGTGAGTTGACGACTTCTGTTTGGTAAATTTAATCAATTGATTTTAATTATTATTACTATAGTATAATATATTATAACGCGAATTAGAAGTACCTCATTAATGTATATTACATACGGCTTTGTTGGATTTATACAATAGTTAACATTTAAACAATTTATCTGTTGTTATTTTTAATAACCCATAAAAAACTCAGCGCAGATGAATTAGCAATGTTTAATTCATTAGTGATAAGCATTAATAAGTATGAGTCATTCTTTTACCCGGCATTACATATGCTCAAAGGACAACTTTGCCTTGCCATATGTGTGTTCATAACTTGACCTAAATATGAAGAATTTTCATACATTTAATTGCCGGCCATTCTTTCGATCAAATAAATCTTTTAAGAACAACATTCTTCTTTCTTTCTCGGGGTGTTTTTTAACCTTTTGTTTGTGTGTTTGAGCTGTAATTAAAAAATAAATCAATGTAAATGATGCATTAACGTTTCACAATTAGAGAATATTAGTTCCATTGTCGAGGACGTTAAATTCGAAACAGGAAATGGCGTCGCTATTTATATAGCCCTTAATGGCAGGTGTCTCTTTGTAATATCCGTTTGCGTTTCCGCCATGCCTTTATGCACAGCGTCAGGGGGATATCTTTAGGTATTGCATTACCTAGTGCTCACTCAACTTTACCAAACATTAAACGGATATAAGTTTTTTGTGGTTTCTCACAACTGTTGCCCTCAGATATGTTAATTCGACCCTTCTTATATTCAGTACTACAAAAATGTTTTTATTTGTAAGGAAATGAGTAATTCGATATACTGGTTGATTCCGGACAATGATAGGTTTAACAACAAAATATAATTATTACTTTATTACTACTATCTAAGTTTATGTTTTAAGCTTTGTTTTTTTAGTAGTTCTAGAATATTTTCATGACTGAAAAAGGTTATTCATTGATATTTGGAATATACATATATGTACAATAAACGTAAACAATGGTTGCGTTCACCAGGTCTGAGTGGTCCGAAGTTGGTGCTACCAAAAGTTTCAACTCAACGTATTTGCTACCTGAGCGCTACATCGAAATTCGACATAGCGCTCGAGCATGTTTTTCACCGTAGTTTTCGACTTTATGCTCGATCGACGGTCGCCATAGCAACCACAGCATTTCACTTAAAATTTGAAAGGTCGAAGTTGTTTTTCAATTGTGAATGCAGCAAATGCTAATTCTAAGACAAATAAAGAACCTGAACACGGTTTTGAAGGTTATAAATATTTTGCTGGTATTTTGACAGTTGACAAATATCCGCCATGTTTCGATGTAGCATAAAATGTAGCGAAACAATACCATTCAGACCACTCATTGATGTAAGAATTAAGGTTTTCATGGCCGGAGTCATTGTTAAAACAAAAACGTCTTCTGGGATTGCACCGTGTCGAAATGGTAACAGTAGTTGCCAGCAGTTCGCCAATATCGTAAGGGGCTTCAACAGGGCTAGAAACTTGAAATAAACGAGAGTTCAAGATAGGCTACAAAAAATCAGGTAATCAACTTATCAACCAAGCCAAATTCTAGATTCAAATATGTCTCAGTACTAAGGATAATACCTGCGTTTTATATACCGTGTGTCCCACGAAAAAAGTTGACATAGGCGTTTTCCTTGGGCATTCCCTATGTTAAAATCAAAATTAATGTATATCTCTTTCCTGGCACAATTTGAGCACAATATAGCAACATATTTTATTGGATAGATAAATGAGATCAAATGTATGTGGTAATGTAAGTGTTTAAAGCGTGTTTTAATAAAAAAAAACAGTAAAATTTTATAATGATTTACGGAAAAAATTAGGGTTCGACCCCGATTGTCATATTTTTTTAATTAATAAAATATTTATCAATGTTAATTCTTGTTTCAAAATATTAAATTCACTTTACAAAATTGTATCATAATATAAAGTTAATAAAAATAATAAAATAAAATACTGCAATCGGAATCGAACCATGGTTAGGAAATGCAAAAGATTACTAGAATACAAACTAACCAATTCGTTCACGAAGACCGCGTAATAACTGAAAATCCATTTTCTTAATAGCTAAAATTCACAAAAATAAATATAAATTTCTCAAAATTTCGGAATTAATAAGAAACTGTAAAGCGAGCCATTTCGATACTAAACGTTTTTGAACAGTTTTACATAAAGTCGACTTCCGACAAATGGATGATTGATGATTCAAGCCACCACAAATTACACTCAATAAGTAACCGTTCGAAATCTCCATTTCTTATTATTCATAAAATCAATTACGAGAATTAAAACGGAAACTTCGACAATAATTATTTCTCATTAATGACTTTGCATGTCTCATCATTTGTGAACATCCTTGTATCATTAGATAATAACATATTTATTTTGAATTATATTATAGACACCTAAATATATACAGTGTTAATAAAGTTCATTAAGAAAAACGATTTAAATAAAAATTTTGTGGATTAATTAGCTACCACAAAATGTTAACGACCTACCATTGAATAGTATAAATATATGAATAAAAACACTACTTCTAAAACATGCTTTAGAATTTAAAAGCTATAATTTAAACGTAATTTAATGTAATTATGTTTAACCTCTGCAAGTGTGAATGCATGTTTTCTTCGGCAGTAATAAAAATTATTAATAACGTATATGCGATGCGAAATCTGGATCAACAAAAATCAACAGATATAGTTCACTGCAAAATAAATATTTAAATCAATAATTATTGTTCAGATTTATGAAATAATCATAAGAGTAGACAGATTGCCGAACCCTATAACAACAGTATCATTAAGAAATTTTTGAAGGTGCTTTGCACACAGTGCTTTATTCACGTGTCAAAGTTTCTTGCCCTAAAAAATAATACGTGGTTCAATATGACATTCTACAACAGTGTGTCAGAATGTGCATGAATTCTAATTCAGATTTCTTATCAAGGATGAATGTTTTAAAATAGCGCTACAGAAAAATGCATTCATTGCACAAAACACTTAATAGCTAACGAAACAAAGAAACAATGCCTCTAGGTATTAAGTGGGAGGAAAATCACGAAGCAAAATGAACTCCTTCTTGCAAATTTGAGAAGACTATCAAGAGTTCAAAGAACAAAATCTTGGGTTATCTGTGCGCTTTTCGATGTTTGCTGATTTGAGATCTTTGTAATATATTCTTGCTGAAACGTTAATTCATCAGAATATAACCTAATTAGTCTTCATGGGAGCAAAATTGTCTCAACTTTGAACTAAAAAAAACAAACGAAAAAAAAAGACATTGCTTTAACCTGATTCCGAAGTGTCCAATATAAAATTCAAAATGAGAATCAATAGGAATCGAGGTAACTAGTAGGAAATTGAACTCGACATTAGCTCTTTTGTTGAAAAGTTTTCGTGTGCAATTAAAACCGTCTACACTTACAATTTCATCAAAAAAAATTATTTTTTAAGGAGGATCACTCATCTATATACATAAAATCGTGGCCCGGTTTGTCTGTCTGTTAAGTTCGTCTTCTCCTCCAAAACGGCTGAACCGATTTCGGAGTTCGATACATCAAATTGTTCAGGAGGTCCAGGCGCTGATCTTAGGCGGGGTCACAAGTTGACCTAACCTTTGAGCTCTGACCTGGAGCGGTGACATAAGCATGTTATATATCAAAGTGTTCAGGATGTTAAGGGAAATGTTTTAAGATAAGTCTCAAGCTAACCTAACCTTTGACCTCTGATTTGGAGCGGTGACCTCACGTCTTTAATTTCAGATTTGTCTAGAGTAGGCCCATTTTCAAATGGGTTTGGTTACTAGTAGTAGCATATTTCTCTAAGAATTATTTTTTCTTGCTACAAGGCAGCATTCAACGATTCGCCCTTTTCTTGGTGATGTTTGAAGTAAAAATGAGTTAAAAACTATAAATCTTGTAATAATATCGACAATGTCACTTTCCATTACAAGGAAGCGAGTTTACCCTGCGAGCACACCCCTAGTAAATAAATAAAAAAGAACCCGGTCCTCTCATGTTGTTCCTAAATATTCGTCGTAAGCCGTCTGCATGAAAGTGACAACTCCTACGCTTTTTAAACAACTCTAGTAGGTAGAGTGTACAATTTTGGAGTAATGCATTAAACGATTAATGAGCGAAATTTCTATGACAGTCTTTGTGAATTGGTGCAAGATAATAGTTAACATTTTGCTATATGTTTTTAAGCGCCGGCTTTATCATTAGTGAGCAATTGTATGGGGTCCATATTTTAAAGAGCGCCAAATTTGATAAATAATTATTTTTATGTGCTGGAAATAATAATAATTTTTTACATTATAGAATTTTTAATGACTAATCGAAACAAGCAGTGGTATATTAATCCTGCATATGGAAAACGTGCACGTGCGTCTGTTATAAATGCAATTTGAAGTTATAATTTAATAAAAAAAATATACGACTATAAATATTTTTTAAAATTTCGCTGATTATGTTTATGACTGAGAAATTAAGAATTAGTTTCAATACTACCTTGGCTTTTTAACGTGTTGTGTGTAGACAATTATGTTGTACATTGTGAACGAAAAATGTCTCAACATAAGCTTTCGGGTGCTTGACAGCGAAAAGAAGGGCTGCGAGAACTTGGATTAAAAAAGTCGCAGGGTGCCTTGATGAAATCTTTAAAATCAGATGACATTTCAGAAGCATTGAGAGAATCATCAAAAGTACCGAAAAAATCTCTGCACTCAACCGTCCCGATAACGACAATTATGTGAATGTGCCAAGGTCTTTTCTGCTGTGTTAACAGAAAACAACAGAACAGGAACATTTTTCCTGTAGTGACGATGATATGAGTAATAATGATGTTGATGTGGCAGCTTGTTCAATGTCTAAATTAAAAAAAAATGTTTGACCGGAACATAGCTAGACTCAATGAATACAAATTTAAGAACTGAATAGTTAAAATGAACCCCTCAAAAGCTTACTCGGGATTTTAATTTTCCTCAAAATTATTGTGGGCGCAGATTTTCCCTTAGGTAAGTATTATCATTGTATGAATAATTATCAAAGATAATTGTGTAATAGAGAGACAGTCGATAGAAGCTGACTTGTGTATTCTACTAGTAGAAACGTAACTTATTGTTTCTGTTTCAAGCTTCCTTAAAATCCAAAAACGTTCTGGCAACCAATGGCTACCATGATTGTCGACATTTATCTACACATCTAATAGAACACGAAAGATGAAATAATGAGTGGGTAAATTTAGATGTAATGCTAAAACCTGCTCAAACAATTAATGCTGTTCACCAGAAAGTTAAGGATGCAGTAACCAAGCACTGGTAAAATGTTTTAGAGCATCTTGTAGCAATAGTTCACTTTTAGAACAGCAGTGTGTATACCATTTAGACTCGCAGAGGTTCCCATACTTTTTTTCTCATAGACCACTTTAAACATTTTGCTGGATCTGGTGGACCCCTGCAGCTATTACATTTACTAACTTACTTCCAAAACCCGAAAAAGTATATGTCTATGTAAATCTGTGTTGTGGCTATTTTTCAATCAACTATGAGTTGAAAGTTTTCGAAAAAAGGTGAGAATTTATATTGCTTTGATTATGCTGTGAGTATTGTCATTCAAGCTAAGTTTCAAAGCCAGTCTAAAAAATCGTCTTCATCCAACAGTTGGATTCCTACTTTACTTTTTGTATTCTAAGATTGACTCACAGTACAAGAAACCAATAATCTCCCACTTCGGAGTGGTAAAAGTAAAAATAAATATTTTCTTGTTTTGTAGCTATTTATTCAAACACAAAAATTAGTTTTTGATAAGTTAACTTTTATCTCAGATTACCATTGTAATCTGAGATAAAAGTTATAATTTTAATGGGAGGGATGTACTTGGTGAATTGACAGCAAATTATCAATATTTGGCTTGAGTTTAGTTAAGTATAACCGTAAATCTCCTCGCTCTGTAATATTTAATCTGCTCCGTTTTTTGTCAAGAAGTTTGTTACGGCACTAAAACTGCGTTCGACAAGATATGACGAAGGAAACGCTATGAGAAATTTTGCACAATTCCCCACAGTCCTGGATATTTTTCAGGTATTTGTGCCTGCAGCCAAAATGATTGATACCCTCTTTTGAATGCTACTTTGAGCTCCTCATTAGTGCTAAGCTCGAGTAGCTCTTCTTGCAGTACCACATTTTCCACTTCAGTTTCATCATATGGATTTATTATCCATGGTGGTATATCCATCGACAGAATGTCTTCAAATCTGATTTTAAAATCATCATACAGGGCAATCAAATGTTGAACATACGTCTGAATATCTTCGTCGAGGCATTCTACCTGCGATAAATTTGGAAACTGGGAAAATTCACGTCGACCAATATTTTGCTTCATAAGTTTCAGTTTACCAAGAAAAGCTGAAATTTCACTCTTTGTTTTTATCAAATTGAGGCTGTCCCCTTGTAACTGTAGGTTGAGGTCATTGAATTTTTGAACAAATCTGTCAAATACGCAATGTCTGCTTTGAAATTCATGAGGTTTTCTTTTAAAACAGGATCTTTAGTGTTCAGAAACTCTAAAACAGAGTCGAAAAGCAAATAGAATCTTGATAGACATGCACCTTTCGACAACCAGCGTACTTCGGTATGTAGCAGCAATCGTTGGAAGTCCTCATCATTTTCTTCGCACAACTGTGCAAATAAGCGCGTATTTAATGCATTGCTTCTTATTTTGTTAACTGCATTAATCACAAATTGAAGCGCTTGGTGCAATCTATCACTCAATTTTTCGCTACTAGATGTTGTCGGTGGATGACACAGTGAATTGCAATTACCTCTGGTATAATCCTTTTAAGATGACTTATAAACCCACGATATCGCCCGACCATGGCAGGAGCTCCATCTGTTGCCACCGAAATAATGTTTGTGAATGCAATTGATTTTTCCGTAAAAAATCATTCAGAACATTAAAAATTGATTCACCTTTAGTGTCAGTCTTCAAAGTTTTCGCGAATAGTAACTCTTCAAACATTTGTTCGCCTTTGATAAATCGAACATATGCCAATAATAATGCTTCATTGCCAGGTAAAGTTGACTCGTCCAGTTGAATAGAAAAATGAGTTGTTTGCAGATAATTACACAAGAAACTTTCAACATCAGAGCTCATTTCATCAATACGTCTTTGTACAGTGTTGTTACTCAAAGGAATTCTTTTAAGTATGTCAAATGAAGATTTGTGCAGGACAGTTTTTAAGACCTCTTCAACAGCAGGCAAAATTAACTCCTCTCCAATGGTATGCGGTTTCCCAGATTTTGCTATAAGTAATGAGATATTGTAAGATGCCCGCAAGCCATCGTCGTTGCTTTCAGACGTTGAAGCGAACATACTATGCACGGTGGGTCTCTTTTCATACTTTTCCTTCAATGTTTGGAAATATTTCAAATCCTTACCTATTTTGTCAGGATGACACCTTCTTAGATGATCTTCCAGCTTCGATGGTTTCATAGAGTCATTGCTCAAGACTTTGTTGCATAAAAGACACATGGGCAATCGCTTGTCTGTATTTGATGGAAAAAAAACCAAATTTCAAATATTCAACACTGTACTGTCGATACTTCTTCTTAGATTCAGCCATGTTTCGTATCAATTACTTACCTGTAAATATGAAAAAAATGTTTGTTAAGTAATCTTAAAATGATTTAACAAACATAATAGAAGTGGCTTTTAAGATACAAGTTGCTAACAAATAGATAGGTAGGTACTTACTTTTCCAACACTGGCAAACAATAATATCAATTCACTTTAATTTTCAAAAGTCTGAAAACTACTTCCGTCACTGGTGAACACTTATATAGGTACACTTTCTTTTTGAAATTCCGGAAACAACTGAGTAATGTTTATCATTCGCATTCGTATTTATATTAAAGAAAAATCCAACAAGTTCATGCAAGTTCAGACACGACTTTAACTAGGCGGGCGGGCGGCGCGGCATCGGCGAGTCTTGACACGCTCTTTCTGAATATGGAATATGCAAGTTCTTACAAAAACAATTGCTGAGCTTCTTATAATATTGTCTTCCTATATTCATAGGAGAAGTCAAGCTTCTTATAATATTGTCTGCCTATATATATTATTGTCTCCCTTATTCATAGGAGAAGTCAAGTCGGGTCACCTAATACATTTTATAGACCCCCGTTAACGAGTTGTGGACCCCATTTTTTCCACGCAAGCGTAGACCCCTATCGGGCTCCCGTGGACCCTGGGGTCCACCTGGACCACTTTGGGAATCTAGAATTTAGAGGAATAAGTTGTTTGAACCTTATAATCGATTTTTTTTGAGATTAGTGGATTTATTTGTAAAATTTGATGATATAGTGGTATTTTTGCATTTAATGCGTATATCTGACGGATCTTTACCCGCTCATTATTTGGGCAAAAACATAAAGAATGGACTAATCTCGTTAAAACTATTACCGACAAAATAGTGACCCTAGTTTCTAAAGCAAATTATTACAGCATTATTGCAGACTGTACATCAGATAAAAGCCGTACAGAACAAAATACCCTTACACTACGTGTCGAATAATATTTCCTGGGTTTTGTTCTCTTAAGTGAGACTACAGACAGGCGTTCTAACAGATGCAATACTTAAGAAACTTGTGAACGTGAATATTCCGTTGGAAAATGTTTTCGAGGTCAAGGATACGATAATGAAGCAAACATTATTCTCCGCTTAAATCCAAGAGGCTTTTTTCTTCCACGTAATGCTCACTCATTAAATCTAGCTGCAAACAATGCTGCTTGTTCGTTTGCCAAAGCAATTTGGTCTCATCCAAATAATAAATAGAATAGATAGATAATTGATAGACAATTAAAAATGAGTTTTATCCCTGAATTGAGTATCTCTTTTTATGATCGATGTATCTCAGCTAATATGAAGAATGAATGATCTGCATTCCCTTAACTAACTGAATCCCATCTCAACAACTACCCGATTTCTGTGCTTAGTATCGACAGAGGGGTGCGCCTCTTTGTACATCTAATAAATAATTGCAATAAATTCAGATAATATTTTGTAATAAACTGGATTACTAATAATGATTGGTAATCACATATATTTACATAATTTTTTAATTATACAAAATAAAAATTTTAACAAAGAACGAGACAAATATAAAAAATAAAAATATTTGATCTTATATATAGGGTGATGCACGAAGCCCGTCAAAGTTATCGACTTCCTGAAATTCCATCAATATGAAATTTGGTATATGGCCATACTCGACTACCTCAAGTGTAACTAAAATATTTTCTAAATGATGGCGCTTACGAATATACCGGAAAATGACGCCATTTTTGTTCTTTTAAACAGAATGAAAATGAAATGAAATTCTTGTAGCCTTGTATATTGTGCAACTATGTTTTCATGTTGAACTAGACAATTATCAGCTGATATGTTTCGCGCAGCTTGAGATCAACAAATAATAATTCTACTCTACCGGTGATAGCGGTTTTTATAAGCGTACATACAGGGTGATTCACGTAGCCCGTCGGTTAGAAAGTTATCAATATGAAATTTGGTATATGATCATAATCGACTACTTCAAGTCTAACTGAAATATTTTCAAAATGGCGACACTTCTGGAAATTGACGCCATCTTTGTTTTTTTTTAATGGAATTACCCTATTTTGACACCATATCTGAATTCTACATAAAATGTTATGATCAGCACCATCATATTGTCAAGATATCTGTCATAGTTGTTGACATACGTAACATTTAATGCAAAAATATAGGCTTGCAGGTAAATCTTAAGAAATTCACTACTTTTGAACCACTGAAGAAAAATAAATTATTTTTTGTGTTTTGATTTCTAGAGATTCAGCCGATTTTTTAAATCGTCGCGGACACTTTGCCGCATTTGCCTACTACGATTTCATTTAATTAAGTTGACAATCAAAAACTGTCAAATACTTCATTTTCTCAAATGACACCTACTAGTTCTTATGACAGAATTTTAGGATCGGATTAATTAACAATATGCATTGCTATATTCAGTTGTTTTAAAGCTATTAACAATTTTTGATGAAACTACGCTGTTGTTTCCAATTTTTTGAATAATTGCATTTCAGTAACCAGATGAATATTATCTTATCAATGCAACCGATTTTAACGAAAGATAACACCTATTATGTCGATATTATGTCTAGACGTGTCTAGACATATACTCGGATACGCACGAGGAGATACATAGGGAGACGAGTCGGGAGTTAGTGCTTCGTGATGTGCAATAAAAGATAATAAAATTCAGTAAACTGTAATACAAATACACTGTAATAATCAATAATAATTTTTAATAATACGTAATAATGTAATATTAATATGTAATTCGTAATTCTACAGTACTTATGAGTAATTATTTGTGGATGTACACCTAATTATAAGAGTGGCGAACTATCCCTCGGTGTCGACTTAGTGCAATTGGGGAAAACGAAAGGTTAAAGATTTCTTGTTAACCGAGAACATATCCCCAAATGAGTCACCGTGAAGTGAACTGAAATATTCCGACATTCGTGGAAGAATTTTCTTAAAAATGAAACTAAATTCAGTTCCATAGCTCTAACAATTGTCCAACTATGATAGTTATCATAAATCGATCAACATCAATCAAACTAAATTCAGCTCCACAGTTCAAACCATTTTCTAACTCTACAGTTTTCGTGAATCCATGCAATATCAAAGTCAACATTTTGTCAAAGTCTATTTTAGGGTTTTGGCTGAATTGAATGTCATACGAAGCAACTGCACTGTATATTTATTGATTAACAATTAAATTTCCTTTAAAATGAGATAAAAATTCAACTCAGTACACTCATGAAATTTAAAACTTGGACAACACAATTTCTGTAAACAAAAGTTTGCACATTGTGAAGCGGGCTTAAGGGTATCACTTACAATTCTAACAGCAGGTAGTCTCAGCAGGGGTTATCTTATAGAAGGACTGTAGAATGAATCATTACACTAAGCACGTTTTAGAAAATAGGTAATTTACGTTGCTTACTTAATTTTTTTCTTTAAAGAATATATTTGAAGGTATCGCTAATTAAACACCATAGCTCGATTAATTATCGAATCAAAATTTTGTTTAGGAAATGTTTACAAAATAAAATTAGAAATAATTTTGATTTAAAAACGTCTACAAGCAATAACTTTTAAATTAAATCAAAAAACTAAACATGGTTATTTGGGTTGACTGATTATTACTTATTTTTAAATAAATCTAACCTACTAATTATTGTAAGTTATTAAAAAAAATCATTAAACTCTCTATTCATAATATTTAGTCCTTACAAAATGTATATTTTATGACGTTTCATTTTTTTCTGTAGTTAATATAAAAAGTGAAAATAAAAACTAAAATTCTTATTGTCAACGTATATATTTAGTTTTTGACAAGAATTTATTACATAATTATAATTAAGATACCAAGTTATAGTCCTGATTATTAAACGAATATTAATCGGAACATTAATTTGGACGGTGCTACGTACGAATTTTAGAACAGATTCGCAAGTCCTGATTGTTCCACGAACGGTTTGCGGCGTTCCGCAACTTGTCGGTTTTTTCTCCGACATCAAAGAAAATGCGCGCGAATGCGTTTGCAGGTTTGGACGAATCTAAACAAAACGGCGAACAAACTTATGCGGGAGAATTAAATTATTTATTTTTGTCCTCCCTTTTGTGGGTTTGTTGTGTTTTAGGTAATATTATGGAGTTGACAGAAGAAAAATGTTTTAAATTAATCAGTGTTTAAGAATGCAAGAAAAAAATGATGTCCCTATTAGCATCATTTGGGCGGGAAATTTCCAAAAAAAAAAAAGCGAAGTAAATTATAATTTTTACTCTTCTTTGTGCGTAAAAATTTGGTTGGCACTATCTTCTTGTTTTCCGCAATTTTCTCTTCTCAATAATAAATATATATGAACTGAAAACTACTGAAAATAATTATGGAACAGCACAAACGTTCCGTTTGTTGTTCGGATTGTGGAAATCATAAAAGATCGTTTGTCGTTCTGTTTGACTTTCGGTTCGTTGTTATGTTTGTTGCTCGGTTTGTTGTTCAGGTGTGTACGAAGCTTTACAACTTAAGCAACAATTTTTTGGCGAATAAAGATTAGTTTGTGATGTAATATTAGAAACACAAATTTATATCATATCAAATTTATGACAACTTAAAAACCAAGAACGTGTATGTTATTGCTAAGAAATTATTAAGGAAAAAGCGCAATTGCAGTGTAAATATTTATAATTAGATATTTTTGAAAGTTTATAAGTCCTCTATTGTAATCTTAATACTTAAAAGAAAATCCTGTCCATTAGCATTATAAGGAAATGGCTTTTACTTTATGAATAAGTTTCAATAACAATAGAATATCCTTGCTTGTTTAATTTACTTCCTTTGAGTCATATTGCTCTAAGGGTTGGTCATTAGAAGTATGTAATAAATAAACAATTACCTACTGTTTGAGAAGGGTAGTGTGAACCAATAAATAAAGTAAGAAATGTAAATTCCATTTTAGTTTAAAATTTCAAGTTCACCTCATCTCGGTGCTGATTTGAAAGCGCGGATTGTTTCGGAATTAGCGGCGGGCCGTAGCGTGCGTGAAATTTCACGTATGTTAGATATACTAAAAAGCACCGTAGGGCATTACCGAGTAAAATGGAATCTTGAACACACTTTGGAAAGAGCCATCGGAAGTGGTAGACCTAAAGTATCTACACGTGCTCAAGATCTCGAGTTGTTTCATTACGTAACAGAACAACCATTTGCTACATACCCAGGGCTATAGCAGATACACATTTTCCCGGATGCCGTATAACTGCACAAAAAAAGATTAAAGGAGATGGGAATAAAGAAGTATAATGCTGCTGCGAAAGAAGTTCTCAGTGACGAAAATATGAGACGTCGTCTGGAATTTGCAAGGCGATATGTGAACGAACCTTTGGAATTTTGGAATCGAGTGATTTTAGCGACGAAAAAACGTTCAATAGCCGCAACGATGGACCACTAAAAGTTTTTAGAATGGAAGGAACTCGTTACGAAAATAATCACATATGTCCTAAAAACGAAGTGGTTATTTTTCTGTGAATGTGTGGGTTGGGTTAGCGCGCGGGGTCCAGGAGTTTGTTGGGCTATCGATGGACGTCTTGATTCTGCTGCGTATTTAGATATTTTGAAACTATTATGAAACCTTCAGTCGAAGTGTTTTATCCAGACGAAGATTATATTTTCCAACAAGTAAGTATTCTTATTTCACTATACTTTCTCCAAAAAATAGTTCGGGATCTGTTGAATTAACATTTTCATAATGTATTTTTGTTGTTAAAGGACAACGCCCCTATTCATACTTCGCGGGTTGTGCGCAATTGGATACGAGAAAATAACTTGGAGCTGTTACCCTGGCCAGCAAAAGCCCAGATTTTAACATTATCGAAAATGTTTGGGCTCGAATACTTGCTGTTATCCGAAGACAACAAGGGCCAAATTTTATACCAGTAAACCGTAATGCACTAATTGCAGCCATTGATACCGCATGGGAAACGATTAATATTAATTATATTGATACCTTGATAGCGTCAATGAGCAGACGCCTCCAAGAATGTATCAATAATAATGGAGGTCACACCCATTATTGATTTCTTATATTTATTTATATAGTAATACCTTTATTTAAAAAAAAAAAAGTTTTCATTTAATTTTAAACTATAACTTGGTATCTTAATTATAATTATGTAATAAATTCTTGTCAAAAAACTAAATATATACGTTGACAATAAGAATTCTTAGTTTTTATTTTCACTTTTTATATTAACTACAGAAAAAATGAAACGTCATAAAATATACATTTTGTAAGGACTAAATATTATGAATAGAGAGTTTAATGATTTTTTTAATAACTTACAATAATTAGTAGGTTAGATTTATTTAAAAATAAGTAATAATCAGTCAACCCAAATAACCATGTTTAGTTTTTTGATTTAATTTAAAAGTTATTGCTTGTAGACGTTTTTTAAATCAAAATTATTTCTAATTTTATTTTGTAAACATTTCCTAAACAAAATTTTGATTCGATAATTAATCGAGCTATGGTGTTTAATTAGCGATACCTTCAAATATATTCTTTAAAGAAAAAAATAAGTAAGCAACGTAAATTACCTATTTTCTAAAACGTGCTTAGTGTAATGATTCATTCTACAGTCCTTCTATAAGATAACCCCTGCTGAGACTACCTGCTGTTAGAATTGTAAATGATACCCTTAAGCCCGCTTCACAATGTGCAAACTTTTGTTTTCAGAAATTGTGGTGTCCAAGTTTTAAATTTCATGAGTGTACCTATCCAAAACTATCTATTTAATTGAAAACTAAGAAAGTACGAACGACATTAACTCACAGCAAAAAAATTACACAACATTGGACTACATCTGATTAAGACATTGAATTAATACTTTCTTATTCCTCAAGTAGTTGTAAATTATTTAACCAAACTGCATTGGATATCTCTCTTGTAGCATGAAACCAAAACACAAATTCAGGAAACACAACATGTGAAATCAATTCCACATGTCGTTGTCAGTTGGTCTAAAACTGGTACATGTAGTTATTTTAAATATATATAACAACGAAAATACGGAAATGCTGCAGATCCTGCTCAAAACCAGTATGTAATTAACATTCATTAACTAAACCTTCATGTAATAATTCTAGTGAAACGGTTAACTTGACTTAAATGTTTTTTGAACTTTCCCAAATCTTGAATTGGGCCTTCTTTAGGAGATGGATCAGGGATGTAGTAATCTAATACTCCATGTGCTCAGGCTGTGTGACCAAGTTTCTGGTCAGGGGAGTCTGACTTTTATCAAGGCAGTCAGTGCAGCTAACAAGTTACTTTTGACATCGTCGTATTTGAAGCCAGATTATGAATAAAGACATAAATAATAGTCACAAATAATTAAAATAGTACTAATAAATAATATATAACAAACTAACTTTAGGACAACAACAGTTGTTGTCCTAAAAGTTAGTTTACATAATGATTAGTACCATTTTACATATTTGTGACTATTATTGCATGTCTTTATTCATAATCTGGCCATCAAGCTACGACTGATGTTAAAAAGCAACTTGTTAGCTCTGATGCTACTGCTGACAAAGGTCAGCTCCCTGACAGGCACGTCGGCATCGTACATGGGTATTGAATTACCCCCATCTGATCCATCTCCTATAGAAAACCCAGTTGGAGCAGGAATTTTCAGAACTACAAGATACAACAGGGTTTTCGTAATTAAATGTTTTATATAACTTAATAATATTTGCTTATAGGTTTAACTTACAATAAATATGTGTACTGTAATGACGCATTTTCTGTTTCCCGTTTTTTTTTTTTTTTGTTCACGTGCTAGAATAGAAGAATATACTTTTTATTGTTAAAATGAGTATGAAATGGTTGACAAAAAATACACGTTACGAAAAACTTTTATCCTTCAACTCGCTGATACCCTAGTAAGCTTTTAACAAATATCCAAGGATTAATTCTTGAACTCCCAATATTCCAACAATAATAATATAACACTATAATATCACACATAAGAAAAAGTGGATCGCGATTAAGAATTCCAACAATTATCAAATCAATCAAAATTTATAAAGTGACGATCAAACGTTGAGAAATTTATGAAAGCTTAAATCTTACTGCCCGAGAACCCTCAACTAACTAGATATGCAGTAATTACAAGAAACAACGACTATCTGAACAATTAATCCGTCACTTTCGGCCAACACACATCTCCTCAACAAAATAATAATTTTCTATAGTTAAAGTAAACATTGTAATTTTGTACTTTCAGACATAAATTAAAGTTTTCTAGTAGACAAATCGTGATTGACTTTCTTCACCAAAAGCTAAACAAAATAACAGAATTTGGATTTGGGTCGAAAAGTCAGAAAAACAATAAACTTTCAATTTAATGAGGAAGTGATATTTGACCATCAAAAAGTGCAATAAACGAATAAAAACGAGCAATTAAGAGCGGAATTTCCTCCGCGTGCCCTTCATCAAAGACAAAATTTTTTTTTTTTTTTTATTGTGGGAGTTCTTTAATTGCATACAATTTATGACACAGGAAGACTGGAATATACCAACACTATCAATATTTTATAAACTTTCTAGAGAGCGTTAACGAGAAATACAGTTTACACAAATTAACCCTTTCAGTTAATATTCCCGCAAACGCAAACTTCAAACAACAGAAGACCATGACATTGAATAAATAGCTTCCATAACGTGCTTTGGTGGTAACACAAAACAAATTAGACGATTTAAATACTGCCATAAATTAAGAAGTTTCTTCGAAAGTGATGCGAAAGTTTTTGAGTCGGATGAAGCTACCCATCAGTACAATTGGATGAAAGAAGAAAAATTTTAATAGGCGATTGATATTATTGCACCGGTAAAAGGGATCGTGTATTGTAGTAGAAGTTTAATTATGCAGCACACCCACACCGTTTGACACGTAAAAATGCCTTTCTAAAAAATTGGTAATGCGGTTACTAAATTATAGAAGCCTGATTAAGAATGTACGTTTTGTAAACAGTCAATTTTGGTATTAATTTTTAGAAGAGTTTTACCTTCTTTCGTCTTTAAGTCGAAAATAATTTCTTGTAAAATTGAATCTATAAAAATCCTTTTTTTTAAATTTATTTAATGCTAGCAAATAAATGTCTCGGGTGACCCAATAAGACTGTTCCTCGGCCAAATCTTGGGAACCGTTCGTCGTATGACTTTGGTGTAAAAAAATATTAGGTAAATCGGCCATGAAGAATCGCAGGAAAATATTTTCAAGTTTTAAAAATGACCACCAGAGGGCGTAACTGCCATCTTAAATTTTAAATTGCATTTTCTATAAATTTCGCATAATAAACAAAAATTTTTTTCACATTTGTAAAGAGAATCAGTTTATCTATAATTTTTGTAAAAAAAAAAGTTCAGTAATTTCAAAAACAAAGATGGCGGGGGTGTTCAATTGTTTTCGTAATAACCTGCTTTAACTTCTTAACGGTTTGACCGATTTTAACAAAAATCGTTGAAAAGAGCATTCTTTAAGCAATAAGAATAAACCAAAAATATAGTTGAATCCTTCTCCGCCAGAAGCTAGTTTAACAACATTACCCAAATTTAAAAAAATCAAATGGAATGATATGACTTTTTCTTTATGATAAAGTAGCCAAATAACATCCAAATAAGCCAGTGAAAACCATTTTTAAAAATCTCGTTCCCTAACCTCAAATATTGGGAAAATGAGAATAATGGATGTTTGAAGATCGAGGACCGCGCAGTAAATTCTTCTAAAACTTTATAAAAATTTAGCACAAAATGAATAAGATGTTAAAGAGACAATTGTGAGTCTAAATAGAATTTATTTAGGTATTATTTAAAATATATATCATCAGAACCTTCATGTTGCTCCAAAGGGACTAAACGCATTTTGAACTTATTGTTAGTTTAATATTACTCTCGTAATTCTAACCTTTAATTTAAAAAGTAAGCCTAAAAACCTAAATAGGTATACTATGTCGAATTCGAATATGTTAGACCATCTATTTTGGAATGGTGTCAAAACTAGCCCCCTGGCGAGAGAAGGACTCAACTAAATTAACTATATTTTGGTTGATTCTTATTTAGCTTAAGGAATGCTCTTTATAACGATAATAACTGAACTTTTGTTTTTACAAAAATTATAGATAAACTGATTCTCTTTACAAATGTGAAAAAAAATTTTTTTTTGTTTATTATGCGAAGTTTATAGGAAATGCAATTTTAAAATTTAAGATGGCAGTGACGCCCTCTGGTGGTCTTTTAAATCTTGAAAATATTTTCCTGCGATTCTTCATGGCTGATTTGCGCATATTTTTTACCAAGTCATACGACGAACGGTTCCCGAGATAGCCGAGGAACAGTCTTATTGGGCCACCGGTACACATTAAATCTTATTGCTTAAGAATGCTGTTTTCCAACGATACCAAATTTGTTAAAATCGGTCAAAATTGTTTGTAAGTTAAAGCAGGTTATTGCAAGAACAATTGAGCACCCCCGCCATCTTTCTTTTGAAATAACTGAACTTTTGTTTTTATGAAAATGATAGATAAGCTAGTTCTCTTTACAAATGTGAAAAATTTTTTTGTTTATTATGCTAGTTTATAGAAAATGCAATTTAAAAATTTAAGATAGCATTGACGCCCTCTGGTGGTCATTTTTAAATCTTGAAAATATTTTCCTGCGATTCTTCATAGCCGATTTACCTAATATTTTTACGCGAAGTCATACGACAAACGGTTCCCGAGATATGGCTGGGAACAGTCTTAGTGGGTCACCCGGTACAGAAGAAAACCCCAAAATTGCACAAACTCTAATAGTTATCTGAAGTAACTTGATACTGATGATAATGATAACCCAGAGGGATAACAGCATTGAAACACATGTCCGATTACGGTTCTATGAGGCAGTGTTTGGTATTTCTTTTTCTATAGACAGAACTGCAGTTAATACTGGTCCAACTTGGGCTTAGCCCCAACAATTTTTATTTAAGGTAGGAAATGTGGAAATAGTTGATTTCGAAAGAACAAAAGAATTTTCCATAGTTCAGCCATAGGTTTAAAAGTTTTGTAGATACCAATAAAACTCCCATCCAGAATGTATACAAAGAACAATTGAACAGACACTCAGACACAAATAAATACTTAATTAACTCTTACGACCTAAGACTCTACAGCAAAAATTGATTCAGACGTTTACCACACAAAGAAACACTCTGCAAACCATTAGGGTACCACTAAAATTCAATATACAGGGTGCTTCAGGATGAACTGAGTTGATCTGTATATGGAAAACTACTAGGACTGCCGGTTTGCATGGAGCGGTTTCTGATATGCTCGTTTTTAGCTAAAATAATTACAAAATTCTGCAACTTCCGGTTATACCGGGAGTCGAGGCAAATACTTTGTTATTTTTAAATTGAGTGTTATAGTTTTTATTTAAAAGTTTTGAAATCTACAGAAGAATTCTAATATAGCTTTATACTATAAGACATCATATGATTTAAATTATTTCCGATTTTCGTAATTTCAAAAAAATTCACTTTTTAAATTCTAGTTTCACCAGATCAAATATTTTAGCATTTGAACAAATAACACTTATAGCTCTCCAAACACTTCAAAAAATTTTATCAAAAATTTATACAAGGTGCTCATAAGAAATACTGCCTAACGACTATGCTATTTAAAAAATTCTAAAACTTAGTTAAGAAATTAAAAAATGTGTTTATACATTGCCGTCTAGAACTCATAATGGTTATAACATATTTTTAATTATCGAGATTAGCTTTGGTTTTTAAATCAGCTACAAAAAAAAACAAAAAACTGAACGTATCAACAAACAAACAGTAGTCACGAAAGATTATTTCAATTTGTATACAAACGCAACTTTGTCCGACAGATGTGTTAGCAGTTACATTGTCAATCCTTCCAATTATCTTCGAGGTAACTTGTATATTCGTATTATTTCAATTTGTTGTTAATATACGGAGAATGTGGCAGGAGTCGTCAAACAAGCCTGTGATACCTTCCGTTTGAGATATTCGGATAAACCACCACCCACCTATGAATGACACTCTGACAGGAGTTCATTCGTAATTGTAAAACTCACAGTTCCTTTGTTGGACAACAAGGAAGGCTGAGAACTGTCCTAGATAATCCGGGAAAATAAAGTTACAATCTTGGGATACTTCATCGACATATCCTAGAAATTCCTTCAATAATGCTCAAGAATTTAAAGAATATCTAAGCTCAGTGTTCAGCGGATTCTGAAAAAAAACACAAATTCCACATCTGTATTCATTTCCATGGAAACAAGAGCCCAAGGGCAAGGTGACAATCAAAAAGACTAGATTGGTTTTCTAAATTCATTTTAATTTAAAACTCAAGAAGGAGCCAACATTTTTTACAAAACTTGATTTGGACGGATGAGGCTAAATTTTAAAGAACGGAATGTTTAACAGACATGTCTCGTGGAATTGATACAAATTCTCGTATTTCTCGTGAGAGGCAGTTCCAAGTATGGAGTTTTAATTGTTTTGCTGAAATGAAAAACTACGGTGTGCTAGTGGTACATTATTTTATAATGAAAAATTTAAATGGTAACTTTATCGATTTAAATTTTAAACGAAAGGACTCATTTAAAATGCTTATTTATTACAGGCGACAAATACCTCGAAATTTTAGAAAGTATTTACAACCATCTTAACTGGGATCAGCTATGGTACCAGCACGATAGCTCTCAGTTCATGGTAGTGCAAACAATGGTCTCCCCGTTCTGGAATATTACTATTTTTTTGAAGTCGCATAAAAAGATATAGTATATGCTTCGCCGCTCACAACAAAAAGAAGATTGTCCGGGAAGAATCGAAATGCAGTTCAAACTCTCTCTCCACAAGAAATGCCACTCAGAACGGATTTTTAAGGAGAATCATAAATATTCGGAAGTTGGGGGCAACCAGTTTAAACATTTATTTTAGATTAGTTTTTAATTTTTTGTGTTGGTTTCTTTCTGCAATGTTCTGAAATTATTAGTTGTTTAATTATTATAATGTTGTCGTTGTTGTTGAGTATGTTTAAGTTATTTGTAGCTTTTTTTAGTTGTTTCTTCAAATCAAAGCCAACTGATTAAAAAACTATTAAAAAATCCGAAAATTTCAGATTTTCAAGTTTATACAAAAACTATTAATGTGAGGTATAGAGGTACAATAACAAAGTTCCTTTAAATTTAAGAGTAGAATTCAAGGGTTACGAGAAAATGGAAGGTTGCCATTTAAAAAAATTAGGCTTTCAAATTTTTTAAACAGCGAAATCCGGCACTATTTTGTGAGCACCTTGTATAAAATTTTAATAGTTTTAGGCGCTTGAACAGGTATAAGTGCTTCTTGTGCATATCCTAAAAATATTTGATCTGTTCAACTAGAGCTTTAAGATAAACTTTTTGTGAAAGGCTGTTTCTGTCAAAATATCCGAGAAAAAGTGAAATAATAAAAAATGAGGCATTTTAAGCATATGATGTCTTATATAAAATGATATTAGAATTTTGCGTAGAAATCAAAACTGTAAAAATCATAACATTCTATTTAAAATAACAAAGTTACGGTTTACTTCAGTACAACCGAAAGTTGCAATAATTTGTAATTATTTTAGCTGAAACGACTATATCCAGCAAACTGCTCATACAAACTTTCAGAACTCTAGTCCTAGCAGTTTGCCATATACAGATCGACTCCGTTCGTCGTGGAACACCCTGTACAGCGTAGATATAAAATTTACTTTGGCATGAACTTGTTCTGAAAAAGATTATCTTCATTCATCTGGCATGTCAGTTGAACCTTAACCACATTTATCTAGTTTCTAAATTTCATTGTTGAAGAAAAATGTTTTCAGGATTGGAATGTCGAAATTGTAACGTGCAAAAAAAATTAAAGAAAGTAGAACAAACAGGAAGTTCAAAGGATAGACCAACTCAGATTGTAGACTGAAAAAGTCGACTCCTGATTTTACAAGGACCCTACAAACGGAGTGTAAAGATTCTTCGCATCACCTCATTCAGTTCATATCATACTTGGTTCAAAAACTTATCTTTATCGTCCTTTGAAACACTAAATTATAACGATTTTAAATAATATCGGTTTTATATTGATTTGAAAATCAAATCTAAATCCTTTGCATCAGCGTTATTCTCAAAAATTTGACTTTAGTTAAGACCATATTTATTTATTTCCGGCAGTCAGAAAAGTTCTTAGATCTATTTGGCAATCCAGAGTACATCTACAGGTGAGCGAGCCGGGTTTGGAAATGATTATTGGTTTCTACAATATTTGAATTTATTTCATAATACTAGTTAGTGAATGAAAAATCAAGTTTCTCTGCAAGAAAAAAATCCCTTCACTATTTTCCAAAAATGATCTTAACAATACTTAATATTTCGTACTTTAGTTTTCTACTGATTTTTGTGATACAATACCAAAAAATTCGAAAAACTGCAGACAACACATCGATGAAAAGAAGTAATAATGGTTTGAAAAAATTTTGAACAAGAATACGATCTCTGAACTTATAAATATTATTGCTGACTATTTATAACCATAATATACATCAGTGATGATGTCAAATTCAAAAACTTCATCAAAATATCCAAAACTAAGAAAAATAACGGAAATACGGATTCATAAGAATTTAAATACATTGATAATAAAGGTAACAAACTATGAAAGCCCTTACCTCGTGTTTTACACTGCACACACAATGTGTAAAAGTGGAGTACAATTGTAAACAATTTTAGAATTAGGTGATTTGTGGTAGTTGGTCTGGAAACTTACTTTTAGTTTCGTTACAATTTTTTCGAAGTTACGAGCATTTATTTTCGTTCAGGTAGAGCACTATAAATAAATTTTCTAAATAATCGGTGTACTTGGTTAACCATAATGGAGACAAACTATACCACCATCGAGCGAGTAGAAATATGCTGATCTTAGAATAGCAGTAGCATACAGGTTTAAGAAATTTAATTTAAAAACTGATGAATATTCTCGTAAGATTTCATTGAGGTGGAGGGATGAAATTAAAACCATTACCCCGGTTTCAATTAGCCGACGTTTCGCGAACTTATGCAAGATTTATCAAGGCTTCCCTAAAATTAAGGAATGTAAGTCACATCTTCCGCACCGATCTTTTTCCTTTAAATTCATGGCACGGGTCTAATGGTATTTAGTTAAATATGAAAATATCATTTAATAAATGAATAATAGGATCCATTTTTATTTATATATTGGTTGTTTTTATATGTGTTAATTAATTAATGATATAATATCAGCTCAAAATGTCATTTCAACAATTTTAAACTTCTTTTGAGTTAAAATTATGAAAAAAAATTTAATACCTAAACAGTAAGAAAACTCAAATACGAATAACCTTGATAAACTAATGATCGTTCATCATCATCGTTCAGGAGAATCGAGCTTTGCTGAAACCAATATTCCCACTTAGAAATTCGAACTACAGTTGAAATTAGTCATCAATCCTGACATGATGATGAAAAGTTCATTTAATCGCAAGTACTTAATTTAATTAAGTCATCATCAGCAGTTCGATTTTAAATATGATAAAATAATCTGACACAAACAGTCGATCAAAACATTGAATATCAAATTGGATTTTTTTTTATTTTTAAACATTTATTCCAAGCTGACGTAAACCATCAAACTATAAATACTAATTACTGGTCAATGTGATATTAACGAAATGATGTCATTTATTGTTTTGAAATTTTGTTCGCACACTTACAAAATCAGAACGTGTTTTATAAACCAAACGTAAGAACTTGCAAAATGTCACAATACTTGCATGTCCACACTGTTTATCATCTATAATTATATTTGCAATAATTTTGACTCTTGCTTGTTATTAATATGTTTCCGTTTTATTATTACTAAAGCAATTAAAAAATAACATTTATTGACAACATAGTATAAAGGTATTTTTAACTTTGGTTTCGAAATACTAAAACTGTCCGTCGTTTTGCAAGAAAATCAGTAGCCAAACCCAAATATTTTTACAAGGACTGTAAAAAGGAAGAATAGGATATTTGTTCATCGCCCAAAAAATCTAAAAACAAACACTTTAAAATATACCTACTCCTTTCTTACGATTGTTTGTAGAAGTTAGTTAGTTTATTACGTAGTAACGCTAATTATGTGCTGTATGAAAATAAAAGTACCGTATGGATGTTTCTATTGCAAAATATTTTGCTTTTGTTCATTACAGAATATTGTTTTAAACAATAACAAAATGTGTGATTATGCGAAAATTTTATTAAACGTCAATTCAAACAAAATTTCTGATGTTGAAGAATCGGTTGTGCTGTCAATTGAATTTTATTATCCAGTGAACTCAAGGAAAAGTAAGAAAGAATCGTCAATTTGACAATGTCGTACATCACTAATAAACTTTCACAATTTATTTATTTATTTATTCGTATGGTACATTTTAAATATTATATTGTGATGTGAGTGTTATGTATGGTGCCCCAGAAGATCAGTATAAACCTGTATAGTGTGGTGACAAAACCGTATTGCAATAGTGGATTAGTTCGTCTTGGGAAGCATTTGCTTCAGGTTTAGGAAAACCACTAAAACCTAAACAAGCATTCTAATAAACAAAAAAGTGCCGAATAAATAATACCCATTTTGCTCAAAAATAAAATAAACGTCTAGAGCGCATTGAAAGTGAAATATTTTTCTTACTTAAAGATAGCAGAACAATACACGACGCGCATGCGCTAAACCGAGACCGCAGCGATGCAACGGCGAAAATTGAAAACGATACTTAGTTTAAAAACACGCCTCGTATAGAAGATAAACAAAATATGTGGGCTAAATGCATTTTGATGATATTTGGGCTCATTTTATTAAAACCTCTTAGGAGGTTGTTTTGTGAGTGCATTATTAACAAAAAAATAAGGTAATAAAAGGTAGCCATAGGGTTGGTGTGATAACACAGTAGAAGTTGTGAAAAAGTAAAAAAAATACAATGCTATATTTTTAAGATTAGAAATTTAAAAAGTTGGTCTTTATTTTTATGATTGTTGTTAAATGGATTGATCAGTAATAAATGACATTATTGGATATGAATCAGATGCTCAGATATATCAGTGGGATAATGTTAAGCGAGTATGATGATGAGTTATGTGTTCTGTTTGCAGTGTTATAATGAAGTAAGAACTGTGGCTTCCACGGTCGGACTCATTATTGAAGCAAAAACATCTTAACAGGTAACAGTAGTTCCCAATGTTTCGTTCACCGTCGTAAGGGCGAAACTTGATAGTGCCACTCGTGTAGATAAGTTTAATTCAATGTCACCATAAGATAGGTTAGGTGTTTTACAATGTGTGCTCCTAAGATTGAACACAAAATTATAAAATGATTAAGAGTCTTCTGTACAGTCCATTTCTCATGTAAGAATTCTATTGATTTCGAATTAAGAAAAGCGTTTGCACAAAGTTGAAAAAGAACATTGTAGAATGTGAAAATAATATTTTTAAAATATTTCAATTGCATATAAAGGGTGTTATTCTGGCTTCGGAATCATGAAATTCCTCCCTATAAAATGGCACAACGAAACGGTAAAACCTAAAACTAGTTTTTCAACCATTGACTTTGTTTTAACATTCTTTCTGTAAAAATAATAGTTCTTCTTAGCGATTCGATATAACGATTTTACCACCAAAGGGTACAGCCCAACAACGGCTTGCCATTCCATAGGTTCTCGTCTATATGGTCACCCAAAATTTATAAACAGATATACCTCTTTGGTACATTGTTATCAGGTCAATCTCCTAATTACAAATTAGTTAAATTTCTACTCAAAATCCGAATTTGCTGGTAAAAACTCCTTCACACATCTGAAAATCTCATTGTTTCATTCCAGTTTAGATAATTTGAAGGTAAATCGTCGCCCTATCTTGTTAGTTTTGATCTTACCTCATTGCTTACAAAATTCCTGTAAAGCTTTTCTTGCAATTATTGAACAAACATTATTTCAACATGGTAATCATGTAGAATTGATACCTCACATACATATGATTGGTCCACTTACAATTCCGCAATAACTGTACTAATAGACTTTGGATACTGCTATAGAGATCCCCTATCTCCTGCTGTCACCAACGTTTTTATGAAAGTGTTTAAATCAATATCGGTAGAAACCGAAGTATGTATGTTGATGATAAATTCATTCTCTTTCCCATGATCACCATTACTCATACGATTCTTCATCACGCTCTCAGCAAGTTTACTATGGTAATTGAAGAAATGCTTTGACATAGTTATCACGCGGAAACCTAACGGTGAATTACATTTGGTCACTGGCTTATATTTAATTTAGGATAGGTTGCATCGCCGTGCACAGTTGTTAGGTTAGGTTAGGTTGGTTATATTGAAACTATGAAACAACCCCTCAAATTAATCATTATTTTCAATTAATCAAATGTGTGACAGTGCAATTCCTTCTACTTCTTCTTCTTCTGTTGTTGTGCCATTGAATTTAAAGCCAAAATGGAATCGAAAAAGGCTCATCGAGTTAACTGGAACACGAATCTGGCAGTAAGTTATGCAATTAGAAGTCATTTATTGCCCATGTTTAAAAATTGCCGTAATTGCAAGAAACAAATGACTGTGTTCCGCAACTTTAGAAAAATTCTGGTGTATTCGTGCTCTATAGGTCATGGGCTTTCTAAATACAGGGTGTCCCAAACAGAGTGACTGATTTTAAACATAAATTCCCAGCTTATTAATTGCTCCCAAGAGATGGGGTTTTCACTAGTTTATCAAAAAAGATTTTTTAGGCTTGGCTGGCATTTCTCATCAACACAGGGTGTTTACTAATGAGTGGTCAAATTCAAAGGAAAAATATGTTTATTTTAAATGGAACACCCTATAATTTTGGTCTCATTCGAAAGAGCAATCATTCTCCTTTCAAAAATGTATAGTTTTCTATCTTTTGTTTCATTAACAACAAAGATATTCGAGGTTTCATAAGGCACCGCAGTCCTCGCAATTAACTGCCCCAGATTTTCTCTGGGGATATGTGAGCGAGATAGGTGTTACAATCCTAAGCCTAACAATTTAGCGAACTAAAAATAATATCGGGAATAAAAAATAAACGAAGAGGGTAGGCATATGCAGCATCTATTGTAACTTTTTGTTGTATTGAATAAAGTTATTATGTTATTATGTTTTTCTTACTAAATAAACTGTTGTCAGATTTGCATGCTACAAGAAACCGGCTTAAATGATTTTGTTATGCGTTAAGCAGTCATATCATGAGTTGATTTTAGGCATCAAAATACGTTCATATAAAACTACTAATTAAAAGAAAATGTACTACATATGAAACCTCGAATATCTGTGTTGTTTAATGTAGAGCAAAGAATAAGCTTTATACATTTTGAAGAAGAAATATTATGCGATGAAGACCATAAGTGTTACATTAAGAAAATAAAAACATATTTTCCATTTGACCACCGTGTAAACACCCTGTGTTGACTCAATCTGCCAGACAAAACTTTTGGTAACAGTAATCCCATCTGCTGAAGAATTATGGCTGAATTATGTTTAAAATCAGTCACTCAGACACACCCTCTCTCACCTATCATCGTGTGGGCCAAACTGAATTTAGCCCCGCAAACTTCTTCGAAAAACGGAATTAAGCCTATTACACATCATCTAACTTCTGTAACATAATCTCACGATTTTTCCAGGGTGTGTAGTATTCCTTATTTATGTGGTTTATTGAACATAGGTAGAGACTTTGGATTTGCTCTATTAGTACACGTATTTCGGAACTGACCGTTGTGTTAGACTAAAATACGGTTTCAAGTTTGCCGTTGGCCAAGATCATTTCGATACTGGTCACAAGATAGAGAGTTTGATAATTCCGTTTGATTGCTAAATCTTTTTTCAATAGATAAATCAGGAGTATAGTATCATCAAGCATACAAACAACTTTAGTCGTCACCCGACTTCTTTTAGTCTGGAATCTGGCTTAGTTGACAAGTTGATTACCTGACTTTTGGTTATCTACCTTGAACTATTGTTTTTTCAGTTTCTCTTCTTGTAGAACCGTTTACGATAATGGACGAAACATTGGCAACTTCGTTTTTGTTTCAATAGTGTAGGTCGTTGTTTTCTAGATATTTATGAAAAATAGAAAAGAAGTTTCAGAATATAAAATCAAATACCAACTTGTTGAAACAAACACGTGGTGATAGTCTAAAAAAATTATAAAAGATTCAGAAGATTGGAACATTTTATGGAGTCAACTTAAAGACAGAAAGATCGTCAGAAATCAAGAAAAATTTACCTATACGCCAAATACAGTATCTCCAAATTTTGAAAATTGTACAATGAAAAAGTATTTAATTATTGTGTTAGAAAAACGACACAAACCAATAATATACCAAAGATGATATTACTTAAAACCAACTAACAATTCTGTTAACAGCCTACAAAGTCAAAGCCTCTCAATTATTTAAAGATGAAAAAAGAAACTAGGAACCTTGAAAATCAATGTGGTTTTATAAGATGGAATATCAAGCCGCCTGGAAGGTGCAGAAATTTCGTGACCTCCTCATTTTGTAAAAAAATAAATGTTCTCAATATAACATTCTCTGTTTCTTTTTCTAATGGAAATGTTTATGATGTGACTACACACTTTATAAGTTTTATTTGTTCATTATCACATTCTGCATGTAAGAATTTAGAAAGGTGAAGAAGGGTAGAATATTGCAATGTATTAAAAATAGGAGAAATCAGAAAGCTTGAAACTGACTAGTCATAAGTAAATATCAAAAAGGCGGTAAGTTAAACCAAAATTTCTAAAAAAGCAGGCACTTTTTTCTAACGGTTAGTTATTCTGAACCGTATTTTGCTTCTTCTGAAATTTTGAAAACATGGACAAAATGTAATGTGAAAGTTTGATTTTCATTTAGGAGGCATGCCTAAAATATTAGCTTAGTTGCCGAATCCTTCTGTCTACGTGGTCATTGGTTTGGAAGAACTGGCTGATGTTGGAGCGGGCATGACAACTCGCAAAGACGTGCTTCATGGAACAAATGCTTAACAAAACTGTATAATAAATAAAGTTCCTATTTAGCATAAGAATTGTGCTGGAGTTTCATATAAATATTTCAATTGATCTTAATAATCGGATATGTCAAGCAGGCATTTCAGAACTAATTTTTAAAAAATATTAGGAATACACATAATTTCGTTCAAAAGATGTATTACAAGTGAAATAAATCCTGAGTAACGCCTAATCATTTAAACAGAGAAACGGACGCATCGATAGTATAACATTATTATTGTTATAATTACAGTTATTCAAAAGCAGCTAAAATAACAGTTGTTCGCATGGTAATTATCACAAAATGCAAAAACACAAATGTGATACCAATTATTTATCTACTTTTCATTGCAACAAAAATTACTCTACCTCACGTTGTTTATTTATGTTGCGACAATAAATAATGTACATTTATGGTATAGTCTGAATATTCAGAGCACCTTACAAGGTATTCTGGTACGCAGAGTAAGTTATATTTTGACCTACAAACTGGAGCATTCACGTTGACTTTGCCGGGTAATTATATGGCTCATATATTTAAAATAATGCTTTTCTATGTAAATACATAAGCGTCTTAACTTGTGCATGTAAACGTTGTGTTATTTCAACCCTAATTAAATTCAATGTGTTGCATTAATCTTGAGGATTAGAATTATTTATGAGCTTTAATTTATTAATCAGTGTAATAGTGAAAAATTCCTTTCTGTTTATTACCAAATTGACGTCAACCAAACAATAAACTTTATGCGAAAGATGTAGAGCTCATGTTTAAAAATTAAAAAAGTGAAATGGAGTCACATTTTTCTCAAAATATTAACGTTAATGAACTTGAGCCATAATAAATATCGTCCCACAATTGAAAGTACGTGGACAAATAAAATATAAACCACCAGTCTTCTAATTAACTTGGTTTTACGATACTTGGTTAGTAGAACTCATTTATTATGCCAAGCACGAAAACTTATCAGTTCCATTCAGAATACATATTTTGGTACATTGGGCGATACATAATTTCATTTATTTTTATTTATTTATTGATGAGGGAGTTCGATAAGCCTATGAAAAAGTAAGGTTACGTGATTTTTAAAAAGAGAATTTTTATTTTACCGGGGATGAGAAACGGTTCGGAAATGTCGCTGACTGAATTGGTAGCCAAATGTGTACCCGTTTTTGTACAAATATGCGTACAGTTTAAGAAATTTTATGTGCCTTTAATAATCACCATATCGCGGGAATTTTGTTAACACTTTCTTATTATTGGTGCCCCAAAAGGGCAACAAAAACGAGTCTATTATGCCGTAAACCACGCTGCTGTTTCGGAACGGACCAAGTGCGTCCAAGTCACATCGACCTACAAGAGGTACTGGGTGATATACCAGACGTGCAAAAAATGCGTTAAGATTCTGCACACACAGTAAATATCAAGAAGAGCCCTTTTAGAGATTGCACGAACTTATTAAACCAGTCTCGAATAGTAAACACGTGACATTTTTTCAAATCGTCATTTATAGAAATCAACACATACACACTGACTTACACTGACAGAAACTACTGAGTAAAAATATTCTTAACCAAGAATTACTTCCTAGGATTGAGGCAAAATAATGATGGTGTGTAAAATTTCTTAAACAACCTCAATGTCCCAGTATTCAAGTGGTTTGTTAAACAATACGTGAAGAAACCAGTCAGTATCAAGAAATGCAACATGCCTAGGAGCAGAATTTGAAGAAACATTTGAAAAATAATATGCTACTGCAATAAATTGAGATAAAACTAATCACGGCCTAATTTACAGATTTGATCCAAAATTGCCTTGCTATAAATTACTATAGTATAGTATAAGTTCCAATGGTAAAAGTTTTCCATATGTTAGTGCTGGTAAAAGAGTCTTTAGAAACAAGTTCAGGTTTACCCACAAAAACAATTTTTCCTACACGCAGCCATAATTGGTCAGATAGTGAACTTAAATTGCAGCCACTTTATCTAATCACAAGATTCAAAGATATTGTGAACATTTTTTTGATCCAAATTTTGGTTAGTCTGTAACAGTCTGTGCAAAATGTTTTTAAAAAACCACTACTACTATACTATAATTTAAAAATTAGAAACACGAAACTTGCTCTTGGTCTAAGTTAACTTCAAAACCCTATACAGTTTTTTTCTAAACTCACACCCTGCTGAGTTACACTTCAGGACAATAAAAAGCGCTTACAGAAGTTCAAATAACTAATACTACGACAAATAAAGTGTTGCAACATCTAATATATTGCTTTGTACTCAAATCTCAAATCGCCTGCTGTAAATTCGCAGGAGATTATACAATAACAAACAAACACCGAGAATCACTCGATATGCGGTTTCGTCAATTTCGGACTCTTCAGAAGTGAGAAAACTCAAATGTAAAATTCATATTGTACAAATATTGCGGCTGTCGAGTGATTGACCACCTTGTACAATTCTTGCAATTTACGACAGGTAATTCGAAGGATATTTTTGACAACGCTTAGTTGACTATAACAATCGAAGAATCGATGTAACTGTATACACATCTGTCGACAAGAGTTGCTTTAATTTAAATTTAAGGTAATCTTTATTTAAAGGCAAAGTAAAAATGATTGCCAGAATTTTAACCAACACAAAATATCCAGCTTAACCTTATTAAATTGCATTAAATACCAGCTATGCTCAATATTTTTTTAATATTTAATATTTTACTTTAAGTTTTTGTGTGTTTTTTTAGGGTTTTTGGTGCAAATATAAAAATATGGAAGGTAATCAGTACCTTACACAGTACTCCACAGTCAACAAGAAAAACATATTTACGTTCCTGAAGGAGATCACCACTTTGGTTTCGGACCTGGCCAGTCAAGACCCTCCCGGATAATTAAGAAAAAATGTTACAACACAATTTTCACAAAACACAATCACATACATGTGAATACTAGGGTAAGGTAAGGGGTTGGCATATTTAGGTTTTCTAAATATTAGCCGAGTAAGATAACTTTGCCAAAACGAACCCTAATCACACAAGTGCACACGGTTTCGTCACCACACTGTATACAGGTTTATACTGATCTTCTGGGGCACCATACACTAACACTTACATCACAATACCAATATTTAAAAATCGTGCCATACGATTAAATAAAAATAAAATACTTAATACTTACAAAATATAATTACCCCTCTTAATTTTCGGTTTGAGGAATCACATCCTAATTTTTATTTCATTTTTGTAAGCATTGTGAATTGAAGTTAAATAAAATCAGACCTTGAATTATGGAAGGTTATCACATTTGCCGCGTATGTAATGCTGAAGAATCTGTTGATCAGAGAAGGACATAAAAATGAGAATATTTCCACGGGTAACTAAGACGCATATTGGACACAGCAACTAGGGATTTACTAACTAGAGAAGACTTCATCATTGCTTTGCGAAAAGCTATAAATAACACAAAAACACTACCCAAGAAGTTAAAATGAGAAGATCAAAGTGCAAATATTTTTACAGATTAGAGAAGGGATACGACTCGGGAACTATAAAAACTGGATTAAGGGGTGAGGACGAACCACAAAGAGTCAAAAGCAATTGGTTTTTTTGACAATAAAACAGTGACTCATTCACTATAAAGATAAGTGTGTATTCAGGGAATGCTAAACCTTCGATTTTGACGACCAATTTGTAGAAGTCGTAGATACTGAGCAGCAATAATGAAAACTAAGAAAAAGGTGTTGTTTTTGGTAGAGATCCACTCTAGTAGGCATCAAAAAAAAGAAACCATATGACTCAAGAAGTATAAGGTTAGTATAGTAACGTGCCAAAATTGCATTTTCGTGTAAGTATCATAAATAAAACACCACTTTTGCGCGCAGCTTTGTACTGAAACTCATAAAAGCTGAGAACATTTTCCGTTTAACATTGTTGTTGGTACGTCATCGGAGATAACGTTATTTTGCCGAAGTACAGTCACGTTAGATTCATGCTAACTGTTTGAATTGATCAGATTTGCCTTTATTTATCCGAACATTTTGAAGTTCTTTAAAGAGAGCAAAATTTGTGAGAAGTTATTAACAATCATCATTCTCCTGAATTTCTTCAATTCTAAATTTATCTTATTTTGTTATTGCAAACAACTTTTCATAAATCCTACAATCTGTGGAAAAACTTTGTATTTTGGTTATTTTTTTTTCATATCAATCCGTGTGATGCTTGTTTGGTCCTTTCCCATATTTATTCTTATGTCAATGTCTTTTTCACATATACCTGTTGCACTTAGGAATGAGTCAAATATTTGAATGTTGTTCAAGTTTTAACATTTACGTACGTCTGTTTTGTCTTTCTCTTTGTTTCTATTCTTCTCTTTAATCTGTCGAATACGTGATCTTCCGCTTCTAAAGCCATATGTTCCTCGCTTAAACTCATGTGTTACTTTTCTATTTTACTTTTAACAATAGCTGCGGATACTCTTGCCATAGACGGGATGACACTTATTCCTATAATTAGAGCTGACTTTTTGTCTTAGGCTGCTGTTGTATCAATTACAACTTTTGATAAAAATAATATTGAATTATTCTAATATTGAAATATTATTATTAATGACTATGAGTTTATACTTGTATATTTGCCTTCTTGTGAAACAGTAATAGTATCTGTATATAGACCAGTCCAAGATAGTCATAATTCCAATATAACCCAAGAAAAATTAGAAAAGCTGAAACTTTGGAATATGATAGAATGTATCGTTTGGGTCCAACATCGTCAAAAATTCCATGGTGCATTTTACCGCCATTTGGAAAATGATAGCCTTTGCGACAATTTCATATAAAATTACTTTTCTCAGTAACTATTCGGTCTAGAACAATAAATTCGTCTTAAAATGTTCATAAATACATTTGGAACAATTATTATAATACATCTTAACTATGACTTCTGAATGGTATTCCTAACATTTTTAACTTAACGCATTGGACGATCAGTACCCCTGAAGAAAAATTCAGTATTTAATTTTCTTCAATTTTAGATGTGGCTATGATTTTGACATTAGCAAATTTTCATGTCTTTGATAACAAGATGTGTATTATTTGTTGGCTGCATATACAATACATCTAATTCTTTCGCTTTATTGAAGGTCAATAATAAATCTTTTGTGCTCTGACGAAAACACAATTTTTCATGGTGACATAGCAAAGACATGAAAAATTTGCTAATGTCAATCATAGCCACACCTTGTCAAAAACCTTATGATCGCTCGGCACATTGCTTACTATTCCTCTTTTGTTTTCATAAAGTTACGATTAATAATCAAAGCGGCTGAGCGCATTTAACCTAAATATTACAACTAAAATTTAAAATTTTGTAAGCAGCTTATTTATTAAACAAAGTTAGAGTAAATCCCATCGACATAGGAAAAACCATTATAAAAAAACATGTGTCACAACTACTTTTGCCGCATTCAGACCTCCTCCACCACTTAGTCGTCAAAAAGACTAGATATGACACTGGTTTTTTAATATACCTTTGTAATACTAAGTAACACTTCATCAAAATTTATAGTATGGTTTGACTATTTTATGATTTATTACCAACATTAATTACAAACAAACTCATTTGCTATTTTCCAATGGTATGCTAAAACAATTAGAAAGGATTAAGAAGTACTTTCTTTACATTCGTAGAATTAAAACATTTACACGTTGTTAAAGTATGTACTTTCTACAAAAATTAATTTTGATAAAAATTAAAATTTGCATTATAAACTAATATATTATGTTTACAACAAAATTAAACTTTCTAATTTATTAACAAGAGCGTAGACAATCTAATTAATAAAAAAATCCAATCTACCGTTTTTCGACACCTCGCGCCTCACTTATAAGAATTTCACGTTGTAAGTGAAATGACACGTGACTTAAAAAATAAATGGGCTATGTTCGTATAAAACAGGTATATTCACCCCATAACATTCTTCTACTTCTCAATTAACTTTGCGAAGAACGAGTTAGAGAGAAGTGTTGGTGCTCACATATTTAACCAATAAATATTCTTTTTAGAGCCAATGAACTGCATAGCTAAGTACCCGAGTGAGTAACAATCAATGACCAAGATTAAATATTGCACTCTATGTATTTACACTAATTGTCGCGTGTCCAGTCAGTTCTGCGTCGCAAACGGTTAACGACATCTTGCAGTTTTTGAAATTTTTACTTTTTAACAACCAATTCTTCTCTGTTACGCCAACCTGTTATTCAAAACAAAACCATATAAAATATGTAACCATTCGCCGAAGGTGTAGGACTGTACGTGAGAAACTGTGTTTAAATACAGTAATGTACCGTTTGTAACATTTTCGTACTCTTCAAAGAAAAAATGTGACTCTGAGAAAGCAAATAACTTTGCCCTATAAAATATATAAAATGCTTTTACTATTTAACAAAAATCCGTTAATTTTTTTATGTAAGCATAACACTGCTACTTTGTATTCCTTGTATGGATTTATTTTTTCTACACCAAAGAAATGTTTTAATTCAGAATTCATCGTTTATGAAAGTGTGTGGGAAGTTTGATGAAAGTGTACTAATCGAAGATTTTAGTTTGCTCTTGGCATTCCAAAATCCAGATCGTTAATTTCACGAAAAAGTTTTCAAAAAAACAATTGAGAAGTTTATAATTCATTTCGTGGAAGTCATTATTAAAAACATAAATAAACCTTATTCACCTAAAAGTAATCGTGAAATAATATGTACACTGTGTTCTGAAATGATTGCAAAAAATTTGAATTAGGGTATCTTAGCTGCATTGATTTTTTTGAAGTTACTTATATGTAGAACAAAGGGGAATCGTTTAATAAGTTCAACTTTGTGGCAGATTTTTTCGGAAACAACCCCTTAAAGATATGATAATGAAAGAAATTGTAATAACTATCACCTACCAACCATAACCGTTTACCCTCGATCACATGAGAAAACATGTAATTTTTAAAGAAAAAAACTCTAATAACTGTAACCTGCGACCAACACCGTTTACCCTCGATCACATGAAAACAACTGAAATTGATTAAAACAAATTTACGTAAAAAAAGTTTGTTTATGAAATTGTTAATATGAATAAAATTTTTTAAAAGAAAGAAATTATAACTGTAACCTACCAACTAACGCAGTTTAGCCTGATCACATGAAAACAACTTAAATTAATTAGAATTTCGGGTTCAGGGAAAATTTCCAGTTGATAGACACCTTAAAACTTTTATTATTCAAAAAAAAATCCATAGACTTAACATTAGATATTCAAACCCCTATAACTTTTAAGGGTTCGTTTCCGAAAAAATCAGCACACTGTTGAACTCAAGGAGACGATTCCCTTCGATCGACATATAGTAACTTCAAAAATCCATACCTAAAGGTGAGAGTTGAAGGTCGAATTGGGCCCGTTGACTACATAACGTTGATTTAGTATTGTTAGATTTTGTAATTTGACACTTAATTTATAGATCAGTGGTGAAATTTTAAGAAGCAACCCTACGTCTCGTTACGATATAGCCCTCAAAGATCAAATCCCGCACATACACGTCCCGGAACTCAGTGACCCAGAGTCTTCAACGTTCAACTGTGCTGCAACAACGCCCTCGCATGCAAGTCACGAAGCTTGGGGCTCCAAGTTTCCGATCGCTGCCTGATACATACAGAACACGCGCACTCATTCGTCCAAAACCGAACGGCCTTAAGTCTTTAAGTTTCATTGTCTCATAAGGTTCCAAGTCGGATACCTGACGAAGCCTATCATGCCTAGATTCAACGTTTTAAAGCGGCAAAATGCAGCACACACAATTCACCATTAAAAGTTACGCCAGCAACCAGTAAGACAGCAAACCTTCACAACATTTCGGCATTAGCAACGACAAACAAATCCTTCAACACAGCAGCAGCCACAGCAGCATCCGCAGCGGTGGCAGCGGCACTATCGCAGCCATCCCGAAAAATATTGCTACAGTTACTTCATGGACTGGATCAGCAAAACTCATCAAACCACTCAATCATCCCACCTGCACACACTTTATTTTTGTATTTTTCTGGCTCAAGTGAATTTGTGTTTAATTTAGACCAGGATTCCCAAAGTGTCCAGGTGGATGGGTCCACAGGAGCGATAGGGGTCTACGCTTGCGTGGAAAAAATGGGGGTCCCTGGCACTCTCGTTAACGGGGGTCTATAAAAATGTATTGGCTGACGACTTGACTTCTCTATGAATAAGGAGACAATATATAGGGAGACAATATTATAAAAACTTAACTTCTCCTGAATATAGGAAGACAATATTATAAACTCAGTAATTGTTTTTGTAAGAACTTGCATATTCCATATTCCAGAAAAGAGCGTGTCAAGACTCGCCGATGCCGCGCCGCCCGCCCGCCTAGTTAACGTCGTGTGTGAACTTGCATGGGCTTGTTGGTTTTCTTTGTATATAAATACGAATGCGAATGATAAACATTACTCAGTTGTTTCGGAATTTCAAAAGAAAGTGTGCCTATATAAGTGTTCACCAGTGACGAGTAGTTTTTCAGACTTTTGAAAATTAAAGTGAATTGATATTGTGTTTGCCAGTGTTGGAAAATTAGTACCTACCTATCTATTTGTTAGCAGCTTGTATCTTAAAAAAGCCACTTCTATTATGTTTGTTAAATCAGTTTAGATTACTTAACAAACATTTTCATATTACAGGTAAGTAGTTGATACGAAACATGGCTGAATCTAGAGAAGAAATGTCGACAGTACAGTGTTGGATATTTGAAATTTGGTTTTCTTCCATCAAATACAGACAAGCGATTGCTTATGTGTCTTTTATGCAACAAAGTCTTGAGCAATGACTCTATGAAACCATCGAAGCTAAAGAACATCTAAGAAGGTGTCATCTGACAAAATAGGTAGGATTTGAAATATTTCCAAACATTGAGAAAAGTATGAAAAAGACCCACGTGCATAGTATGTTCGCTTCCAACGTCTGAAAGCAACGACGATGGCTTACGGGCATCTTACAATATCTCATTATAGCAAAATCTGGAAACCGCATACCATTGGAGAGGGAGTTAATTTTGCCCCTGCTGTTGAAGGGTCTTAAAACTGTCGTACACAAATCTTCATTTGACATACATAAAAGAATTCCTTTGAGTAACAACACTGTACAAAGACGTATTGATGAAATAGGCTCTGATGTTGAAAGTTTCTTGACAATTATCTGCAAACCACTGTTTTCTATTCAACTGGACGAGTCAGCACACAACGTGAAGCATTATTATTGGCATATGTTCGGTTATCAAAGCGAACAAATGTTTGAAGAGTTACTATTCGCGAAAACTTTGAAGACTGACACTAAAGGTGAATCAATTTTAATGTTCTGAATTATTTTTTTACGGAAAAATCAATTGCATTCACAAGCATTATTTCGAGTGACGCAGATGGAGCTCCTGCCATGGTCGGGCGATATCGTGGGTTTATAAGTCATCTTAAAGGATTATACCAGAGATAATTGCAATTCACTGTGTCATCCACCGACAACATCTAGTAGCGAAAAATTGGTGATAAGATTGCATAAACGCTTCAATTGTGATTAATGCAGTTAACAAAATAAGCAATGCATTAAATACGCGCTTATTTGCACAGTTGTGCGAAGAAAATGATGAGGACGTCCAACGGTGCTGCATACCGAAGTACGCTGGTTGTCGAAAGGTGCATGTCTATCAAGATTCTATTTGCTTTTCGACTCTGTTTAGAGTTTCTGAACATTAAAGATCCTGTTTTAAAGAAAACCTCATGAATTTCAAAGCAGACATTGTGTTGACAGATTTGTTCAAAAAATTCCAATGTCCTCCAGCCTCTGATTTGAGGACAGCCTCAATTTGATAAAACAAAGTGAAATTTCAGCTTTTCTTGGTAAGCTGAAACTTATGAAGCAAATATTGGTCGACGTGAATTTTCCCAGTTTCCAAATTTATCGCAGGTAGAATGCCTCGACGAAGATATTCAGACGTATGTTCAACATTTGATTGCCCACCAATATGATGATTTTAAAATCAGATTTGAAGACATTCTGTCGATGGATATACCACTATGGATAATAAATCCATATGATGAAACTGAAGTGGAAAATGTGGTACTGCAAGAAGAGCTACTCGAGCTTAGCACTAATGAGAGCTCAAAGTAGCATTCAAAAGAGGTATCAATCATTTTGGCACAAGGCACAAATACCTGAAAAATATCAGGACTGTGGGAATTGTGCAAAAAATTTCTCCATAGCGTTCCTTCGTCATACCTTGTCGAACGCAGTTTTAGTGCCGTAACAAACTTGTTGACAAGAAACGGGCAAAATTAAATATTACAGTGCGGAGATTTACGGTTATACTTAACTAAACTCCAAGCCAAATATTGATAATTGCTGTCAATTCACCAAGTACATCCCTCCCATTCAAATTATAACTTTTATCGCAGATTACAATGGTAATCTGAGATAAAAGTTAACATCAAACAATAATCATTATTAGTTTTGATGTTAAGCCTGATTCTACTAAAGCAATACGTAACTAGG